>JAODJU010000095.1:15225312-15239438 GCA_026776725.1 Gnathonemus echidnorhynchus | reverse complement strand
GGAAAAATAGGGACTGCTTGGGCTGAATCTTGGTATACTTTTTTATTCACACATATGTCCATAAATACATTTCTATCGCAGGTCTTTGTTTAGCCGCAAATGTGAAACGCTCGCGCTTACCTTGTATTAGTTCCGCTATGTGGAATGGATGCATAGACTGGATGCTTTCTGTTGAGATGTTGAATCATTGACGTTGTGCTATTATGGTAAGCTAATTCTTTTTTACAATGGACAGTATTTTCGCTTTTTTTCTGTTTGAAATGGTCCCAAACTTTAGAAATTTTTCGTCTTTTTCTCTGAACTTCCTCGCTATTTTCCCTGTCTTCCACCAACGCGCCAACGAATCAAACCTGCTACACGCAACACAGCGTAAGCACACTGTGCGACAGTAATAATCCTCCGAGTGAAACACACTGATCACTAAGCGGTACATAGTCGTGCGGATTACATGAAGCATCGAAGGAAAGAATTTGCTTCAAGGATTTTTTGTAATCGAATTATTCGAATTACTCGATGAATTGTTGCAGCCCTAGTCTGCACTATACTATTATAACCTTCCTATAGCCGAGAGAGAAAATAGTGCCACCTACATAAGAGGACTGATAAAAGTAAAATTCAGCGAAAAATACTTTTAGTCACAGGGAAAAAGCATAAATGAACAGGATTGAAGCTTGGGATCTTGAGTATCAACATTGAATTGTCAAAACCAGTACCTACCTCTACCTATTCATATAGCATGACGAGTCATAATGTGTTTCTAAGGAAGCCCAACAAGAAAAACAGAACTTAGGAGAATCTCACCTCTAAGTCAATCTTCAGCCCTTGGTGGTAGACCTCAGTTTCAAAAGTAATAAGGTGGAGTTCCTCTGTCACAATCAAAGAGGCCTGGGTGGGGAGAGGAGGATCCGCAAAGTAAAGGCCAATTCACACTTCACTTTTCTGCATGAGCTTTCAGTCTGTGCACAGGACAATGTAAATTTTATTATCAGGGGTTTGTGCTAGGTGGTGCATGTGTAGCCCAGATTTTTTTGTCCAGTGGAAAGCATGCACATCAGTGTGCATCTTCTGCACATGTGCAAGGAAAGTGACTAGATGTTTGCTGTAGGTGGTAGTGACTTTTACGGAGCAAAGGTCAACTAAGACAAAGTAGGAGAAGAACTATTGTAGGAGGTGTGGAGGTATCCGCATACTTTAACTTTTACTATCAAGTTTATACTGTCCAAACGTATACCATGGTATATGGTACTTTCAAATGCAACACTATTCCAATATTTTGAAATCATGGTGATAAAATTCACTGGGTGGGAGGGTCCTGGCTAATTCTGTCGTAAGGACTTGGGATTCGAGAATGTTGTGTTATGCTGTATTACCTTAATACTGCTCATACCTAGGCAAACAACTTTAAAACTGTTCACAAAAAGTTTACCAGTTTCAATATATTGCTTGTATTCGTGTTTGGTCCGTAGACTGAAAGCGCATGTGGAAAAGTGAAGTATGACCTAAGCTTAAGTGGTCAAAACATATCGTTATTAGCCATTCGGCAGATTACTTCAACATCAGCAGTAAGTTAACACTGAAGGACAGATAAAGAGCATGGCTACTGTCAAATCTCTGCCACAATCCTGCATTTCTGCCAATAATATCTAAGAGCTTCTGTGTGTTCAGACTTATTCAACAGTAAGAAATAGAAGATGCTCACATCACTGCTGGTCCTTCCACCATTCCCGCATCTCTGCTCCCTCAAGGTCTAGAAGACACAAACATTTTTAGACCAGTGATGCAATGACAGAAAGAGAAATCCAACAGCTGAAGATCCTCCCCAAGACTCACCAAGTGCTTGAACTCCGCAGAGAGACTGCCATTGTTGGACTCCTCCATGTTCATCACTTTTGTGTTAGTACCCAGTATGTTGAACTTCCGTGACCTAGAAGGCCAGAGAACCCAGAATGATCATCAAAACAGTGACCTGTGCTGCCACTGAACAGCAGAGGCTTTGCAGATCACAGAATTAAACACAGGAAACAATCACTCACCCGCGCAGAGCAGCAACATCTCCCGATTCTCTGGAAAAAAAAGCCAAAAAGGTCAATTCTGCAGTGGAACTGTAAAAAGGGGCTTTTAATAACCTACACCATTATGACTGAACAGAAGAAAGCTGAAGTGCCACTGTCTAATGCAGAAAAGAGCAGTAGGTGCACACAAATATATAATAATTATATAAGCACGGAAAAAATGATTCATAAAGAACAATGATGCTGAACCCGGAACCCACTTGTCAATGCAGACTTTGATTTTTAGCTGGTAATTCAACTCTGGAAATTTCACCAGTAGCCTGGAATACACAGAAAAACACATTGTAACCTTAATGTTCATCTTAAACTGGTAGCAGGGCCCATGCTGATGCTGACCAGGACAGATCACAGTGCGTCACTTGCCTCACTTTGGTGGTGAACTGAACACCGGTTTTGATGACCAAAGGCCGGTCTGGATGCATGGGCATACAAGGCTGACGCTCCACCACAAACGCACTGCAACGTCAGGAGAGAAAATGTGCTTGTTAGATGAGCTCACGTCATTCACATCATCAGTATTTACATGGCAACTGATCATATTTAGTCTTCCTATCTGTATTTAAAGATGGAACGGAAACAAGTGTCTACACAGCATGGTGACAAACTGCGTAGGTTTGGGTCTCAAGTTGCTTTGACCTTCAAGTCTGTGACGGAGGTATGACGTGTACCTCTTCATGAGGTTTCGGAAGAGGTCCACAATCTTCTCTTCCAGAGCTGGCCGATGCTGGATAATAGGGTCTCCCTTGTAGGACACTTTCTGCTGCAGCTCCTCCAGCTTCTTGATCTGCTGTCGGATCTGCAGTTGGGACTCGGCCGACGATGTAAACCTTGAGGGTCGACAGAGGTGCCGAATAACAGGCATGGACCACAGTTTCTCAGAACATGGCAAATGGCGAGAGTAGTCATGAGTAAAGCAAATTAAAGCTAACTAAAATTGGGCTACCAAATATTAAGTTTACAAATGTGGAGTGTCCTGAACCAAGTATGACACAGCACACTTCACTGTTCCCAAAAACAAGGTGAAATGTAATATATAATGAAGTAGCAGGGGAAGGAGAGCTGACCTACCAGTTCTCCAGACGATCCAGGCAGATATTGGGGGTCCCCCCAATCGAGGCAATCTGTTGCCTTCTTTTCCACTCGGCCAGCTCCTCCGTCAGGTTCTTCTGCACAAATTCCATCGCTGACAGCAGCCCTGCCATCTCTGTCACAATTTGCTGCCAAAGATGAGATTCGTCAGTGTTTAACATGCCCGCTCCTCTCATTCCGAAGAGAAGAGTTTTTATTTCTACTAATCAAATACTTCCTTTACACACTGTTTTGAGTATCAGAGAATCCAGTTATGCAAGAAATACCTGCCTCCGAACATACACATTATGATTAGTAGTTGCCTTTCATGTTCACCAATGGCTTGTAGTTAAAGCCAACGCAACAGCCGGTTGTGCAGACCTACCCTTCTGAGCTGGTCCAGGGCTGTGAGCATCTGCTCCAGCTGGGCCATTTTCTGGCGGGTGGCTGCAGCCTGGCTGTTGCCGTTCAAGTCCTGTGACAGTTCTGCGAGAGGTAGTGAGGATGGTAAGGGTTCTCATCAAGAGCAATGGCTACAGTGAACCACACCTCACCATTCAAATTAAGCACCTTTTGGCCATAATCATCAGGACCCCTAGTTTATTCCTATGGAGACACAGGCAGATTCCTGCATAAGAAGCAGAATAAAAATGACCCCCGTAACTGCTGACCCACCTCCTTGGCTTTTCAAGGTTTTGTAGTTAAAGTCAAAGTCATCTTGCAGGTTTTCTAGCATCTTCATCTTCTGCTCCATATCCTGAGCCAGAACAAAACAGACAGGTTGGATACCATCGTGTAAACACCTACCAGCGTCCGAAAAAGCGCTAGCTAGCAGTAATAATCTGTAAAGTTCCAAAGACGATAAGCAGATCCCACTGGGCAAAAAGGATTCCTCCTGGTTCCCATGTTGCTACAGCACTTGTGTGGATCTCCCACCCTGCCACTGCTTCTTACCTGTACCCTCTTCCTGACATCCTGTAGGCTGTGCTCAAGCATCTGCTGCTTCTCTGTCACAACTGTTCCTGTGGGGTGGGCTGCCTGTCCATCCTAAAAAGGTGAGATGCCAATATGAAGTTGGAAAGGTCAAGGATCAACTTTATTTAAAAAAAAAAAAAAAAAAAAGGCATAGATAAGTAAAAACTCAATTTTAACATTTAAATATATTAATATTCATCTTACTCCAACATATAGCCCATAAAACGAGTTCACACAACCCCTTACTAATGGACAAGACTGCATGCATTAAAAGGTGAAAATTTACAGCATCAAGCTCTGGTTGCAGGGCGTTGTTAATGCAAGCCTAATGTTTTACTCTAAAGAGACAGATAAATTAATACAAGTCCAAACCAGTTTAACGCAGTATAGTATAAATCAATCTTTCTTTTGAACTCATTCCTTTCAGTCAGTTGGTTGAACCGGTTTATAAATCTAAAAGAATCTAGCTGTTTGTATATCCATGCATGACACAGGTCAAATCCCAAAAATCTGATAATACTTAAATTACCATATAAAAACACACAGCAAAGCACTTTTTTAAGTCACTTACATTTCCTTATGGTAGACTCTCTGTAGTCATGCCTTCATTGCCCCTCCGTAATCCTTTGTATTTGTGCCCTGTGCATGCCCGGCCGCATGGGGCCTCTCCGCATACCACAATCCTTTGTGCCCTGTGCATGCCCGGCCGCATGGGGCCTCTCCGCATACCGCAATCCTTGGTGCCCTGTGCATGCCCGGCCGCATGGGGCCTCTCCGCATACCCCAATCCTTTGTGCCCTGTGCATGCCCGGTCGCTTGGGTGCCTCTCCGCATACTGCAATCCTTTGTGCCCTGTGCATGCCCGGCTGCATGGGCCCCCCCCACATACCGCAATCCTTTGTATTTGTGCCCTGGGCATGCCCGGCCGCATGGTGGCTGTGGCTCAGTAACTCCCAAATCTCAGCAATCAACTAATTAGCAAGTTTGGTTGTAGAGGTTAATAGGCAATTCTCATGAGACTCATAAGACCCATTTCAGATGCTTATGATCTATAAATATTAATGTATTATTATTGTTTCTTATTTAAAATGCATGTAATTAAATTATTGGCACCTGGTATCAACATTTTTATTTAATTCATTCATTTTGTTTGGCTTAAGTTACTAAGTTTTGGAGTGGAACTAGCATTCAGATTCTCTGTTTTCTCTGAAGATCTGATTGCCACTACTGCGACTCACCAATACACAATTTACACTCACAATCGCTACAGAGACTGGAAGTGTGGCTGCATAGATGTTGCCATCGCCCAGCATCAGTAGAAAGTATTGCACGGCATATCGCTAGCCCAGGAACAGATCAAAATTCAAAATTTGGTCTGATGACTACGGAGTGTGGATCACTATCACACCATTGTCAAGAAGCATGTGTATTTGATGGTAAGCCAACATTTGATACTCCTAGTTGACATGCTGAATGCAAAAGAAATGGGCCAGAGTAAAGACCTGAGTAACTCTGGTAAGGGCCTAATTCATAGAGCCAGATGACTTGGTCAGAGCATCACCAAAATGGCAAGGCCCGTCGCTGCTCGCGGTCAGCTGTGGTGAGTACCTACTGAGATTGGTCTGAGGAGGGGAAAAAGCACGAACGGCTGACAAGGAGCTGGGCAGCAAAGAGTGTTAAACACACATTGCATCAAGTTCTGCTACATTTGGGGTCGATTAGATGTGGATGGGACTTGTTGGTCCGACGCATCCCACAGATGATCAACACATACCCAGCGATCAACACGATGCAACAGAAAGCAAGATTCACTGGGACAGGCAACCTTCTTCCATCATGCAAAGGTCCAGTTCTGATGCTTTCATGCCCATTGTACAAGCCTTCAACAGTGAACAGGCATTAGCATGGGGACCTTGACCGGCCTGCGGCTAAGCAGCTTCATATGCTGCAGGGCTGGCAGGTGTTTCAATGATCCAACCTGCCCATCCTGTTCAGACCTTGACACACCCCATTTTCACAAGATAGTCAACATTATTCGTACCTGGGAGGCCGTGGTGGCTGTCTGCAGCAGGCGCTGCTCTTCCCACAAGCAGCGGGCCACAATGCGGGCAATCTCCATAGGCTTCTCCAGGTACTTGCTCTGCAGGTGCTGTTTGATCCTCCTCAGGTTGTGCTGGTAAAGGACGTTGCTCTCCTGCAGGAAGCGGCTGTACTGCTGATCAATCTCCCCCAGGAGGTTGTGGAACACCAGGGTGGCGTGGGACTCTTTGTTCGCAGCGTAGGCCCTGAGAAGACGGGGTTACTTTAGCTGGCGTGAAGTTGATGCTCAGACACCGTCTAAAGCAGGGTTACCCAAACCGGTCCTCGGGAACCCACAGACTGTCCACATTTTGGCTCTCTCCCAGCTCCAAGGAACTGGGAGGGAGCAAAAATGTGGACTGCCTGGCAGGGTCAAAAATTTGGACTGACGGTGGATCCCCGAGGACCATGGTTCGAATTACGGGGGGTATTGTACCCCCCAATCAAGACCCAGACCCCCCAAAGAGACAAAAATAGCAGTTTGGGGGGGGGGGTCTTAACATTTTCCTTTTGTTGTATAAAAAAGATAAAATTTTCCTACAAGGTGAGGTTCTGTAAAACGATTTCAGACGCCCCTAATGTGGACGTACCATTAGTATCACTAATAGCCCAGATACTGTTTTGTTAAATATAAATAAGATTTTATTCACAGACACACTGAGGAAAAGGAAAGATGGAGACATCAGACATTAGTGGTAAAAGAAGAGTAAGTAGGAAATATTAGTGTTAAGAGCTACAGAACATTACAATAAAAGTATTAGCCTAATAGGCAAATATTTATTTCTGAAGGCTGTTGGAGCTGGGGGGACTGAGAGGAGACTGCTGGACCAGACCAGGCTGTTTGTAAATGTATAAGCTTATTACTTTTACTAGTATACTTCTTCTAGGATAATTCCTGGGAGTTATCAAAACCAAATTCTTTTGGAAGGGATAAGGATAATGAGATCTTCTGTATTGATTCTCATTTTGTTGCATGTCCAGACCATGACCGTGTGTTGCATACATGTTAGTAAACACCCCTAGCGCATCTTGCACTCTTAACATTGATCCTGGTGGCAGCTATTCGTATTGACGCGGTAGCGGACCATAATGGTCATAGAAGTGTTATGAAGGCAGTACCCCCCAATTATGGAGGGGTAATTCGCACTCTGCCGAGGACCAGACTGGTAAACACTGCTATACAGTTTTCAAAACTGAAAGAATTTTACTATGGTGCAGTATCTGGAATGGGCTGTTCACAATTCAGAACACTATCAGATAGCCCATCCTGTGGATTTTAGACTGGACACAAAAAATTCAAAGTACAGGAATTTCAGTATATCGTTAATAAACAAAACCTGAAAGCTCAGGCATCACCCCTCACCTCACCCTGCCGAGGAAGGAGCTGATTTTTGTAAAGATCTAAGATCTACATTTGGCAGACTACTGGTATAAAAGTAAGAAAAAAAACAACATATACCAAATGAGCAATCACCTTCCTGTAAGTGCATCTGCTAGGCCAGTGGTCACTAACAGGCGGACAGTGGTCCAGGTCCGGACCCAGATGCTGTCCCATACGGACCCGGACCAACAGCCAAAACATTTAGTTATTATTTAAAACTTGACGGGGCGCTTTTATTTTAACCGGCGCAGCGTTTGTAGTCTTTTCGGTAGTGGTTTAGCAGTAGAACCGGCGTTTCCCACACCAATGAACGTCAAACGCCTTTGACCGCCAAGCAAAACGTATAGTTCGGCGTATGCAGCCCTTTGTCTGCGCCAATGTGCCATTCGTGTTAATAACAGCAGCGAAGCTAACACCCGCAAACAAAAAGCGTAATGTTCCTAACAGAGTGGCTGCGCTCTCCTGAATCATAAAGCTGAAAAGTTTTCAAATACAATATGTATTATATAACACGTTGGAGAAATAGACGTAGTTTATTGTTGATTTCATGTTCGTTGAAGTTTCTGCTTTTTAACATATGTATAAAGTAATGTTATCTGTTATAAAAATAAACTCATGTGAAACAAAAAATGTACGTTTTCAGGGTTGCCAAATCTCAAGCATCTGGCATGACACTCACACTTTCAGACTCATACTGGAAATCTTACGGCAAATCTATATTATTCCATTATAAAACCTAAAATTAGCTACTTAAAAAGTGTATTTAAACGGTTAAATACAAAAGCAGACTATATTTACAAGGTTACATGCGTGCAGACATCTCGAATTGAAAATCTCACTCCAGTCAGCTGGCCGAAGTTCTATGTCACGTGACAATAAATAATGTCAAAACGTTTTTGAATTGTACTGAATTAATTTGATTTGACAGTCAGGTACTGATTACATACAATGTTGATGCAACTAATAGGCTACTTAAATATATATCACACTAAATAGTTAGACATTATGATCTTCCGGACCTTTGCTTCAAGAATTTTTCTCTAACTGGACCTCTTTAAATTTTAGTTGAATACCCCTGTGTTAGGTAGGCCCTGCCCTATTTTTATACTATCTTAGAATGTTATGAAAGCAGTATTGTGATTTTTTTTTTTTTTTTTACTGTCTGTTATGAAGAAGGAAATACAAGGAGTTGATCTGCATACAATTAACAAGGTGTGGTGCAAAAATAAACAATCAGGTCAGCTAGCATGACAGTAATTTCCCCTATTATCACAGAGCAGCTCTATAACAGAGAGGCACTGAACACTGCCAATCTGACACTAACATTAACAAGCACCTGGAGAGAGGACTTATGGACCATTAGGGATCTGCAGTAATCAAGAAAACATAGAGCACAATAGTGTAGTTACATAGTCTCCATTGTTTGTGAAAAGGGCCATTTCTTGCATTTGCACACCCTAAAGTCGCTGGTAGGGTGACCACCTAATCCATGTCAGGAGGGACACTATGAGCTACAACACGGCTTGTAAATGACCAATTCAACCATTTCAATCAAAAGGACCAGCATTTCACTTAAGCACTGAGTTCTTGCTGTGTGCTGAGTGGTCAGTCTGCTACAATCGTGCAAGTGTCACTAATGTTAATGTGAAACAGCTGGACAGATCTATCAATCAAGGAAACGAAACCAGTCAAAGCACAAGAAGAACTGAACTATTTAGCTGAGCACAGGAGCCTTTCAATTTTAAAGTAGTTTGTATGACCTGAAGTAGCTCACTGTGTCCCTCCTGACCTTAGCTGCTGGTGGACACAGTCAGAAGGCTGGACATGCATTAGAGGAAGCATGGTGTTGCGATGGGGTTTCAAAATGCCAAGATCTGTGGTCCTTTAAAGATGGGTGCCCACCCAGCCAAAACCATGTAAACGTTAAATATGACACAGCAGAATCCTAAATAAGGTTTCAGAAAGGTGTGGATTCTTTTGCATAACAGTCATGATTTTGGTTACATATCACCATTGTGATCACTAGAGGTGAAACTTCCTATAAGAAGCTTTAGAACTGCATTGTTGAGTATTCTAGGAATCCACACCAACTCCTCATAGGTATTAAAAGCACTCCTGCAATTTTAGTTCCTGGAGTGCAAATCCTGTATCATCACTTTCAGTGACTGTCCTGCGTATATTTACACATCACCAAAGATTCAGAGGAAACAGATGATTAAAAGCCATATTTATTTTTAGGTTTTGATGGCTTCCAGTAAGTCAGGAGTAAATGTGGTAGGTGTCCAACCAAAGGTATCACGGAGTGAATGTGGCACAAATCAAATAAACAATAATATAAACAATAGGGTCTAAAAATGCTATTTATGTATTACAATGTCCTTGCCCAAAAATATGTCAGAAAGACATCAAGACAGGTAACATACTGATGCACATAAATTCGCAATTAAACATCATGACATAATGACGGAATACTGAATAATGCCCACAAATGGGCAGCTCCTGTGGGGGTGTAGCTGTAAATTAATTAATCATGAGCACTGAGCACAGATTGGGTGCTACCATAACCTAGCAGTACTTATTCTAATTATATTGGTTTGTCTTAATAAGGAGCTGTTCACACTGTTGGAAACGCACCCTGATGAAGGTCTACTGCCAAAACATCGATGCTACACTCACGGTGAATGACTAATACACAAGAACTTAAGTCATATGATTTCAGATCCGATTATTGTTTTATATGGCTGTGTTGCATGGTTGACAAACCTATGGTACTAATCATCTGAGAAGGTAGACAGAGTGCTTTAAAAGACTTTCCCGGACATACATTTTCTCACCACAGAAATGTTATGTAATAGGGTGAAACTTTACAGCAAAGACAAGCCTTCTGGTCACAGTTCACGTAACAGCCCATGATAAGCTGTCTTGTCAGTAAAATAATTGTTTTTATTCTGATGTCTGACTGCTTATATAAAGTGGTCAGAACTTTATTGTGCAGTGTGTAGTTCTGCCCATAATCAGAAGGTTGCTTGTTCAAGTTTCCTCCTCCAGGGACTGGCTGACCCCGCTATGTCAATTGTATGTCCCTTTCAATAAAAGCATTTGCTAAACAGATAAGGTAAAAAATGCACATTATACAAATAACACTGAACAATCCAGGAGGAACAGATGCGCCAATTCAAACCCTTCAAGCATCGCTGTGATGAGCGGTACACACCAGTCCTGGCTCTCGATCCAAGGGGCAAGGAACTGCCGCAGCTCCATCGGGAAGCTGTCACTGTACAGGTGGTACAGCTGCTCCAGGTATCTGGGGTCCAGCTGCTGCAACTGGTTCCACTGGGCCATCCTGTGCTGGACCGTGGGTGTTCTGAGTGGAGAGATGGGTGCAGAAGGTTCAGGGAAATGCTAGCTGGCATATAAGCCACACTTTGCCAGATGTGGAAGCCATATTAACCCTTATTTTTAAGCATTATACTTTTCTTATACTGTTTTTGATAAAAGCACGCAAAAATTACAATATAAAGTATAATTAATAAGATTAATAATGCATTCTTCTATTTTTTGCATATGAGAAATGTAGAAATTAGGGCTGTTAAAGTTAACGTGATGATAGCGCGTCAAAGGGAATTCATTATAATGTGACTATTTTGATGCCATTAACGTGTGTTGAGTCGTATGGCAGCTCGGGAAAAATAATGAACAAAGAAAAAGGTTTTTTGAATGGCAGGTTCAGCTTCAAAACTATGTCCATCGACAAGACAATAGTTATTTGCAGTTACTGTCGATGTGAAATAAGTTACCACCGAAGTACATCTAGTCTTAAATACCATACCAAGCTGCAGCTCTTCTCAGAACAATAGACACATTCGCATTTTCATGTCTTAACATATTATAATACTTTCGTAAATATAAATAATTTATTGATGGGTTAATTATAGGACTGCAACTAACTATTACTTTGATAATCGATTAATCTGTCCATTGTTTTTCCCCCCTTTTTTCGATTAATCAATTATTAATTGGGGGAGGGGGCAAAAAACAATTAGATTTCCAGCATTTTTAAATAACCCAAACTGTCTTTGTACAAAGGTTGTTTCCAGCAACTCACACAAAAAATAAATGTAAACTCTTAAGAGTTTTTCTTAAGGGTTTCTGATGACCTTTGGACAATCTTTGTTGTTGTTTATTGTTGGTAATTGATTTCAAATAATAAATGCATACATTTGCAAAAGCAATCATGCCTTGCCAACTCTAATGTTGACAAGAATATTAACACCTGAAAAATTCCATAATGGTAAATGTTGAATAAATTCATGATTTAATTTGCGATTAATTTGTGATTAACTATGGACAGTTGTGCGATTAATCACAATTAAATATTTTAATCTATTTACAGCCCTAGTAGAAATATATCTACTCATTTGGGAAAAGAGAGGGGGGGAAAAAACTAAATTTACAAAGAGGAAAACTTCCCTGGATCAAACTTGTCTTTGTTCAGATGGGCTATAGTGAGCTCAAGCTCAAAGCAAACACCAAAACAGACTGCTTTGTTTCCAAATAGGAGAAAGGAAATTTGAAGAAAGAAAAACCTTTATTGACTGGATTTATGGCTTTCAACAAACTGCCAGCGCCTCACTGGAGTCTGCATTAGCAGCAGAAGGTCACAGAAACATTTCAGAAACACATCTTATGAGAGCTTCTCCTTTATATAACTTATGCAGGTTAAAATCAGTATAATCTCTGCTTCTTGATGTGCTGACAAGACTCAGCAGTCCACCTAGTCATTGTTCAGCACTGTTTCTTTCAAAATTAAAAAAAAAAAAAAAAAACACACATTTAATTCAAACCATATTTTGCAACTCATGAAAACACACACGTACACAGCAGTAAGTTGAGTAAAGGCAAAAATGGGCTTTAAATTATGGACAGTAATACGATGAGTTGTCACTGAAGAGGTTACCAAAAAAAAAGTCAGTGGAGAGAAATTAATAAAAATTAAAAACATCTCATAACCAAACAAATCAAAGTTTAACTTCATCTGTTCCACTTTTCAGATGATAGAAAGCTAATAAACCACAGTGTCAAATGCCTTCCCCACGTCGCTTTAATTCTGAGAATGTGATAAGTACAAGTGAAACACAGATAGCAGGTCATCACAGTGGAATCTTGCCTGCAAATCAAAGCCTAGGATTTCCCCTCCGTCCTGTGGCATTAATCAGCCCAGTCATTCCCCACTAAAGAAATGTGCAAACTTCTGCCAACATTAAAAAAAAAGCATTAAAATAATTTCAATTAAGAATGAATGTTACCTGTAAATATTTTTATCAGCAGCTTTAGCTGGCAAAATAAATGTCCCAACAAGTAGAACTAATTAATAAATAAATTATTATTAATGCATAAAAAAGCTTCATTGGACCAGAGACAAGCAAAAAGAACGTGTGATGATTTTCTCCTGGTAGAATCAGTCAAAGTTATCGTTTCACAAGTCCTGACTAGTAAAATAACGAAAGCATAACGTGTTGGCTATCAAGAATGGATCTAGCCTAATTCCGAGAAGCATAAATTTCATGCTTTTTTCAGGCCCACATAACAGTGAAATGATCTATGCTTTTGCACGAAAGAGAACATTCAGATCAACAGCAAGTGCTGCATTGTATTTTAGGGGCTACCGTGATTCGCCTGCTTGCTCATAAGCAACATTATATTTCCTGGGACCGTTTCAAAAAAGAAAGTAGCGAAAGTAGCAGTCCAAATCACTGCTATGTAGTCATACTGATGACACAAACTACTAATTGGAGGCATTACTTATGAAGCATGCAAGAAATTCTCTCCAGATCATATAAGAATGATCTGTCAACATATCACATTCCAAAGACCCACTCCTTAAATGCGATAAAGATTAGAGAGAACCCCGTCCCCCCAAAGGCACCTCCCACCCCCCCTTGAAGGTGAAGTTAATTTTATTTTCTATATAGCGCCAGATCACAACAGAAGTCATTTAAGGTTACCTTTCCTATAGAACAGGTCTATACATTGTCCTTTAATTAAACAAAATAAATAGCCTTATGTTATGGCTGCACGATTTGGGGAAAATATCGAATTGTGATTTTTCTGACAGAAACTGCGATTATGATTTGATTTGCGATTAAATTTTTTTATGTCAAGTTTCAGTTCAATATTCAGTGTATAGTAATTTTAAAACATATGATGCAGCATGAGATACCATCAGTATTAACTGGTCTATATTGTAATGCAAGGATGAGAATTTAAAGATGTGATGTGTCAAGTTTAATTAAGTAATAATGAAAACAATTGCAGCAAAAAGAAAAATAGCGATCTTGCAGGTAACGTTTATTACCCTCCTAATAACACTAGAACCACCTTTTCCCACGCCAATGAACAAGCAAGAACTACTTCGATGTATGCAGCCCTTTTGTTTGCGCCTGTGTTGTTAGCTGCTGTTTAATTAACACTAATACTTGATTAACACTAATAACACTCAAAAAACCGTAATGTTCATAACAGAGCGGCTGTTCTGTACTGAAACCGTAAGG
>JAODJU010000095.1:15204794-15225212 GCA_026776725.1 Gnathonemus echidnorhynchus | reverse complement strand
ATTAGTGTGATATTTTATCATGCAAATAGAGGGGAAAACGTCCAATTTTCGGCCAAAAAATATCGGCAGCATATATCAGCCATCGGCTGACCCTGACTCCTAAATATCGGCATCGGCTATTAAAAAACCCATATCAGTCGACCTCTACTAAATATATTTTCTGTTTCCCCATTTTGACCCAAAATGGAATGAATGAGAGTACAACTTAAGACACTACCTACAACTCTGAGGTGAAAAATGAGAAAATGCTAACCAGTGGACAAAGCAAAGATATTGTATTTCTATACAGTTTAGTAATATGGAATACCAAGGGTATTATTATGCTGTTTGGCTTTGATGTACCAGCGATTGGATGTGCTAGCACCAGACTGAAGGCATACTATGGTAAACTAATCACTGTCATATGTATAACCAAAAAATTCACAGTTTGTTGCGAGAACCAATACGACTAATTAAGAAGGCTTGATCAGAATACTGTGGAACAAAATTAATACAGTAAGCCGTCGTGCATTTGCGCTTCATGATGTGAATTCACAGATCCGCGAAAATTTTATTAGAACCGAACTTATTTGCATCCGCAAATTTTTGCACATCTGTGTTCCTTTTTATGTACATACTGTACTGTACCTTTATAAGATGCAAATTCCATTCGCAAAGTTTATTCCCTTTGGAACTGTCATGACCTGCTCGTCCAATCCTCCCGTGTGGCACACCCCCTCATCTACCTCGTGTGGAATCCCCGTGGGATCAGCTGTTTCAAGTTGCTGTCATTAGTCCTGTGTAAAGTCTGCGTTTAAGTATGTTTCCCGAGTCCAGTCATTAACGTCATTTTGAGTTTGCTGCCTGTTCCATTGTCCTGCTTGTCTTTACCTTTTGATTAAACCCTGTGTTCCCCGATTCCTTGGATCCTGTCCCTGCTTCCCCAGTCCATGCCCCGGCAATACGTGATAGGAACGCTAATGGTTACATAAATATAAGAATATAGTTAATGTACTGTTTTGTAATAGTAAGTACACGTAAACATTAGTTCAGCGCACAAAAATGATACATTTCTTGAAAGGTGCTAATGTTTACATACATAGCAAATGCGTCCTGGGTTCCCATCTCGAGACACATTTACTATAAACACTGAATGGCTTGGTTTTTAAGGTAATGTATTAAGCTAACTTTTAAATGAAATTAAAGTGTTTTGGGAGCATATTTAGGGTTTAAACTAAAGAAATAAGCACATATTACCATTTCTAGTGACTCTACCAAACATCTGCGAATCCTCCTCATTCGTGATGGGTTCTGGAACGTAACCTTACGAATGTCCGAGGTCTTACTGTAAACCTTTGGCACTGTAAAACTCAGCTTGCATAATAGAAAGAGTTATGTGCCATAGCTGAATTGGTGTAACTAGTTATTACAATAATCTAAATGTTTTTTTCAATTTTGCAACCACTGCATATACCCTGTAACCCTTGCCATTATAACTGAACCTTGTTTTAATCTGCTTATCATTTACAACCTAACTTAGAGGAAAAGCTATACACCAAAACAGGTTGCAAACTTGACACCTTACATATCTAAATGGGAGGGTGTGAACACACATTTAGCAACGACTGGCCAGGAAGCATGCACCCTGAGTGTTCTCCAAATTTGCATTGTCAGAGTTCTTGCATTGTCTCTTGCTATATGTTCAACATATGTCCCTGTCCCTGTCAGGTTTATATTAATTAGGTATGAGTGTTGTTGAAGGGATGCCAAATGCTATCATTTTTCTGTAAAGCAAATTTACCTTACCTATGGGTATGAATAAAGTTACCTTACCTTACCTAACCTTACATACAAGCACAGAAATAATGTATATATGAACCAGAAACTGCATCTAGAGCAGATGTTCTCACCTACCCACTCATCTTACTTTAGGTCAGCAGGAGTTGGACTCGTAATCTTGTGCCCCTACTGCTGTAGCTTCCTATGCTCTAAAATTCCCCGAGAATTAATAGTAACTGATCACCTTGATGGTGGGTGGGAGTGGGGCCTGAGCTGATTATAACCACCCGAAGGGACAAACTGTTTTTTTCATTCTTCTTCAAGAAAATCCTTCTTTTCATTAGCATCCAGCCCAATAGCAAATACTATACTAGGTATAGTATGTTAAGTATTGAACCAAAACATGCTTATGATGATACCTATAAATTACCCCATCTGTCTGCAAGTTTACGTCTAACATGTAAGTTCTGTTAAATGCAAATGTTTCCATGATAAAACATAGATAAATGGCATAAAAATGTATTGAAGAGATTATGCTGATTCTCCTGCCAGTGAAACAATATTGATTGTAATTTCATTTAACATCAAAGGAACTTGTGAAAATAATAAAATGCTACATCGATCCGCTCTTGAAATACAAGGCATGTAAATGTTCAGCAGGTAAATGCACGATTACACAGATAACAGGTCTTATATAAGAAGCACATCTATACAGCAACAAAGGACAATAGGAAACAGCTTAACTTGTTTGGTACTCTCATGCACGCTTATATATAGAAAATGCATGGTGGGAGTACATGCCGGTGTACTCCGAAGCCAGGTGATACGCCCATGCAGGATAGAGGATACTGCGGGATTGCAGGAGAAATCCATCGGACGGCCCGGTCCAGCCAAAGGAATGAAGTTTAGCTGCCCTCGGCCGTCCCAAACACAGACTGTCCACATACTGCAAGCCTACGCTGCCTAGGCATTTCGATCTGACAGATAAGGCCCAATGCATCGACTTGCGAGACGGTCAACATATACTACTGGTAATCTGGAATAAAAGTTTAAAAACCAAGGTTTCCTATCACAATCAAAGGTTCCCATGTCTGTCGGTATCGTTCGTAAGGCATCGGCAAAACACCAGATCCGCAATGGAGATGACGATAATAATGCTTTTAACTTTACTCAGCCACAAGTAGAGCTCTTGCACTTCAGTCTTTTAAAATGGTCGTCTCTGCCAGCAACTTTTCTAACGACCAGGCTTAGTCAAATGCGCAAAACAGTAATAACGGAGTAACTTATATCAGTCAACACGGGAAGTTAACAGTACGCTGCCCACGAACACTGGCGAAAAGGCTAGCAACTTTACTACTTCCATCAGCTGTCGTCCCAATAAATGGGGAAAAAAACTTACCTTTCGAATCACAATTAGTCGGTGCACTGGTTAAAAAAATGAAGGCCCGTACGTCTATTGGATTCAGCTTCAAATAAACAAAACGGCTGAAGATGGGAGGTCGCAATACCGTATTTTTTCTATAAACGTCTCTCCACTTCTCTATCGGAAGCGGACTGTGAAAGTACTCTGACCTTCCAGCATTGATGGCAGCCGAACCAGCTGCGAAAGATGTTTCATTGACAGCTCCACGGACCAATAGTATGAAAGGAAAGGAGCTCTGCTGCTCTATTATTCATTAGCAAGATGCCCAGGAACCAATCATCTCCTAATGACGTGAAGGGTGTGTCCGAGGGACGAAGGGGAGGTTGGTTTCTGCAGTGTTTATGATTTGGCCCTCTGTCGCTGTTCTAGGGATATTCTTCACTCCCCCCGCCGCGTCGCTGACAACTGTGCCATGAATCGGTGGGAGGACGTGCACATTGTTAGAAAAGCCGAACTGGAAAGTCATCTGAATTACCGGCAGCGGTGACGTCATCGCCAGTTTAATGAGACAAGTGTACAATGAGATTTCTTTTCATTAACCGAGACGAGTCATAGGCCAGTAAGAACCAGGTGATCGACAGCTTATAAGGACTAATGTTGAAACAAGTGTGGAAAATTTTTAGCCGGAGATTAATATTAATAACAGTTGAAAATAATTATCATAATTTTGAGTTTTTCTTGTATTATTATCGCTTAACGATGTTGTAATGTAAAGCGCTATATAAAAATAAATGGAATTGAATTCATGATATTAAATGAGATTTAAGGGCCTATATTGATATCTTTTTCTTTTCCGCAGCTACTTTTTAAAAGTATTTAACCCTAAAAATAATATATATGTTGACATTAACCTTTTTGGCCGCATTGAACGATGTCTCTCATTTTAGAACAAAATATGCATATGGCAGTAGATAATTTTCTAGTTGTGAAGCAGGCTTTCCAAAGATGAGTGGGGGGGGGGGGGGGGGGGGATGATTCCAAGGGCCCCTGAGTGACAGGGCCCCTAAAAATTTGGAAAATAACTGGATTGGTCTGGACTGGGGGGCCCAATATGACCAAAATGTGCAAAATCTTTAGCAAACCGCCTGTGTGTAAGTGTAGGAAGCTCAATATGGTGAAGCTCAAGCATGTGATGGAGTCCTTTATGATTCTTTGCTTTCAAAATGAACTTTATCTTTATGTAATCATGTCAAACAAGTTCATTAAAGGCTAGTGGCTTTATTTTCTGGTGAGCCAACTAAAACTGAGAGAATTAATTAATCATCAATTTCCAACAAACTATTGTTCATAAAGCATTAAAACATTATTGCACAATTTGACTATTTTCAGCATTTCCACAACCTGGAGCAATCCTACTACCAGAAGGGACAAACAGAAGTACCATGGTGAATCACATTGCTTTTATTAAAATATCAGTGGCTTAGAAAGCAAAATGAGAAAAGCAAAAAGCATTATTTGGCTAAATGGTGTATACTGTACAAGCCTATTTAACTTATGTGATCCACAGAAACATGATTGAATCTTATACCCTTTTTTGACTGAAAAAAGAAAAATTCAGGTAAAAAGAAATTCATATTATTTTGTTTTTGCAGGCATTCTACATTATTAGGTAATATAAAAGCTTAAAACTTTTTTTAAATCAACGGTAATCCACAGTGGGCCACAAGGTATGAATGATGGCATATACATGGGCAGGCAGGTAGCAAAGTGGCCTGAGACATGGACTTGTAACAGAATGCTACTGGCTGGTTATATCTTTGCAACTACATTAAACATCCAGTTGCAATAATAGGTTAAAACGTTTATTTGAATAACAACATCAGGCTATGCAATTCATAATATGTCCCTTTGACATTCTCTGCTTTAGGGAAACTTTCACTGTTGGCTGGATGATAAAAAGTTTGAATTAGACAAGTGGAACTTAGGCCCTGATTCACACTCATTTTAAATAGATAATTAAATCAACCATGTAAATTAATTATAAGTGTAATTTTTAAATGCAATGAAAAGTTTTCTATCATCTTAGATTAATTACAAAATTCATCTTAGGTATGATCTTAAGTATTCTAAGTATAAAATCTTGCTCTGAATGTATTTAAAATTATTCACTGTTCTTTAATTTATGGTACACATTTACATCATGTAAGTACACCAAATAAGTTACCCATCTTTTCAGAGATCTACACTGGCAGTCCAAGTTCTGGGTTGCCTACCCCTGACTTAAGCATTAATCACTAGGGTACTGGCTCCTCCAGCTGGTATCTCCTCGCATTTACGGTTCAGAGTCAGAGTAAAAAGGCAGTTCTCCATCTGCAAAGAAACACTGCACTAATAAAACACAGTGACTCTGCTCCTGTTTGAATGTACAGTGTGCTTCAAGGGCCTTTCGTGGTGATTCACATTCTACATACATATAAATGTATGCATAAAAATCAAACCAAAAGAATGCCATTCTATATTTTCACAATGTGCTCTTTTTGCTTGGGAAAGCCTTTGAATTCAGTACTGTCTGACTGTGAAGTAGCTCTCGACAGGGAAGGGAATAAAAACTTTTTTCCTAAATAAAGAAAATAAATGCATGAAAACATGAAACACAAGATTGTTATCCTTTCTCCAGACATTTTTAATTGCATAGCATGTTATCTGCTTTACCACAATCGATTTCATTGCCATAATTTCAGCCACTGCTCCTATCTGCTGGAGCCATTATGCATGTGATGACTTAGAAGACACCTTTGTTGTACTGTTCTGACTGATCTTCAGAAAGCAAAAGAAGTAAATGAGGAAATAAATCTTTTTAAGGAATTGCTGATGTGATTTTCCGTAAATGACAGATTTTCACAGCACTTCTTGTGGTGACATTCTACAGCAGAAGAGTAGCAACACATTTTAATTTAGTCTTTGTGTATGTGGTGTATAAAATAAGTCTGTAGTACTCTGAGAAAAGTGTGCAATTTTGTTTAACATATATGAGTGAAAGCAACACAATATTAATACAGTAAAATACCATCACACATCGCATTTAATAGCTTTTGAGTGAAACAACTCCACCCAAAAATAATTCCAATTCTCAAAAAAGCAATATTCTTTCCTAAAGATCTGTGAAATCCTCTAGGCAGCCAAGAATTCTTAAATTCTTAAAGATCATTAAGAAATTCCTCTGTGACCCCACTTTACTGCAAACGCATTGCTAAATTCGGCTATATGATACACTGTACTCAGAAAATAAAACGTTTTTTAAGTATGCAAGAACCTTTGTTGTTTATTATTAAATGTATGTACTTTGCTTGAAAAATGTCATCCAGATAATTTGTTATCTTGAATAAATGTCAATAAAACATTTGAAAATATAAAAATTAAAAGTATATCTGTGACTTTAGATCAGTTTGTGCTTTATTAGCAATAAAAGCAAAATATAAGTATTTTTTTGTTTCAAATAAAACCATGTCTTGACATTGTTTGGAGTTGTGTTTATATGTCTCACTGATGACAAAAATTACTGCATTTGATTGTCTGCTTTGTGTATTTTAATGATGAACTGAGATGGTAACTTTTTATCATGTTCATCTATGCTAACAGCTTAAACATATCTTATTCAACAGTGAGTCTTTTTCAGATTCTCTTTGCCATAAAGCCTTCTTTGAGTTAACATTCTACATGAGCTCAAGGCTGACACATTTTTTCCACCAAGAATCCAAAAACATGCTGACATCTGCTGTTCAGGCTGTGTATTTAATTGTGAAACAAAATGGAAATCAGATGCAGTTTTGCCAAAAAAAGACATAAAAAATAAAACATACAGTGTAATAGATGTAACTATGCTTGTGACAAAGCTGCAAAATATTAACAAAAAAAAAAAGAAAAAATAGGAAAAGCGACTGTAAAGATGTTAAGATGTTAAAATCTAACATCTTCCCTTATCTAGGCAATGACTAAAGAGTTAATGGATTAATGATACTACTACACTACAATGATAATGAAAATACGCCCAAGCTTAGTCTGTATCTATCTTTTGTGTTCAGAGTGTTGTCACATTGAATTTTTTTCTATTCATCATCACCTCCTATATGTTCTCCTTAATTTGTTTTGTTACTTCTCCCATACCCTCAGCCCTCCAAACTAGTCGCTGTCTCTGTCTTGATCCTGCTCTGCTAGCGCCAGCTCTGAGTCCTCTACCATCTCCATCAGGGCCTGAAGCTCTGGGTTGTCCTCAATCTGCAGCTCACCCGATTCCACTGGCTCCTCCTCCTCACCAGCTACCTCCACCATTTCAGTGCCATGGACCTCTACCTCGCCGTCCCGAATCTTCTTCACGTGGAAAGTGAAAGGTGGAACCTTGTAAACGGCTGTCTTGGAACGAGCATACACTGTGTGGTCTGGAGTGAAAGACTTCTTCATCTTGTCTCGAGAGGACTTCAGCTTTTCTTTGCGCTCGGGGTTGACTGACATCCGAGTGCTTAGCTTGCCCATCTTCTTCTCAATGTTTTGTCGGGTTTTCTCAAGGTTCTCTCGGGTCCTTTGACGGGTCTTCTCCAGGTTCTCCTTGGTCTTCTGCTTGGTCTTCTCTAGGTTTTCCTTGGTTTTCTGCCTGGTCTTCTCCATCTTCTCCTTAGAGAAGACCTTCTTAATGTTGTCCACCCTCTGGAGGCTACTGCGCTTGATACGCTCAGCCCGTGACTCCTCAATGATCTCCTCAACCTCCACCTCTTCATCAGAAGAGAGGTTGGGGTTAGCCTTTTCGCCGTCCTCCTCTGTTTCCTCTGCCACCTCCTTCAGCCCTGACTCCGCTTCACCCTCCACACTGTCCGCAACTTTCATGGATTTAGATATTGACAGTCTAGAGGGCATCTTCACATCGTCCTACAAAACAGAAAAGAAAAAACACATAATTACTGATCACACCAATTAAAGGTTTAAGTCCTGTCAGTCAAAAAAATCATCACTGATGTACATGTAACAATTATATTTAAGGACTTACAGCTGATTAATTTACTTGGAAACAAAATATTTTCATGCTGGTAAAGTTCACAACAATAAAGGGTTCACAACAATAAAAATTATGAAACTTATATGAGCTTAGTTCCCAATGGAAAAAAATGTAATTGCTGTATATTTTTTTTTATTTTTGTTCAGTATTATAAATGAATGTATCACGACACCCATCCTTCAGAAAAGCCATACACAGGTACTGCAAGAATAGAATCTGAAAATGTTCCACATCCTGAATGTGCTGTGTGCTTGTTTTAGCTCCAATCATAAGCCTTTCTTTCTATTAGTAAGACTTTCCAGTAAAAGTGCAGTCACGCAAGTCCTGTGTACTTGCCGATGGCGAGTTCCCGATTGTGGAAAAGAAGAAACTGAAGAACTATGCATACTTTGAGGGTGTAAATTGGCATGATTCTTTGTATGTCAGTCTTGCAAAGGCTCCAGGCAAATTTCACTGCAAATCCACCCTTTCTAGGCATTTTCAAATTCCTGGCCTCCATACCCAAAGAATCAACTGAATTTTATAATCTGTTTTCTTTAAAGGACTCCACGACTCTTCTGATTTGAAAAATGAATGAATGAATGAATTTATATGATGCTAATCTCTAAATTGTTTAAAACTTCTTTTGATAGTAGTAGCCATAGCACAGTAAGATTCACCTGTATCTGACAGAAGCATATAATGTTACATGACTGCATTTTTAAAGTTTGACTTTAACATAGCCCCCTCTTGTGGCAGTGGATGAATACTAACGTGGAAATTATTCGTTCTAAGACCTCTGATCAAATATGTGCAACATACCCTTGGGACTCAATTTGGAAAGCTTGTTTATCATCTACAAGCACATTCTACAGCCTCCACCCTTCCTTCATTTTTTGCACTCTTGCTGCTGAAGTCCGTGTTTCATGCATCTATTGTGTACAATGCATCAACATGTTTATGGAAAGAACTCCATTTTTCCACCATCCTGAGAGGTTAAGTCACTCTTTCTGCTACCGGTATAACCTGAGCCCACATTGTGCATTGTTCGGAGGGAGCAGGAACACCCAAGCTAACATTATGAAAAGCAATGGAAGAAAACACGCTTTAGTTTAACCAGAAGCGACTGAAGTAAACCTGGAGAACCATCTGCTTCTCTCTCTCTCTCTCTGAGGACCTACACACCCAAGCAAGTTATCAAAGACCTGACACATGCTTTATTCACTCTGAAGAGGAGTGAGGTGTGAGATTCTGAAAATACTTGAGCTTAAAAACAAGACCAGCATCTCCCTACAGATATAACTGAGAGAGCTTATTCAATCTGTTCAGCAAAACAGCTGTGCAAGCAGATAGCTTTTTCTCATATGTCTCAGATGATTGGTGTTTGTTGGCTTTATTCTTTTTTATAAGCAATGCAAAGGTGAACTATGTGTGCAGCACCTGAAAGATTGTAAAGCGAAGGGATACTATTGTCATTGAAAAATTGCAAGTGTTCAGAGGGGATCCTGGAGAGATATGCACTAGTGCAGAGTTTCTCAAAGCGTTCCTTGGGGTCCCCCAGACAATCTATATTTTTGCTCCCTCCCAGCTCTCAGGGGAGCAAAAATATGGACTTTCTGGGCGTCCTTGAGGACCGGGTTGAAAAACACTACAGTAGTGGATGCAGAATTATAACTGTTTTGCTGATCTTTGCACTCCAGTCAATGCTTAGGATACTGTTGACCAAGCTTAATGTTTAGAAAAACTGGCAACCGGCCCTTGGTTAGCAGTCATTCTGGCCAGAAAATCCTGATAAACAGTCTTTTAATTAAGATAAGATGGTTTTTTTTTTATAGAAAACTGTCAGAGAAAACTGCTCAGACAAAAAGACATTTTGTCTTTCCTGCAAGAAAGAAAATCAGCCTTAATCTCCATAAAAACAACCAAAAGAAAATGGAAAGTTCTGGTGGGTTTAGAAATTCTATGCAGCACATTAGGAACTCTTTGCAGCACATTATTGTGTTGTTAATAAATTTCAGAGGCTCTGGAGGTTTTCTTTTTCAGCAAAAATGGCATCAACTTCATTGTACATGCAATTATTAATTAGGGCAGCTTGATTTATAGACTCGTGGGTCTGTAATAATATATATACATAACACATATGTAATATATAGCTTTAGTATCTGAGAAAGAGGAATTCCATAATTCAAAATTAAACTAAAGCTAAACTAAATTAACCTAAAAATTATAATTCAGTTGTACACCACAGTGATCAAAGACAACCTCTGTCTGCTCAGAAATGGTTGGAAATATGATTTGCACACTTGAGGAGTCAGGAAAATGGAAATAAGCAGAGATGGGAAAAGGGCCTTTGTCAGCATGGCGTGACTGGCTGACGTCGCTGCATTTCCATTACTGTTTTCTTGTTGTTATTGTTTGCGAAGGCCAGGCAGGAAGGGAAGCTCCAGATTCTCGTCCAGCAGGACATGATGACAGAGATGCGAGGGCATGGGGGAGTGTTAAACGCCGGGAAGCAGGAAGCGGCCCAGTGCACAACAACATGATTTTCCGCCCTTTCTCTCACTAATTAGTGCATCCATTAAACCCTGAATCTTGTTCAAGAGCAGAGCACCAGACTCTCTTATGTAAAAAAAAAAATCCCTAAAATGAAATACAGCAGCAGCAGCTGCAGCGCCACTCCTTTCTGAGCCGGGACTCTGAATGCAGGAAACCAAATGGACAGAGGGTTCAGTTATACACCCCCTCGGCTTCTTAAAAAGTTTCTAAAAATATAAAATTGGCAATAATTTCTATGTAATGATATTTAAATTTGATATTAATTTATTTCCAGTACTACAGTAGCTTCTTCCTAAAAATGAGAAACAAATCTTATATAATATCACACTAAAAAATAATGTATCAAAGAAAATGAAAATGACAAAATTATAGTTAGTAATAGCTAAAATGATTTTTGCAGGCAAAAACTCAATAGGTTAATGAAAAGTCCAAAAATTAAAAAGATTCATCTGCTTGAGTACATTCAAGAAGCAGCAGTGAATTATCCCTATAAAAAGAGTGTCCTTAAAGCTAGTGTAACACACTGGTAAATAAAGATATCAAAATCTGAAACTAGAGCCAAACATGTAACAAAACACTGATCAAAGCACAGAGAAAAAAGTGAAACTTTCTTAACAGACTGAGTGAGCAGAAGTCACCATAAAAGAGAGTATGATTTCTGCCTAGTCGCGCACCGACAGTTGAGCCGGTGGGGGTCACTGTATGTGCTTAATTCGGCCTGGTCTTTCCTCCTCTGCTTAGCCTCCCTGGCCGTCAGCCACCATTACATTCCCTTCCTGGTATAGTAACCACTACACAGAGCTCCCTGTCACCTATGGAAACCATCAGTCTTTCTCTACCACAACCCACCCCCTTTCCAGTTCTGAAAATATACTGGCATCAAAGTTACACACAGCAGCAGAACCAGTTACAGCAGAAACAGCTGATTCACTAATTTTGTGTGATTTCTATTTCTATTAAGATAATAGTTATAACTAAAATCATTACCCATATGTAATTGAAAATAGAACAAATTTAATGTTTAAAACAAACATTTAATAGTTTTATGACAAATATACGCTCAATTTGGATTTGATGCCAGGAATTGGGACAGGGGCAGGTTTACCACTGTGTTGCATCACCTCTTCTTTTAACAACACTCTGCAAACGTTGGGGACTTAGGAGTGAAAAGGGGAATGTTGTTCCATTCTTGCCAGATACAGGATTTTAACGGCACAACAGTTTGGGTTCTGCTTTGTCATATTTTTGGTGATGCACCAAATGTTGCACTGCAGGCCGGCCAGTGTAGCACCCGGACTCATGTACTAGACACACACACACACACACACACAGCCTCCATATATATATATATATATATATATATATATATATATAGAGAGAGAGAGATATATATATATATATATATAGAGAGAGAGAGAGAGAGAGATGTCCGTCTTTTGCCTGACTAAGTTTAAAGTCTATCAGTTTCCTGCCCCATCACACATCTATTCTCCTAGATACAGAGCTAAATATCACGTCTTCTTTCATGACAATGCATTGATACTGCACCCTCAAGAGGTTCCGTCCCCACGGCTGAAACCTCATACGGGTCATGGGTCTGTCACAGCGGCAGTGCCACTCCAGGGCGTTAATGGAACAGGAAAAGGGGGCTGAAATGGGCCAAAGGAAACATCACTGTGCAGCGTGATCTGGGACAGACTGAGGCAACACAAATGAAGAGAGAAGGGCAATATCACAAATGCTTTATGGTGATTATAAAGGAGAGTCTTGTAAAATGCTGCACTGTACCGTCAGAAATGCTCTTACACCATCAGCTTGTCAATGCTACTAATACAATCAAATGAACAATAATCAGATCAGATTATGGTTATTGCATTCCTTTTTATTTATAATGTTTGTTATTTTATTATTTGTAACACTATTATCATTATCATCATCAATAACAACATCAATAACAACAACAAAGAAGAACAATAATAATAATAATAATAATTATTATTATTATTATTATTATTATTATTTAACAATAACAAAAACTCCATTGGTGTTCAGATCTGTTTATTGTGAATCTGATTATAAAGGCGATATCATCAACATCTTAATAAAAATCAAATGCATAAACTATAAACAGCTTTATCTGATAATAGAGTCTTTTTCTGTGCTTGTTTAGTTTAATTTACAGCCTTCTAGGCAGGGAGTATCGGTGCTCGTAAAGTCTGTCCATCTCCTCTGCCTGCCCACAGAGGGAGCCTGCCAACACAGCCAGCCGTGTCTGGGGGTGAGGCCAGGAGGCACAGCAGAGAGCATCCGGAGGTTTATCTCCTGGCCCTGGCTTTCTGCCCATCACCATGGGCGACGTGTGGCACCTGAGAAAGCGCTGCTGGAGTAGTGTGCTGGAACCCAGTGGGGTGTTTACAGTGCCAGGGAGTCCAGTTTGAGTGTGACACCTGGTATGTTTGAATGTGCGTGAAGCTCCCTGGCTGCTGCCAGCACTCATCTGGACGGGCCACATCTGCAGCAGAGACGCCTAGCTAGCAGCTGAGCACCAAATAAGGGAAAGTAAGCACTCACTCTTATCAACACCAGGATTAAGCTTTGACTTCACATATACATAACTGACTAGTGTTGTAGTCACAGAGACCAGTAAGGAACAGAAAGGTTTTTTTTATCGGCAGAGAAATAGTTCCTTCTATTCTTTACTCAAACAAATGGTGCCAGTGTAATATATTTCTGCTGCGACTTAAAAACAAATAGAAATGAATTATGGCTTCATAAAGCTATGATTGCCATGCATGTGTGTGTTTCCTTAGTTCTGATTTTGTCAGCCTTGAATAAATGCCATGTAGGGCAAAGTTACATTGTTTGAGAAATAACCAAAGTGGTGGAAACTGGGTAGTCTGGGGGCACGAGTTAAAGTATGAGATGAGCCATATGTAATGTCCAAAACCCCACATCCCCACAGCAGGTTTACTTTTTATGGCGTAGGAAGGCAAAGCCTTAATCATAAAGTAGTGGTTTTGGTTGGAGTACATTCTCCGCAGAACCCAAGTGCTTTTCACCTGAGTCACAGTGTGTGTATCCTTCTAAACCAGAGCCCCGTTGCTACAACAAAACAAACATACAACCCCTTGCTCCAGACCCAGGGCCCTTGGCAGTAAGACTGAACCAACTCAATTTTCCAATTTCCAACCGCATTCAACATTCCAGAGTTTCCCCGGCAGACATCGCCCTGTCCTTTTCCCTGCTTTGCACATCATTCAGCAAAGTAGCAGCAGCACTGCTTTGGTGACATGAAGCGTCAACCACACCTGACACAAATAGCCACCATCACCATCAATGAAACTACTATTTGATTTCTATGGACGGTACCAACAACTTGTGTTGTGTTGGTGTCATGTGCTCTGAACCGCCCTTGCTAACCATCAATGAGTTACTCTCTACTGTCCCTGTTAAAAAGGGCTATAGGAGCCTATGAGCAATGTATATTTTCGTCCTTTAGTGTTTATTATAATCTGTTTGCATTACAGTTAATACTCATTTTTTTGCAATGATAACTGTCCTTTCTTTGTTTTGTTTTATTATTATCCCGTATGTGATTGGTTAAGATTGAAATTACTCAAGGGCGTGTTTATAAAGATGTGCCCACCCTCTTCAGCAGAGAAACCTGAAGGCCAGGGTTTCCCAATCCGTTCCTTAGGGACCCACAGTCAGCCCATATTTTTGTTCCCTCCCAGCTCCCAGGAAAAATGTGGACTGTCTGTGTGTCGTCGAGGTCCGGATTGGGAAACACTGCTGTAGGCTCTTTGGCTTGTGCAGTGTGTGATATTTCATCTAAGCTGTGACTCGTGAGATTGTGTACGTGCAGCTAATGAACCACACAGCTTCACACTTCTTCACACACACATGCAGTTAGCAACAGAAACTGATTAGTGTCTGCTTGTGCATAATACAAACCAGCTGCGACTAGATATCGCCTCCTTAGACATCTGACTGGACAACCTGCGGCGAGAGAATGCCAGAGATCCAATGGGCAGATTTGGAACTTCGCACAACATTACATTTGGAACAAAAAAGTGTTAATAAAAATACAAATAAATACAAATAAAACAAAATATAGGACATGCTGATGTAATAAATTCAAAAACAGCCCCTGGCTTAGTTGCATTTTCCTGGCCAAGCCAGTGTAATTGTATTTAATTTAATCACACATTTGCAGAAAATTCCATTTTATATAATGAGGATAATGACAGTGACTGCTTTTCATGACAAGCTTTTCATGAAGTTGATTGTTCAGCGCTATATTGCAAGGCATCCAAAATGCTGAAATGATTCCAAAACCCAGTGTCTGAAGGGCTTTGTAATGAGGACCTGGGTCCCCCTGAAACCTGCAAAGGAATGTTTCCACTGACCAATGGCAATGTTCCTCATTAAGTAATGTTTGGACTCCATTCATCCATTTGTTTACTGTGTGGAGGAATCCCCCAGAACACTTTTGCCCGGTTTCCCAGGCAACGCCTCACCCAATCGTAGGCGAGGTTTCCACTAAAAATATCAAGAGGCAATCCGCATGATTTCTCACTTGATTTTCGTACTGTATATAGCAAGCCTGGAAAATACAATGGCTCGTTCATTGGTTTTAGTTTTCAGTATCTTTTATTTTATTTTATTTTATTTTTTGTCTTCAGTAAATGTTTATGTTAATGTTTTTTTTTTTCCATGCACAGTCTGTTCGTGACAAAAGAAAGCAACATATTATACCATAATGTTGAGAACCAAAGACAGATTTGATCTAACAGCATTCATGTCCCATAGTATAGCAGTGCAACCAAACTCTGAGACTCTTCAAATGTGTGCCCACATAGTCCATAGCAATAAGTCCCTCCTTTCTATAATGATGCTCATGCACTGATAGATTTGTGCAGTTTTATGTGCAGCAACAGAACTAGAACTCTGTAAATCATAAGTTTGGAAAAGACAGTGCGCCTGACTGATTGTTCCAGGGGGACCCTGGGCCTCTTTTGAATATATCCCCTCAATCATTGCCTGGGACACTGGTGCCTGATAAAGTAATGGCACCCCAGAGCCACCTTGTGGGAGCAGTTTCCCATGAACCACATATTTCTAGATCACATGCAGCTCCAGGGTACTGATCCCCTTGAGGATAAGACACAGTAGACCACAGAGCCTTGGCTGAGTGGCTGATTCTGAGTCATTCATCACGGAGATGGGACTGCGGGGCTGGGCTTTCTGCAAAATTCCACTTCAGAGGGAAGCCACACAGATTGCTGAAGGATCTCTGTACAACGTTCAATCTATCCTTCATGACTTTTTTTCACATCTGCTGCTACATGACAGGGCTTGCAGCTATGAGAAATTAGACTGCGTTTAAAAGAGAAACCAGCAGAGGAGAGTCTGCAAAAGATCTTTTCATTAAAATGGACAGATTAAGGCCTAAAACTTAAAACTAACAATGAAAACTAAACAAACAAAAGGCATATCACTGACATGGAATACATTATTCGGTTACATTGTACTGAACAAATCAGACATTTCTAAGATGTCATCAGAAAACTATATCTGAGTTTAACAAAACTGCTTTTTCATGCTTGTGAAATCACAGCTCTAGTTGCTATGGCGTCGCCGTGTCACTATTTCCAATAACAAGGAAGGGAGTTCTGCAGATTTTGCTGGAAGATTTATGACCCCAAAGAACACCGGGGCATCCCTTTCCATAGCTCAGCCTATCTGGATGATTCAACAGGTTAGTAACCTTCTAGGATTTCCATACATCTGTCATTCAGATATGCCCATTCAACCACACAGGATAACAATGCTTATCACGTTTGTAATGCAACGTAATACTGCTGGCAGTCTAAAGCCATCTGTGAAAGATATCAGTGGGCACTGGGAACTAGTCTCGGGCAAGTCTGATTCTATCGCTTTCCAGAAATGATTCATGAAATTCATGAAAAAAAAGAAGCGAATGGAATTACCGCAATCCATTTTTGAAACCTCTTGTTCTGTGTTGTGCAAAAGATACTGCTTATCTTAATCATCAAGTAATGTCTTGGAAACAATGAGTCTTTATAGAGGTAGCACCTGTGTTTTACAGTCTGTCTACAAATGGTCATCCTGACGTCTAGAAGTTCGCCTCATTAGCGAAATATTGCTTCAGAGTTCTTCTTTTTATGTAATTTCCACCAAGGTCCAATAAAATGGTGCCATTTAAACTCCTGGATTCAACCGACACAGGTGTGCTGCGTTAATTTTTATGCTGACTGCCTCACATCTAATGTCAGATTTGCCACTAACTCACCTCTTTTAGAAATTATGTCACTGGCTCTGCGTTGGTGGTGATGTTCGCTTAGGGTGCCACATTGGCTAAGATCTCAACAAATGAAGGCGTAGGCTGGAGCAGTAATTTGGTCATTCTCAACAAATTGCACCATTTCACAGTCTAGCAGTGTTTTTAATCAAAAAGCAGCTACTGTTGTCATGCCGTTAAAAGCAGAAAACTAATCCCACTACTTCAGGCACCTGATTGGAAGATTATACCTTACATAGAAATATGTGTAAATCAGACTAACTTGTTTGTCGACGCAGTTTGGAAGGCAGGAGGAGGGCAGTTTGGAAAATCTGTGTAAGTGCATCCTAGTGAACAACTCGGGAAACATACCGTGATGGAGCTACGTGTAAATGACAGGATTATAACAGGAACAGGAGGTAAAACCAAAGAAATGGGCACGGAAAGCCACAGCCTAAACCTTGCAGCAGACAGGACAGCTAGGGATATTCAAATCAGGAAAGACGCAAAGAGTTATTTTAATGTATATAACTTACACAAACTCATACTTAAGGGCAAGTGCTATGGAAGGTCTCATGGGAAGATGATCCTATACTATAATTTTCATCTAAAAATAATCAGAAATGCGCCAGTAATGCTGCACTGATCCAGCACAATGAATTCTGGGAAGTCTATATTAAAAATCTCAAAGGCTTGAGCTAATCAACGTCTTTGTAAATATCATAGAGTGTTTATGATTTAAAAAAAAAAACTATAGACACCTACAGTACCAGCTAAAAGTTTGGATATGTTTTTGGATAGGTTTTTAACATTATGGTATATATCATATATTTTCCCTGCAATACCATAAACCAAAAAAATGAGGAGAAGCAAAGCAGTGCTTAAGGAAATAATTTTTTTTTTTTGTCAACAGTTTCAGAAACATCTTCCCAGCGATTCCTGGCCATCACGGTGCTTGTTGGTTGCTTTACTTTGTCAAGTTCATGCCATGTAGTTTTTACAGGATTGAGCTCTATAAACTAGACAGGCTAAGGTTATTGGTTTGAGGTGTCCTTCATGTTTTTCCAGATAGTTTTTGTGCAATGTTGAGGTCATTCTTGGCATCTTGTTAAAGAAAGGCAATCTCCAATCAGCATGACATACCTTTGAATTATACTGTGAAAGCCTTTCTGACAGAGATCGCGGTGGATTTGGTACAGATCACCAATTCTGTCACCAGAAAAGCAACTGCACACCAAGATGCTGCCATGAGGGAACCACGCATACACTCAGCACTCTGCATCTTACAATTATTTAAAATTGTGACTCATTGGTCCATAACATCATCTTCTACGCCTGTTAATAGAATGCAGCTTAAAGTACAGATATTTATGTATCTAGGAGATTTACTCAAACCTTTGACTGGTGCTGTGCATCAGGAAATTATCCTTGTATTAACTAATGACAACAAATACAGCAGAACTATGGGCTTTTGACTTATCTGATGCACTGAATCACTTAGCGTATAAAAACAAAGCTTTTTCCTCACATAAGAAGAATGCAGGATTTCCTATTTTTAGGCTCCAGCCTCCATTCTGCTCTCCCTAGTCCCAAGGAGCCAAAGCAGTATAACGCTCCCTTTCCCTCCAATCAATTCCTCTGATAACGTCTCCTGGATACACAGTACCACGCCTTCCAGCAGATTTTTACATGAAGGCCAAGAGAGAAACCCCTAAACAACAAGTAACTAGGTAACTTGGGAAGTGGAGGTCATGGAAAGCACAATGAAAGAGGGGAAAAAGATTGCCCATAAAAGGCTACACTGTAACATTAACGAACAGGGAGAAATAAATCATGTTAAACTTAATGACTGGGAAACTTTGTTCTTCAGTAAAGTCTGGCGATAGGAATGTTTAACATTGTTCTGTGTTGGCTTCAGTCTCTATTTTACATTAAACAAAAACAATCAGTAATGTCTGATCACAGTACAGAAATCAACTAAACTCCAGTGGCTGACATTATTTGGGCATTACCAGCATCTTGGCCTTTTGACAACCCTATTCTGCCAGTCTGTTGAAGAACAAGCTACACACCACTTATTAAATACAACTTACAAACAGAATGTTGACCATCCTGAAGTGCTAAGAAGAAAAGTTATGCGGACCTCAATCTCTATTCTGAAAATCTGTTGGAGTTCCTGCATATTAAAACCAGGACAGTGATCTCTTGATGCACGTTTTATCTAGCACAGTACTGGCACTGTGTTGGTTGGTTCTCTTATTTTTTAATAATATTACGTTCTTCGTTTTCCCTTCATTCATTTAAGTTTGTTTCTTCACATGAAGGCACTGTCCTGGGTTTCTCACCAATTCCAGTGTCCAGTGAATCGGCCAAAGCAGCTTGCAGTGTCAGAAGACAGAACACCTTTGGATCAGATACCACAGCAGAATTCCCTTTCCTATAAACCTCTGTGTTACAATCGGGCTGCCTGAGGGGAGGCAGCCGGGGTGTCTTATAGTATATCAATGATATATGTTCACACTTTTGTGTATTTTTTATCGTTATTGTTATTGAAAACAGTGCTCAATATCCTGAAGTCAAAAAGTTATGCAATGCAGGGTAACTGAAATCTACAAACAGTGTTTAGATGCCCCAACTTATCTCCATAGTCTTTTCATGAACATTATGCTTATTATTCTAAATGTGTCCTTTGGCTGCAGCAAGTTATTTAATGACACCTTGGGTCTGCTCGCTACTTTCAAATAAGAGGAGTCTGACTTCAAAAAGGAAAGGCCTCCGAGGAGTGATATGCCGTTATACTCTGATGCTGCATAAAATGTGGTCTTACTTTCCTCTGATCCTGCTATCTTGTAGTATAAGGTAGCTTGTGGTGTTGAAACGTCTAACCTGTCTACTGGTACATGCCAGATACTGTACCAATGTGTGAGGGGGAGGCAGAGGCAGGGGGGCTGAGTGGAAGGACTCGGAATGCCGGCCCGATGAATCATGACTGGAGTTTATCAACATTCACGGGCAGAGAATCCCTGCTCTCCCACATTGGGCATTTGCCCACCATAAAAGCTATTCCAGTTAAGGTTCTGCCAGTTGACGTATCAATCCTAAGCGGAAACCCAGATACGGCGGTACTGGCAAACTGGTCAGAGCCTGGGCATTTCTGCAGGCATGTTTATCCAAAACCATGGTTACCACCACAAAAAAGGAAAGCTCTATGCAACAGCCTGTGAGTCATCATTGGTCGGGCGGGTGGGAAGGCAGCTGGTGCTCCTCCCTGGCACCATCGCAAACGCTGGAAGCACTTTGCAGACATTGTTTTAGAAGAAACAGCAAAGGTGCATGGCAACCTCACTGACACTGTCAGGTTCAGCGGCTGAAGAAGAAGCTTCCGGATGCCACATGCTAAGTAAGATCTGG
>JAODJU010000095.1:15177337-15204694 GCA_026776725.1 Gnathonemus echidnorhynchus | reverse complement strand
GGGCGGCTGCAACAGCTGCCTCAACATGCTTTTGTATAGCAAAGACAAACAGCAGTCCGTTCTAAATAGACTCCTCCAGCAATGACATGAGCCCTCTGTTAGATGGCCACTGGGTTGGTCTGAAGAGCATGAGAAGAGATTTTTAAGTGGACACAACTTCTTATACTTTTACTTCCACTAGAAATGAGGCTTTTCTTTATTGGGTGCTTGAGCTTCGGAGTTAGGGATCATACAGAAGCAACGTCTGGGATTAATTATCCAAACTATTGCTCCACATGTTCTGTGTTCTAGAGGCACTTCATTACGCGTGGCATAAAGCACGCACTGCCCAACACTTCCACGAACACGGATTGTCCTGCATGTCTCTGTACTAGACATGCCAGGGTAACGAACCCCGCCCACCTCAATGATAATCAGCCATGCCAGTGCACAATCTCTCTACTAGCTCTGCTTTCAAATAGCATAACACCACAGAGGCTTCAGCCAAAAATAGGCCGGCTCCCCAGGCCAAATGCATGGCTGTGATCTGCCCCACTGCAAATGTCATCCTTTCTTACTGTGACTTTTGGTTACTTTTTCTATTCTCTTTGGAGTATCACCCTAGCAGATGTCTTCAATGAAAATGGCTATACATGTTATTACAATTGAATGTTGACCGAGGATTAATAAAAGTAGGCCTTCTGCCTTCCAGGGACATGAACTTATAAGCTTGCAGGTTAGAAATCTGCATTCTGAATCACGATGCAACTTGCTGGGAGAAACAGGTGTGTTGGATGTCTGTTGAAAATTTCGGTTGCTTTTCACTCAGTCATTTGATTAAATTTAAGGAGACACCGTGAGAGAGTCTGACGCCTCAAGACCCCTGGGAAAGCTTATAAAATTCTCAGTTCCAAAATAACACATTTAATAGGACAGTAGTAGTAGCAGGCAGATGGAAAACAGAGACACATATCTTGCAATACGAGGGGAATTCATTCCCAACTGACAGTGGTTTTGTCAGAACTTGACCTTGGATTCCAGGGAAAAAAATGATTCCAAAAAAGCATTACAGCCAGAACCTGACTACATTCTAACAACCTAGTGTTTGTTTATTTTTACATCAAAAGCCATACCTTAATACTACATTGCTTCCTATATTTCCATTATGTGGATTGAGGTCATCTGTGGTGGATGGCAGCAGCCTAAGGGTGGACATTCCAGAAGCCAAAATGACACACCTCATCACATAGAAACTGAGAAATTCCAGGCTCTGTTTCCAAGCGAGCACACAGAATGATAGAAAACGCTAGTAGAAAACATAGGAAGAGCAAACCTAAATGTCACAGGGATGCTATTAACTGTGCATCCCATAATTAAAATTATGTAGCTATTAATTTATCTCTATGCTGCCTGTATAGAATGGATTGAAGGGCCAGTTTAGTGCCACACACAGTTCCTGGGCAGCCCACTGTATCCACTGGGTATTACTGGGGAACGAGGGGTAGGGAAAACTCCTCTGAGCCAGGGTGGAAACTCTGAATGTCTCACGCCTCCATGCAAGCTGCAAGCTATTAGACATTACAGCACACGAGGCTAAAAAAAGACTGAGCTCTGAAGCCAAAACTACAGAGTGCCTTTTCAAACTAAGTGCCTACCGTTCAGACTCTCTTTCCCCTCTCTCATCGCTGCTCTAGGAGGGATCTGCAGAGCTCATGGTATTTTCCATATTTGTGAATGCTTAGTCAAAAAAGAGTTCCTTATGCCTCAAATTAAGTTGTGTACACAAATGCATATTGTCTCTTTCACCAGGAGACTGCTGCAAGACTAAGAGCAACAGGTAGCCTGCATGCATGTGTGAAATCTCTGTTAGGCGAGACCCTCCTGCTCAAAAGCCAAAAGATCAACCATCGGCATGCCTCGGACTCCACATATGTGACCCATGACTCAGTCCAGATAAGATGCACATGTGAATCATTTACTCAATAATAAACGGTCTGGTCCCGTATTACAACAGATTAAATACTCAACTGGTAAATTAAGCAACCACTTGCACAATAAAACTTGACTAAGGGTGAAGTTAGAGAAAAGTCGTGACATCTGTATGATGGCACTCATTTTTGACACAGCCTAATCATTTCAAAATGCAACAGTAATGAGCAAAGCCAGGGGTTAGCCAAATGTCAAGCATCAGCTCTCATTTTATAACTGAGGAATTCTGGTTGCTTGAAGATATACATTTCTGCACAATTTATCGCATTAGCCAATTTGTCATTAATATATCCTGTCCCTTGGCCACACACCGCAAAATGTAAGAACACTTAAATTTTTATGCATCATAATACATATATGTCCCATTAAATAACAATTTAAAATATGAACAGATTGAAAGATGGATCATTTGTATCTCCTTTATCTCTAATTAAACCATGTAGATGTTTGAATTCACTGGTAACAGCCTTTTGAAATGAATTCAGGGAGAAATGTTGTACATTATGCAATCATTCAGTGAGTGGGGAACACCATCTATTCTGTAGGTATGACATAATCCCTTTTTTCAATAGAGGGATTCTCCACTCCAGTCCCGCTGCTGCACAGTATTTGTTCACTACATGAATATGGGAAAAATCCCAGTGTACAGCAGCAGGACTCGCCCGCCGTGACATCCGGCATTAACCACCACAGACCCCACAGTGGCAGTTGCCCTCTGTGGACTCCTCCTGAATCTTCCCCCCACCCTTACCTGGTAGATCATGACTTTGAAGTTGCGCCTCTTGAGGAGTTCGTTCTCATTGCTCTCCAGACGCTTGATCTGGCCAGCCTGCTTCTCCAGGTTGGTCCGCACCGACTTGACGTTGACGCTGACCTTGCGCACCTTTTCCAGCATCTTGTTGACAGTGTTGGCGGTGGTGGTGTGGCTCTTGGAGAGCTTGGCTAGCTCACTCTGGATGCCCGTCACCGACTGATCCATCTCTCGCTGCCGGGTTTCCAGCCCTGTTTGGGTCTGCTGGATCTTGTCCACCGCCCCGATGATCTTGTCAAGCAGTGCCAGCACCATCATCCCATTCATCTGCGAGTCACCCTTCTCCAGCTCCTTGGCTGCTTCAGCGACCTCGTCCTCATCGTCGGAGGGAGGAATAGCCACTTCTTCATCATCCGACAGCTCCTTCATCGCTGCCTCCTCCAGCTGCAAGGTGGAATCTGCCATAGCTGTTAACGGATAGTAATAATCTCACAAAAGTACAAAAAAACTAAGGCAGTTTTTCAAACTCTCTGTAGGCTAAACTAAATCCCTTTCTCTACTTTTCCCACTTTATTGTCTATTTTGTTCTTCCTTTCTATGTCTTCCACTGCCCTGGGATGCTGACCAGAGAACAAGAGAAGACCACTCTCAAATACTGCTGCATGCGTGCCTGTACTCAAATGCCAGAGCTCCCATCTAAACCATCCAGTCAAATTAGTCTGCAGGTTTTCCCCTACGCTTCTCCCGTCCTCCTCCCCTGTTCCTCTCCTCCCATTTCTCCGCCCATTTTACTCCATACCATCCAATGGAATAAAAGAGTCCAACTATAGTCACCTCCCTCAGTGAGTGTAGATACCCCGCCTCCCAGCAGAATAGCTGGTATACTCTGGATGAGGCTTCAGACAGCAGTTCACAAGCACAGCTAAAGAAGGAATCCAGAGTTCTAACTTTTTTTCCTTTTCTTCCCCCCTTCCTTCCGGGATATTTTAAATTAAATAGAGAGAAAAACAGTGCTGAATTTTACTGCTGAGGTATGCAGAAGTATGCTGTTTGATAAATACTAATACAGAGTAATAAGGGTGGAAGGAACAGCTCCAGGAAGCACTTGAAGGCCTGATCTGCATTCACAGTACTTCTGTATTTGAAAATGACAAATAACTTGAATTCCACATATAACTTGTAGTGTCTTGCTATGTTAATACTCACTACGCTTAGGGATTCACTATAGAAACCTGTGTGGTCTTCTTCCTAAGTGACTATTTCAGAAAGGAACTGAAAAAGTGGGCGGATCTGACAGAGTAGTTCTAATATCTGCAGTGTCACATGCTGTCCAGCACAATGTTTGTTTTATGAGCACAGAGGAAAGAATTGTTTGTGAACTTGTAGTAGTTCAGCAGTGTCAGATTAACAAAGACTGAGTGTCTTATCCTGTAGCATGCAGGCAATGACTCGTTCGTGTAAACTTTGAATTACATGTAGAGAGATCTGAGAAATTACATCTACTCTCTCCTCAATAGTCACAACTTTGTTATAAATATGAGTGCTACCTGTATATAGAATCTTCTTTTGTTTCAATCATCCTTAATACAATGGAAACATTTTTGTGATGAGTTAATTAATTCTGGACGCTTTCTCTCACACCTACGTTTTAATTTTGAGAACTAACAATGTCCTGTTAACAATGACCTCATCCTCTACCTCATTCTATATCTGGTAGATAGCATGTTTTTTAGAAAATTCTCTGTTTTACAATTCTTTTTAATTTCAATTCTTTTTTATTGTCATGTGTACAAGTACGAGTACCATGTACAATGAAATGCTTACTTGCATGTGCTCCTGCAGACAGTGAACATCCATCCATCCATCCATCCATCCATCATTTTTCTAAACCCACTTGTCTTATGGAGGGTTGTGGGGGTCTATTGTGTCTATCCTGGAAGCTTCGGATGCAAGGTAGAGAATAACCATGAACAAGATTGTCCAGTTTTTGCTCCATATGTTTCATAATAACATAATTATTTTTTACAGAGGCCCACTGGATAAGTTGAGAAATGCTTATGAGGTGGATCTGAACTGATACGCAGAGTGTTGCTAAAGAATAATGAGATTTGAGGTTCCAGAAGTAATGTGACCCAGGAGCAGGCGATGAAGGGTCTACTTCACAGTTTTTGTTATGGCCAACTTAACCTTTCGTCTACTGTGTCTTGCTATATACCTGCTTTAATTACAGCATGTGTGCCAAATTCTTTAAGTAGTTTCCTAATTTGCAGCACACTATCTTGTAACAAGCAAGTGTAAGGCTTGATGGGTCTACCGAGCAATAAAAATTACAGCAACCCGCCATCGTATACATATATGGAGTTGTCACATGGCTGTATCCAGAGTTCACAACATTAGGTGGAAATTATCATATCAAACACAAACATATTTGGGAAATAGTAGCAAAAACAGATAATGGATTTTAATTCCTGTCCCAACACCTGCTCTGGTATTGCAGGGGACCACAATTCCATTTATCTAATGTTAGTATAACCGTCTGCTGATCCATGCATATATGCATCACACATAACTTTCACATAATTTTACATTGTTTTCAGTTAATCTCAGTAATTGCCTAATTGTTCCCATAGTCAAATGTCTCTTGTAATGCTTCATGTTCTGTTTAATTTATGTAATGAATAAGTGGTTGGAAGTTGACTGGATTGATAAGTAAATGTGTAAGTGTAAAAATCACTGTAAATAATTTCATATTAAATCATCAGTTAAATAACAAACCCATCTTTTAACATCCTCCCCAGAATATGCCCTGCGTCAACCCCCTGCAGACTGAGCCAAATACTCTGAAAACGAAGGTATGGGTGGAAAAAACTGATAATATAGCGGATACCCAAAAAACATCTAGTAGATGATGGTTCAGTCCAGGGTTTCCTCCATAATGCAATTCAAAAACGTGAGGGGGGGGAGGACCGGTCCACCGCTGTACTCGGTGGAATGACGTCACGTTTATGCTGGTGAGCGGAGGCTGAGCGAGCGGTGGGGTCCGGAAGGCTTCTATTACAGTACGCGATTCATTTATTAATAGTCGATTTCAGGATTTAAAATTCTTAAAATGGCATGCGTTTAACGCGTAACATCGAACGCCTATTTTTCAAGCATGAATTTTTATTACCACTATTTATGCTATGCCAGCAAGATAGCCAACGAAAATATGCTGCAGATTAAGAATCTTTCCATATCTGATATTTATTAACGTTTTATTATAACGATGATTTGCATTTGTAAGACCAAAACCGCTGTGCCGCTTTTATTTTCCGGCTATCAGACTTACAATTATATCTACCGTGGTTCAATAGGTATGGATGCAACGGAGAAAGCTACATTAGCCATCTAACGAGATACATCAATTTGACAACGCACATAACATATGATACGGGATTATTAAACTGTTTCAATGCTGTGTTTGCGATAAAAGATTTGTTGTTTCGAGGTTAAAGCTAAAAACGCTGAATTTATATTGACTTCTATATATTGATGATTGATGATGCGGTAATATCCGTAATCTTTGTGTTATTACGCAATACAAATGGTGTTAGCCATTAACATTTTTCTCCACAATTATTTATTTGTCCCATTTCAAAGATCTTGCCATACCAATATTAAAACAATATATTCTGAACGATAATTCGAGGACATCTTGAACAATACAATTTAAGATCACGTTTCTCTCCGTAGTATATTTAAAACGTGCAAAGTGTTGCCCATTCACTAATAAACAATGCTATCCATGTTTGTGCCGCTATTAAAATGTGTTATGTAAGATTTTTTTGTAGCTGACCGGATTAGCCGTTGCAAACAGGGCATCATCATCATGGCGTCCTTGAAAGGTTAAGGATAGTGCGGCAGATGGTCTTTCAGGCTGGAATAACTCACACCTGTGATTGTTTTTCTTGGAAATTGTTTCCATTTTCATTTTTAACAATGAATTCAGGTTTGCTTCTTTTTTTGCCATTAAATATTTTGTGTAAAAAGGGCAAATTTGTCGATATTTCAAGAATTGAAATGCTTAGGCTATATTTAATCTCCAGTATCCGGGGAATATAAGGATTTAAACGGCGGTGTGTCTGATTTACTTTAAAAACGTAAATTGTAGATTTGGATCATACGTATTTAATATATTGGAGTATACTGCATTTGATAAAATAATTTTTATATATGTTAAAAACGCGGATACATATGTTTACCGTGAAAAGTGGTAACATAAATATACATAATAAATATACATAAAAACGTGACGTGACCATTAAAATATTGTATTTGTTTTTAAAAAACGGTAGACCTTGTATTGCTGCAGCATAATATTTCGCACTTGTGAGACTGACATCTTATAATGTTACCTGAGAAATAAGTATTGCATGGAATGCGCAATAGCTACTGAGTTAAGCAGACCTGCTACTTTCCGTTTCAAATAAAATTTACGAGCCTTAACTAATAGCATTTCTTAAAAAGCACGAAGGATACGATAAAAAACATAGATAGTTATTTATGATAACAAGGTCTTTTATGAGCAAGAATTTCCCATCAGTATGTTTCAACACTAGATCAACATGCTAATGCGATGTAACATTTCGCTTTGTTTATTTGTCTCTACAGGGATAAAGTGAATCAAGTGTATCTTTTAGGCTTGACTTGCCATATTCGCAGCCACCATGGGGGAGCTCTTCAGAAGTGAGGAGATGACACTTGCACAGCTCTTCCTCCAGTCTGAGGCAGCTTACTGCTGCGTCAGTGAGCTGGGAGAGCTGGGAATGGTCCAGTTCCGTGATGTGAGTGACTTCTAATGGTTAAGAGGCATTCTTGCTTTGCTCTTGAGTAGAGAAATGTTAACCCTGATAGTTTTCTGCTGATTGCTATACATCTGCTATTTAAAGTATTGATTTTGTAGTATTGTCCTCTTTATAGTAGTTGTTATTAAGTGGCAGATCATGTCTAAGTACTTTGTATTAAGTGCTTGAAGTGGGGGAAAACAGGTACTGGAATCCTATTGCTATTCAGTACCAAGAGATACTGAGAGGTAGAACAAAGAAGTGCTGGTACTATAAGCACTGTGTTTATCTAAGCCAGCACCAGAGCAAATGATGGGGGCATGGAGGGGGGGCACGGCCAAATAAGACCAACCTTAGCCTCGTCCCTGGGAAGGACTGGGCTGTCTTGTTTTAGGATGAAGGCCTGTATTTAAAAATAAAATTTAAATAAAAGGTAGCATTTGGGGGGGGGGGGGGGGGCATGGCCTGCGAATGACCTCCGCCCCCAATGACCGTGACCCTGCTTTGTATAATTAGTAAAGCATGAACATGAAATCTAAAGTAACAGAGAGTGTAGAAGGATCAGCCTGTAAGATGGGGAGGCATGGACTGGTCAGCGTAGTGTGAGGTCAGGTGATGGTAAAACTTAACCCCAAATAAAGTTCTCAGTCCATCCCCTCATTCCTGTGACTGATGTCTCCTTTGGGGCAAATATTTCACAATCAGGGGTGTGGCTAGAAACTCTGGTGGGGGGGTCTCCATGGTAACATTTGTAGAGCGGCGGTACAAGGTTACCCAAGCATGTAGATTATCATTTTTCATGTTCAGATGTCCCTATAAAGGGCTGCCTCCTTGAATCTGCCAGGATATCATGTATGCCCCCCAGCACTCCTGTCCACAACCCTACATTAGCGGCTTTTCAAACTAAACTAGGACCAGTTACCAAACTGGTAGTGTGGTGGTTCAGCCTACCAATGCTCAAGGTGAACAGTGGACTGATGCTTTCAAAGAATGTGCTGTCACGATTGAAGATGGTGATGAGATGCTCTCCTTCCCCATGGCAGCTGAACCCCGACGTCAACGTGTTCCAGCGCAAGTTCGTCAACGAGGTGCGACGCTGCGAAGAGATGGACCGCAAGCTCAGTGAGTGTCTGACACAACCTACCATCACACCAAAAGGAAACACACAGACTACTGAGGTTTGAGAAGATCTCGGTGGGTCTGTTGCTTGCATCATCGACGAATGAACATGGACCCAGTTGCTTGTCAGCTGAACTCTTCATAAGAGTATGTCAGTAAAATGAATGACTTTGTCATACCTTGAGTGTGATAGTCTAGTCTAAGCAATTAAAGGTGATATACATTTTGACGTACCCCACATACTTCTGTATTCTGCAACAATGTTTTCAAAGGATAAGAGCTCCAGTTACTAAACTAGATGATACTAAAGTTGAGGTGTTTTGTGCATGGGTATGGTTGTGGACTTGAACCAACAACATTTTTAATCAGGCATATTATGTTGGACATGTGAACAACCTATCAACCTCTAGATACAGGTCAAAGTGATGTATTAGATAGTTAACTGTGCTGCACTGTGATTAGATATGCTCATGAATGACCTGCTTTTAATGTAACTGTTACATTACTTGTGTAAGGATTTGTGGAGAAGGAGATCAAGAAAGCCAGTATCCCAATTATGGACACTGGGGAGAACCCTGAAGTTCCTTTCCCAAGGGATATCATTGATTTGGAGGTATCTTTGTACTTTAATAATGCTATTTAAAGGACTGTTAGCAGCATGCAACTTTTGGAAATGTTACATTACTTTAATATCTTATTCATTCATTTAGTAATTTCTAACACATATTTGACTCTGACAGGCTACCTTTGAGAAACTAGAAAATGAACTGAAAGAGATCAATACCAACCAGGAGGCCCTGAAGAAGAACTTCCTGGAACTGACGGAGTTGAAACACATCCTGCGTCGCACACAGCAGTTCTTTGATGAGGTCAGGCTGCCCTCCCACTTTTCATGCCGTTCTGACTTCTCATTGGCCACAGCGGCTGTCCGTCACCCTTCATAGTTATGGAATGTGGTGTAGGCACTGATTCCAGTATTTCATTCTCAGACTTTGTTAAGGAGGTGTCATAACTTAAGAACTGCTTAATTTCTTTCTGTGAATGTTTAATCGTATATTTAAAAAGACAGCTGCAGAAAATGCCCAAATACAATACATGTGAAGTACCCATTTAATGCAGCCTAGATGCTGATTTTTGGGTTACTCTACTAGCTAATTCTGTGTGCAGCAGTTAGTTAAGAGAGTGTGAAAAACAGTCTGAAGTATGAAAATATTATGGGTGCCCAACCCTAGAGGTTCAATTTTAAAATAGTTGAGCATTTTTTAAAGATTAATCTCAGGTTGCAAGGTGTAGTTTTTCTCTGTTCTACTTTTAAGTAATAAATTATTTCTGGTGCTGTAAAAAATGCAAATTATTCATCCATGTTTAGCAGTCAGTGCCATTAGTGCATTGCCTGTATACAGGCTTTAGTTTATTGTAGTTGTGGCTCTTTGGTTATTGCGCTTGGGTAAACTTGGAAATGATGGTGTCACGTTACCTAGTGCTGTCAGTATGCTTAATATATAAATATTTGAATTTGAAGATGGTTTCCTCAAATTGGAGGGTTGTTTAAAGCCTTCATTCCTATACTTCTCCTGGAAAAGTGTGTCTGTCATTTCTTGTGTCTGTCCTGTCACTGGTGGGCAGAGGTGGACATTTTGGGTCCAGACAGTAAAAAAAAACAAAAAACAATTTGTTTCAACCAATTAGTTGAGTACTCTGTGACTGTGACTCTTTATATTCAACTGGTTGGTTCAAACAAAATGTTGGTCTGGATTTTTTTTTGCTGGGATGGTGGGGGGGGGGGCAGTGTTTTTGGCATGCAGATGGGGGCTGAAACTTTAAAGTCGTAACTTGCAGATGGAGGACCCCAATCTGCTGGAGGAATCCTCCTCTCTGCTGGACCCCAGCGAAGCAGGACGTGGAGCACCTCTGCGTTTGGGGTGAGTCCTGGCATCTGGCTCCCCTTAACCCAGGGGTGGCCAATCTTATCCGCAAAGGGCTGGTGTGTATGCAGGTTTTTGCTCCAACTCCCTAATTAGGTCACTAATTAGAGGACTGATTGGCTGAAGAGTCCTCACACCTGGGTTTGAACAGCCGACCTACAGGTTATCCCAAAAACCTGCATACACACCGGCCCTTTGCGGATAAGATTGGCCACCCCTGTCTTAACCCTTCTCCAAGCAGGCACTGACCATTAATATTATTTTCTGCTTCCTGCAGAATGTATTAAACAGCCAGTCCCTTAAGGACAGTAATGATGCAAGCATCCACTTTTAATAACCTTTTTTTCTGGTCAGTGATGCAGAGTGCATCCCAAGAGACACACCAGTCTATTATAAGCTTTGGAGAGAGCATGCAGAGCTCAAAGCATGAGAACGTCCCTGGCTGCCCCTCCGCCTTGCCCTGGAGAAATAAATTTCCACTTAAAATAAGCAGTGCGTTAAATGTTGTATTTCATTTGGGGTGCCCTGAAAAATGTATGATTTAAAAAATGAATATCGTATATATCATTGTATTTTAAACTCCATGTACATTTTTAAAACCTCTTCACTGGGGCATGTAGGAAAAAGCAGTGCATTACATTAGGAGATCAGTAGACATCAGATTTAAATATAAAGGTTTGTAGAATAGGAGCAGGTTGCAGCTATGGGGGAATCCTCAATCAATGCTCACTAATGTAAATTATTGATGAATTAATGCAACTTTAGCCATCTGTAGAACGATAGTGATACTGACAGCCTGCTTTTCAGGCCAGTATTCACATTAGTGTGCTCTTCACTGACAGGCAGAGGCATAGGTCAGCTTTGCCCCCCCTCCCCCCTGCCCAATTTAACATATTCAAGGGCCCCTGAATCTGCCAGGGAATCCATGCACCTACCGTTCCCCTGCTAACAGGGGTGGAATGTAAATCATACAGTCAATCCTAATTTAGCTAATCAAATCTGAGCAGTTTTGGGAATAAGGACTTATTGGTTTCCATTAGCTCAGCAATCAATTGAAAAGCATCAATAAACATCTCCATTGTCCTAAATTCCATACATGATACTGGAATAGAGAGGTGCTGGGAAATTTATAGTGGTTTTACCTTGTAGGTTTGTGGCTGGAGTTATCAACAGGGAGCGCATCCCCACGTTTGAGAGGATGCTGTGGAGGGTGTGCCGTGGCAACGTTTTTCTGCGACAGGCCATGATCGAGGACCCCCTGGAAGACCCCACAACGGTGAGTCCTTGTGCTGTCATCATCCTTGGCTCTGTGCGTTGATGTTGCTGATAATGTATGATTATTGACTGTGGGTTATCTGCTTAAATGCATGTTGAGTTTGTGTAACCATACGCACTAATCTCTTACAGAGCACTGCCATAATGGAAAAGGATAATAACAGATTATGAGTATTTGATTTCAGGGTGGAAATGTTTTCGTCAGCTTAGGAATTCCAGTGTTCAGCATTGGTGAATTTCTGCTGCTCAGTGGAGATAATTTGTCTACTTTGAATTTATTTAAATTTAAAATGTTAAAATTACCAAAAGTAGTAGAATAATATCCATAAGAAGTAAAGTGTTGAATTTCACAAGTGTTTATGCTAACTTTACCCGCCTATCTGGCAAATCACTGCACGATAGGTATCACATAAAATGAAGGGCCATTTATATACTTTTTTGGGTTGCAGTCAGTATATTAAGTTACAGTAGACAGAAAAATTTCTCCCTTTGTGCCATAGTAACTCTTAGTGTCAAACGAAAGCTGTAAGTTGACAATCCTGCAAGTTATTCTCAAGGGGATGCTTGTGAAAGTGTTTTATGCCATTGATTGTGTGCAATCAAAGGATATCATCAAGACAGTAGGGCCTTCATCACAACAAGAGGTCTGGTCATAACTCAGAGTGACTGCTTTCAAGAACTAATTGGAGAAGGTAGATAGACAAGTCTTTTTTAAAGGAGTGAGAGTATTCCAAAAAGGGATGGACCAAGGCCCGCACCAGGAGACTAGCTGATCTTCTGCAGTCTACAGGAGAATCTGATTTTTGACCTGGAATTTGGAGATGCTTCGAATGTTTGGTACAAGCAGAAAAGTAGGCAGTGTTAGTGTGATATTCTGGTGAGCTGGCAGGTGTGAGCCCTAATGCCATGCATTGCTCCCTACAGGGGGACCAGGTTCACAAGTCGGTGTTCATTATCTTTTTCCAAGGAGACCAGCTGAAAAACAGGGTGAAGAAAATATGTGAGGGGTAAGTTTTCATTACATACGCAAACATCTATCCGTCCGTCTGTTCGTCCGTCTTCCAGAACTCCTTATCTGGTATAATGATTCTGTACTTTTCAACACTCTCCTGTAAGTTTTTTTTTTTTTTTCTTTTTTCCATATTGACATTTTGTCATCATGAAGCAAGAGTTTTTTTATTGGACATATAATGAATGTTGACTTTACAGTGGATTATTCTGTCGCGTTGGGGCTGTTTTTTTTTGCCCTGCCTCCTGTCCTCAGATTCCGCGCTTCTCTTTACCCATGCCCTGAGACTCCGCAAGAAAGGAAGGAAATGGCAGCTGGGGTCAACACCCGCATCGATGACCTCCAGATGGTAAGAAGTGAAAGTGAGCGTAAGAATAGCACTGTGCCGAGAGAGATACACCAACCACCTCTTAACTGTGAAATAAAGCACATGGAGCTTAATTTAATGTTATAGCTTAAACTGCCACTAGCTAATAGAGAAATGCAGTGTCAAACCTTACTGCATTAACTGTAGTATGTATTACTTTCCATTATTTTCTGTTAAAATCTATTTACTATCACCTTGTTGTTGTTGTACTTCATACTAAAAGTGGTTATATACAGAAGGGTTGCCAACTCTCATGCATCTGGCGTCACATGCTTTCTGACTCCGGTTTATGTAAGAAATCTTACAGCAAATCAATATTATTCCTTTATAAACCTAAAATTAGCTACATCAAAAGTGTTGGGGTAGTTTGTAAACCCTGCAGATTATTTCTAAGGTAATAAAACTCTTACATACATGTTAATGAGTATACAGACTCGTCTCAAATTGAAAATCATGCCAGCCAGATGAGCATGTCAACACTGATACATTATGCTCATAGCATTTATGTTTATTCATTTAGCAAATGTTTTTGTCCAAAGCCATGCACAGATGAGGAATGCTTGGAGAGCAGGGTCAGTCAGCAGTGACATGATTACTGTGTTTGGCACAGAATTAGAACCAAAATCTTTCTGGATAGTAGGGCCACAGATCCCTATAACCTACTGAGCAGTGGCAATAAACAGATTAACACAGTTTTATGTAGGGATGTAGGTTTATGATGATATTCCATCAGTGTATTAGCATACATTTCCCTGCTGTACCTCTCATACAGCTAACAATCATCTGGTTATTTCACAAAGCAATAAGATACAGCAGACACAAGAAAACATTTTTATGCCTCTCCTCTAATTCTGGGCGGGCCCGAACCTGCCCTTGGGTTTAGTGAAGTGTTGAAGCGGGGTGATGTGGAAAACATGCACTTCAGCTCTGAATTCTCTAGCTGAAGCTAAAGCTGAAGCTGTTTTGAGTCAAACCCATGTTTCTGGCATCCAGTGCTGGCGTTGACTGTTCGGGCCCCACCTCAGCAGGGACCTGTGTGAGCCTGGTTCGGGAATGCTGATAATTTTATCGAGCCCCCACATCTGGGCCAGAAAAGCTGAACCTCCTGCTGATTCATTCGGGTGCTATTGTTAAAAGTTCAGCCGGCGCGGGTACAAAGGCCTCCCTTTTTGTTTTCTCCCAAAGCTTGTGTTTAATTCCAGGGGCAAGCCAAAGGGTGCTGCAGTCAGTGCCATCTGAACACACTGCTCCTGACCACTTATTACAAATTGCTTTCATTTCAGATTATTAAATCCTAAAATGCAGTGATTATTGGAGTAAAGTCAAGGTAGTGGTAACATCGTATTTTTCTTGTGCAAGATAATGTTTGATGAGTTAACTTAACTTAACTTAAAATTGATGCCTTCTTAAGGGAGGTATGTCTCTTGTTTCACTTCTCACCCATAAAAAGGGTCTGTCTAACACTCTTACCTCTTTAGACTGCCCTTGTTGGCATAACTCGCTGTACTTGGAGTTAGGGGTGTAATAATACATCGATTTGTATCGATGTATCGATTCAACGGCAAACGATCCGATGCATCGATGTGACCGCATAAATATCGATACGTGTGTTTTTATTTTCTCGCCTGTTCCAGTATTGTTTTCATGATCCACTCCGACGTATACAATACGTCGATTGCGATCTACTGGTCGATTGCAAAGGTAGTGTGGGTAGATTGTATGGCATAAAAAATAGAGGATGGATGACGTGTTCAACTGCGCCAGCTGCTGCAAGCTACCGAGTCGCCTAGTTAGCCTCCAATTTATTTCTACTAAACTTAAGAAAGGGTATAAAAATGAATGGGGGAGCTGGACCAAGTAAGAAGCCAAAAACCTACCATTTCCATACGGAATGGGGGGAGGACTGTTTTTTTCCACCATGTCATATTTGAAGTGTGTTTGCCTCATCTGTCAGTCTACCATTGCTATTCCGAAGAAGGGAAATTTTCGCACTGTTCATAAAAACTATGACATTAACTTCCTTCCAAAAAGTGAGCTGAGAAATAGAAAGGTAAAGGAACTAAAATCCCAGTTCAATTCAAAAATACTTTATTCATACCAAAGGGAAATTAATAATAATAATAGTAATAATAATAAATAATATTAAAGAATACTCGATATTTTTATACATAAATATATGTTTTGCATTTTTATAGTAGGTAGATCATTTTGACTTGGTTATTTATAAGTAGCTCGCAAGCTAGCGTACCTTCAGGATGTGTGTTTAGTACGGCAGGTGACATAGGACGCTATGCTCAGAGCACACAATCTCCTGAATACGTTGACCATTAAATTTTTCTTTAAAAAAAAAAACCTCTCAAAGAAGAATACTGACATACTTTTTTCACCGCAGAAGTCAGTCATGTTGATCTTCCTCATTCTACATGTTTGTCCATGCAGTGTTTTTTATTTGACTTTATCGCACTTAATTTTACTTGTTATTGTTGTATCCCAGCGTAGGGCAAGCGAGCAGGGAATGCGGAATCAGGGTCAGGCAGATGGAAATCCAACAAACGTGTATTGCAAGCACAGCACACAGGACGGGGAAAACTTCAATGACAGATCTGGGCGACAGACTCTGACGTGGACTTAAATATGCAGGACTAGACGAAACAATAAGAAACAGCTGGGAACAATCGGGTTTGCATGCGAAGTTAATGAGGGGCGTAGCACACGAGACGGTCATACAAGTAGGTCATGACAGTTATGGACATACTTTTGGTTACACTTTTGTATTTTTCTGGAGAAGACTTGATTAAAAAAAGATAGTCACCATGTTAATCTACATCCATCCAAAGTATTTATTTTTTACCTTATTGCATTTTATTTTGCTTGATTTATGGGACATACTTGACTACACTAGATTTTGTTTACAGTTCCCAATAAAATATGATAAAATGCTAATTATATTTGCCTTTTTTAATTCATTGAAATGTAAAGGATTGCTTGAAATTTCATCACTTCGACTACTCATCCATTGCAGAAATTTCATCCCCAGTTCGATCCCTAGTATCGAACTGAATCGTATCGTATCGTATTGTGGGAATTTCTGAGGTATCAAAAAAAATCAAACCGTCGGTCAGAGATTCAGCTGCGCTTCGTCTGTGCCATCTGCCAGCTGGATCAGTTTGCAGGCGTGGAGATGGAACCTCCTGATTCACTTCATAGGCATTCAGAGGTAGCTGGGCTGGGCAGGGGGAGGGAGTCGCTTTCTCTGACCTCCCCCCCGTCACTCCACTTGGACCAGTTTGCATGTGAGACCAGTGTACTGGCGGTGGCAAGACACAGTCACTTTCCCCAGCTGCTGATGCACAGATGTGGCCTTCATTCCCACCATCTGCAACTTTGGCGTGAAAACAAAATGCAGTGAACCCCTCATTAAGTTCAGTACAACAACATTAAGTCAGATGAGCTGTTGTTGCTCCCCTGGTGGAATATATGACTCAGTGTAGTTTAAACTTGGATACAGAAATGTGCTCGATTGATAAATGCTGTAATGTGAGGCAGTTAACATGGTGATTTCCTCCTTTAGCTTTTCCGCATTTTCAGGTCATTCTTACAGATTCCTTTCTAGTGCACCATGTCCCATTGCTTCAGCACTGACCTCATACTTGATGTCCTTTCAGGTGCTGAATCAGACGGAAGACCACCGTCAGAGGGTCCTGCAGGCCGCCGCCAAGACGATGAGGGTCTGGTTCATCAAAGTTAGGAAGATGAAGGCCATATACCACACCCTGAACCTCTGCAACATTGACGTCACCCAGAAGTGTCTGATTGCCGAGGTGTGGTGTCCCGTTTCTGACCTGGACTCGATTCAGTTTGCTTTGCGACGGGGCACGGTGAGTTCACTAGAATGCCATGCTGTCTTGTGTCCTAAGTCATCCAATCCTTTTGAATGAAGCCTAATGTTGTCTTGGTTACTGCTGTAATACACAAGAGATTTCTTTCATAATTCAATCAAGATGTGAATCTTGAGCCAGGTATGTCTAAAACCTTCAATGGGCTTGCTTTGTGTCCTCAACTTCTGCTCCAAACTTGTAACTCAAAGGAACATGAAGACTGAAATAATATGCAAACGTGTGGCCAATCATAACATACTGTAGGCACGACCATATCTGTGAAGTTCTATTGTGTGATTGTTTCACCAGCCACATGTCGCTTCCTTGTATTATTATGAATATTAGTCATGTTTGGTTGACATCCCACCTCAACAAACTGTTGGACTTCCTCCTTTGCCCAGAGGCACTATAGTGATCTTTCACCCAGGACTTTAAAGTACACAGGAATTACTGCCTTGTCTTTGATCGTCTTGGCTGACTTTTGGGCTCACAATCATTTTTTCCACTGCTAATGGATTTCAGAGCCTGCGAGGATTGTGCTTTGTTTAGTTGCTTCTGTCTGAGAGACGGGGGCTGCCTTTTTGCACGTGTGCCATTAGTGACCTGCTTCTTTTCAGTATGTGGACTGTGGGCTTCATCGAGCAGCCTAACAAACTAGGAAGAGAAGCGCTATTAGCTTGATTCCACCCACTGCTCTGGAGAGGCCTAGCTGACAGTAGAGGTCACTGTAGAGTGACGAGTGGGACAGGATACCCAGCCTTTTGAGCCTACCTTTTCTGGGCTTTGCCGGGCGTGAATCCGACTAACTGTTGCTTTAAACAGGAAGACCCATAACTGTCCTGGTTTTTCATGGCTTATTAACTGTTACATTTCCCAGACGATCAGCTTGATCACAGTAGAACAGACCATTTATTGTTTGTAGCAAGTCTTTTTAAGATATACACACGCACATACACACACACGCACATTCCTTTTAATTTTTACTCAGATATTGAGATATTGTTAATGCACATGCTGTCCCTTTTCCTTCAAGAACGGCATATTAGGTGAAAATCCATGACTGTATATGTAAATAGAATTATTAAATGACAAATGTGATCACTCAAAACTGTAATTCCCCTTAAGTTAACTAATGCTTAGTCAGGGGTATGAATAGCTTATGCGCACAATTAGGTGTGGAAAACATGTTTTGAAGGGATGGTGTACTCTGTATCTAAGTGAGATGAAAGCAGTGGTCTGGATATTTATATGCATTTGAATAGAATTGAGGTTCTACTAAAAATGACAGCTCACTGAAAAGTACAGCTGTAATGTGTGGGTAGGTTATGGTCCACACCCAGCAGAAGATTATATTCCAGATGCAGAGGAGGCAAAGTGGCATCGATCTCACTGCGTCATTGGTGGAATTCCTTGAGGTCAGCGGTCAGAGTGGGAGCGGAGCACTGGAATCCCAGACTGATTGTTTAAATGGCAGTGCATGAGCGTACGGTCTCTGCTGCTCTCTCCTCTCGTTTCGTAACAGGCTGTGTTCGGACTGGGCTCCTTCTACTGCACGCTTGGTGTGCTATAGGTCATGAAGATACAGTTTGTCTCTGGCCTGCACCATAAATTTTAGGGTAATGCTTGATTTGATTAGAATGCATATTTCTTATTGGTCGTTGCGCAAGTTCTGTTGCATGGTCCTCTGTCCGCCTGCAGGAGAGGAGCGGCTCTACGGTGCCCTCCATCCTCAACAGGATGCAGACCAAGCAGACTCCACCCACCTTCAACAAGACTACCAAGTTCACCGCTGGCTTCCAGAACATTGTGGATGCCTATGGCATTGGGACATACAGGGAGATCAACCCAGGTAACGAAGACCCATGTTAATCTAAATACAAGAAACAAAGGCCTCACTTGCAGCCTCCCAACATACTTTTGTTCTGTCATGAATAATCCATTGCAGAAATTTCACTTGGAGGCTTGGTTCTTATATAATGAGAATGTGTATTATTTTCTATTTGGACTAAATACCTACTGTAATTCAGCACTGAATGCAATGTCCCCATTACTGCTTGAGCAAGACTTACATCAACAAACGTTGAGGTAGTGAGCACAGATGAACAATTTCTCAGAGCAGTAATAGGGCCTCCAAGAGCAATTGGATTTTTATTGCATAATTCAAAGATACTATTTCTAAGACTTTTCAGACAGAACATTCTATCTCTAGTTGTTGCACCTGGCCCTAATATAAAACAAAGTGGTACTCCCTGTCTCATCAACTCAAGCTTGGAAGGAAAGTGACACTCCTTATCTCAGTAGCCAAGGCTGAGATGGATAGGAAGTACGAAAGAAGACAACACCACTAATAACATCAACTAACAGCACAGTCTTTGCAGTCTAGTTGTGTTAACATTCCTCAACTTTGCCTTCTTCCACAAATATTAAGTATTGTTCCTGTCAGATGATTAGCTGGACATGTGATTCAAATGCTTGATTTGATTAGAATGCATATTTCTTATTGGTCGTTGCGCAAGTTCTGTTGCAAATACTTTCATTAAGGCTCTTGGTTATGGTTCATGCCTCATCAAAAATAATCAGTAAAATGCAGAATTAGGACTTCACTGTGAGGTACTGTAGAAAGTACAGCATCGTGACACACAATGAAACAATAATAAGCGTTGAGCCTAGATAATGGAATGGGAATCTTGTTCTCTCTCCTCTGTAACGTCTGTCCTGTAGCCCCATATACCATCATCACCTTCCCCTTCCTCTTTGCTGTCATGTTTGGTGACATGGGCCATGGGTTACTCATGATGTGTGCTGCCCTCTATCTGGTCTTGAGGGAGAGTCGGCTCCTCTCTCAAAAGAGTGACAATGAGGTGAGGACAAATCTTGGAGTCTCATTCTAGCGGTCCGGGAGAGGATGGGATTTTCATTTTTTTAAATATCAAAGAACAAACACCAATCACCCCAACTTGCATATGCACATTTTTACAAGTATTGTGAGATGTCTGATCACTCTTATTTGACTTTGGTACCTGATTCTGGTGTTAAAAGTAGGATTTTGAAGCACATGTTCATATGATACAGCCACAAAACTTAGGAAGCTCAATCAGTGTCCATACCTTTATCAGGCAACTTAAATAATGTCTTTCATGATATCCTTCTCATACAATCCAGATGTTCAATATGGTGTTTGCTGGGCGCTACATCATACTCCTGATGGGAATCTTTTCTGTCTACACTGGAATCATCTACAATGACTGCTTCTCAAAATCACTTAATATGTTTGGATCGGGCTGGAGTGTGAGGCCTATGTTTTCACCCAAGGGAGGCAACTGGTCGTAAGTTGTTGGAATTTTTCATTGTCTGCTGATTGCATATTTGTTTGCATGGTAGATATAGTGAATAGTATACTTTATACTTACATCTTTACAATTGTCTCTTTAGAGTGAAAACACTTGAAGATAATGCATTGTTACAGATAGATCCAGCAGTAGAAGGAGTTTTTGGTGGACCTTATCCTTTGGGTATTGACCCGGTAAGAGATCATACCTTACCTGCAATAGACTCATGATGTAAATCTGGTGGTTTATTTATTTTTATATGAATGTCTGAGTCTAATGATCTTTTTTATATATATAGATTTGGAACATTGCCCAAAACAAGCTCACCTTCCTCAACTCTTTTAAGATGAAGATGTCCGTCATTCTGGGTGTGATCCACATGCTGTTTGGGGTCACCCTCAGCTTGTTCAATCATCTGTAGGTTCCAAGATATTTCTCAGGGGTCTCAAAATTGTTTTTTTTATTACAGAAAAGTTATAATTAAGACACAGTGTTGAGACCATTAAGCGTTGAGATCAAAGAAGTATGATAAGACCATTATTTGTAAGCCATATTTTTGCTTAATTCTTTGTCCTGTGATTTCAAAGGTACTTCAAGAAACCTTTGAACATCTTCCTTGGTTTCATCCCTGAGATAGTCTTCATGAGCAGCCTCTTTGGATATCTGGTCCTTCTTATCTTCTACAAGTGGGGTGCCTATAATGCAGCCACCTCCAAGGATGCTCCAAGCCTGCTCATTGCCTTCATCAATATGTGTCTCTTCAACTACAGTGACCCCACAAACAAGGCCCTCTACAGTGGACAGGTGATGGTCCCTGTCTGTGTGTTGGGCCCATGGAATTAAGTGTCAGAGAAGAAATGGAGCCTAGTGCCTTCCGCTGGGTGTGCAACCTAACTTCTTTCTGTTTGAATCTATAGATGGGGATCCAGTCTTTGTTGGTGGTGATTGCCCTTGCATGTGTTCCCTGTATGCTGGTTGTGAAAACAATGGTGCTTCGTCGTCAGTACCTGTGGAAGAAACACCTGGTATGTCAATCTGTACCATAAATACAGTACTGTGCAAAACTCTTGGGCTGCCCAAGAGAGTTATATTTAAATAATCTTCGTGTTGGTGTAAAAGAGAATAGCATGTGTGTAAATGTGTGTTACCTTACTCATTTCCAAACCTCTTCTGATGTCACCCCAGTTTTTGCAATAATCATCCAATATACTCATGGATTTGTTGACTCAACCACTAGCAGATCTTGTTTGGCTAATGAACACATCATTGAATTATTTAACTGATAAAGTAAATTAAGTGATCAACTAGTTAAATTAAATGACATGGCTGGGGAGAGGAGTGGTTTGGGAATTGAAGCGGTGTTATTCTAGCCACCCAACAAGATATCAGTAAACGCTTGGAGAACAGAAGAAAATATTTTTTCTGTCTAACTCTTCTGTTGTTAAGGTATTATTTGCCTCACTTATAGGTCACTTTGGACAAAAGCATCTGTTAAATAAGTCTAAACATGTGTCTTATTTGCATGCATTTTAATGTTGTATTGTGGTTTTGTTGGAGCAGACTTGCAACCTAGACAAACGTTTTCTTTGACGGCCTAAGACTTTTGCAGAGTACTGTATGTCTAACAATCTTATCTTTCAAAAGTGGCTTTAGGAGTCTTCAAAGGTTGCCCTAAGCATGACTTTTTGTTGGGTTTGTTTAAATGCTTGAAGTATCTCTTGGGTAGACTGTGACTAAATCCAAGTTCTTTGGTGTAGCATTTGACCAAAAATTTTGTAAATGTAGTTTAGCATTATTTATTATTTATGTGTGCCACTTTTAATCCATTTATAGTATAAAAAATGAATAGCTTTTTTATTCATATATATTCATTGACAAGTCAAAGTATTCAAAATATTCACTTGTGCATGTGAGTGTCTGGTAAATACCCAGAAAAGTAAACCCAAGGCATGCTTCAAGCCAAAAGAAGACTTTTGGATTTTGTATCTAGTCACAGAAGAGGGAAGAAAGCCCTGCTGAGAATCTAGAATCTTTAGAACAAACAGGTGTGTCCTCATCATGCACGGGACTCACTCAACAGGGCACTCAGAAATTTGGTGGGGTCCGGGTTGGTAACGGGCCCACAGAAGATGAAGCGGAGATCATTGAGCACGACCAGCTGTCTCAGCACTCTGAGGATGATGAGGTAAGTGCCACGCTCTAAGGAGCTATGGCTCTTTGACCCACATCTCCACCCCACCTGCATCCCCCGATGACAGTCTCCAAAGTCCAAACCTACTCCTGCACGGCATATTTTTTGATTTAGCAAAGCAAATGTACCTCTTACTGAAAGTTTTGAATATCTGCATTACTGAGTTTTGAGATCTAAAGTGTAGCCTAGCAGGCTAAGAACATGCCTTGTTAGGATACTACTTTGAAATGGAAGTGGGATACTTTTCAGCTTGTATCTTATAACAGGCCTACTACCCAAGACGAAGCTCCTAAAATTCAGTGTACAGTTTTGCTGAGGTTATATCAAGATGATTAAGCTATGATATCAAAATTTCAAGTCCACTACTACAAAAGAAAAACAACATAGACTTTCTTACCTACATGATACAAATTGGAGTTGATCAAGACCGACAATATCTTAATCTTTCCATAAGGTTTCTCTCTGTAAGCATTCTTGTTTAGAACAGGTTTCTGCTGAATATTCTGAAACATAATGACCATTTTTCTTTAAAATCTGAAACACTGTGATCTCAGATGGCAGCTCAGCTGATGTGGGGAAGTTCACATCTCTAGAGCTGAGTCATACAAACCTAGACCTGGAAGGATTTTAAGTGGGGGTACACCCCATATCCCTTTTACTCTAGAATTTATCCCATGATATATTTAATGAGAGCTGGAAAATCTGATGATTGTGGCCTTCCAAGACCAGATTTGGAGACCCCTGCTCTAGAGCACCCATCTTAATACATACTCAATGTGTCATTCTACATCAGCACTGACCTCCAGAAGGTAGCCTTTGCTAAAATTAACTTGTGTGTGTTGTGACTCTGCAAATAAACATAATCTGCAATTATTTTCAAGCATGCAGAAGAGGAAGTGGTAAGAGAACATTGCATGTTACTGGCTTGTGTCTCCATCACGTCTTCCACTTGCTCTGTCTGTTGCCATCTACTGCATTATCCTCGTCTTTGACATTCACTGTCTTGCAAGCACCGTGTGTTGTTTTGGCTTCCATGTATTCATGTGAATACTAATGGCAAAATTCTGTAACTGTTCTGGGGAAACTGGAGAGAGAGATCTTAATGGCTTGAACAGATGGAGTTTTCTATAGTGGTGGACTGATTTAGCGGAGATGAGGTAAACTTCTGTGTCGTCTTCTCTGAAACAGGTGTTTTTAAGATGTTTCCCAACTCTCATTTTAATCTGATTTCAAGTCCTTCTGAGAATACTCTCTCTACTCCCATTTCATAAATATTTGATAAAAACTCACAGCTAATAGTATAGAACAGTCTCAGCCTTTCTTCTATTAAAGAATTGTCGGCTGTGGTCTGTACTCCCTGTCATCACGTCTAGTATGTTTTCACAAGTGCCTTATGTAAGAAAATATGTTTTGCTGGAGAAATCCAAATGCCAGCTTAGAACAGAGTGAAAAATATCTTTTTCATATTAAATTATAGGGGTCTGACTCAGATGATCCTCATTGTTTTTTGTATTCTTTGTTATGTTGCCTTAGAAACAACAGCATTCCCAGTTTACCCATTGTAGTGTGAAGGCCATAGAATAACATACAAACAAAGAAGCTCAAAAGGACTTCAAAACTTTTGACTTGTCCATTTTTGTCATCTTGATGTTGGTCTGTCACAATACACATTCTGTATTATTTAGCTGATAAGCGTATATAATATCATAAATCTGTTTTTACTCGAGTAAAGTTTCAGTATGAATAAGATGCATTTTAACATTGGTGTATAGATGTATATGTGAAGACTTTTGTTTGGATTTATAAGTACAAAAGGATAAATGTTGCTGCTTTGTTACATAATGGCATGTTGTGCCACAGTGAAGCCAGATGAACTGTTTTTGCTGTAAGATGTGAGCCTTTCCTGTACTTCACGTGCCTCTCAATGAATAGAGGCCAGATCTACTCATACATATTATCCTCACACAAAGAGTGTGCTACATCTAGGATTTATCCCACAGCTTCCCTGCATTGTTCCCTCTGTTCTGTCCCTGCAGTTTAACTTTGGAGATGTTGCAGTCCACCAGGCCATCCACACCATTGAGTACTGCTTGGGCTGTATCTCCAACACAGCCTCCTACCTCCGCCTTTGGGCTTTAAGCTTGGCTCATGCACGTGAGTGTCAAAGCTCTATCTGAAAGCTTCCCAAGGAATGTCAGCATCTTCTATCATTAACAACAGTTACTTTCACCCCCTTACCTCTAGGCGTGGCGCACGTCACATTTTTGCCATTTTAATGTTAATATGTTAATGTACATTTTGCTGGACTGGCCATGAATACAATTTTTAGCCCCAAGTGGATATTAAATTACTCAGGTGCCGCAGCATGTCAATGAGAAGATAATTAACATGATGGTACATTCCGTGCTGTGGTATTCGGGCACTGAAGTGCAGCTCTTTGCTTCACTTTGTCCCACAGAGCTATCTGAGGTGCTGTGGGGGATGGTTATGCGCCTCGGCCTGAGCTCCAGGAGCTATGGCGGCTTCTTCGGCTTATCCATCATCTTCTCAGCCTTCGCCACGCTCACCGTTTGCATCCTGCTGGTCATGGAGGGCCTGTCAGCCTTCCTGCATGCTCTCCGCCTGCACTGGTGAGTATGTGTGGGGAATAAATGTCCATCAAGGAATGGCAACAAAAAAAAAACAATTGTAAAGACATTAAGAGTAATCATTATAAATAGAATAGTAGAAAGCTGTTAATTTATTCATCCCCATGGGGAAACTGGGATTTCGCCCAAACCCATCTTGCTCTTCCAGAGACGCACAATAACATGTACAGGTGACAGCAGGTTTGGGGTTCAGGGCAGGTTGGCCAGTGTCCAGCAGCCAGGGAGCAGTTTGGGTTCAGAGCTGTGCTCAAGGGTCCATCGATTGCATCCTCCTGCCAAATCTAGCTATTTACCCAGACACTATCTGTGTGTGTATCCTTGTATGTAGGTTATGTATGTATCTATTGTGCTATTTCCATGGCAACTAACTACCAGTGAAGCTGAACCAGCTGAAGTGTGTTGGGGGTCATTAACTGATCTTTTTAAGATCTGTTTAAATTTTGCAGAAAGAGAAATCAGCCATTTTATGCTCATCTGTTATTCAATTATTTCTTACACACCCACTGCTTGTTAATGATTACTTGTTTTATATATAACAGTGCTTATGATGAGAGTGCTGAGACTGCCTCTTAACTGTTACTCATTATTGTGGGCACTGCACACTGGCTCTTAATTGGTACTCATTATAGGCACTGCATTTTACCTATTGTTACTCTTTGTATAGGCATTTCTTCTAGATTGTTACTTATTGAATTAGTGCAAATAAATGTATTTAAGGCCTTTACAGACAGAGCCGCATGGAATTTATCTTTTTTTAACCAAAAAGTCTCATCTTGATCTTGAGGTCAATGTCTGTGTGCTGCATTTCCAAGCCTGAATTGACCATACTCTTTCACAATAGGTCTGTACTCAAGCTTTCTGTCATTCACAAGCTGTGTAGAATCTGTAATGGTTAAAAGTCAGGTGGAAGAATTGTAGGCATTTCCAGACTGAGGTAATCTTTCAGGACTGTGGTGTTATAAAAATATCATTGGAGAAAAAAAAAGAAACCTCACCTAAAAGGATTGATGTACACTGCCTGTACAGTGCAGTTCATTGGCATTTGCAGATCCAAAGAACTGGATTTGTTTTTTTTAAATAATCTTTTGACTGCTATAAGCCATTAAAATCTAATAAGCACTTTACCTCATACATTTGATATGAACTTCAGTGTATTTGCATTGGAACAGGGTAGAAGTTAATGCTTTTCCATTGTTTTTCTACATTCATTCTGCCCATCACTGCTGAAATGCGAGTTTCCTCAAGTACTCCTTCACTACAGGTCTAGCTTTGCCAAAACATAGTTATGGGAACTTGACACATCTCAGAAACACATAAAGTGGAGTGATGCTCTGGCAGCTGTTCATGATCAGTGGGATAAAACTATAAAAAGGGTGAGATGAGGACCCTATCTGCCACAGATCATCTAAAGATTGTGCCAAGAAAAACATTATGCTATTAAGAAATGTCTCACTTTCACCCTCTAAATTCCGTTGCTGACCTGAAAGCAGCCAAATTGGTTGCCTATGGAATAATACATACACACTGAGTAAGTCTTAATATAGAGTCAGTATATCTGACATTTTCCAAGCTTGGTTAGACTAATGTAGGACTGAGGAGGACCTGAAAGAGGCCTGTGGTTCTTCGGCCCTGTGTTTAACCTGCACTTTCTCAACTCCCTTGCAAAATATTTGCCGTTCCAGTAAGGCATTCCTGCACCCATACCCTGCTTTCCTCATGCTCAGGCCATGGTTGCCGTGTCAACAGGGCTATAGGTCACAACTCCGATAAACACCGTTTGATATTTTCTAACCATCGTACAGCTGTGTTGATTGTAATATGATTGTTCTGTGCTTGTAATTTATGTGGCTAATAATATAGTATTAATGATGATTTTTTTTTTATTTGCCCATCTTTAAATTTGGTTTTTAGTTTCATTTTTCTCAGATAATGCCAGCATTATAACAAAGGCTTACACAAGAACATAAGAAATTTACAAACGAGAGGAGGCCATTCGACCCATCAAGCTCGTTTGGGAAGAACTTAACTAATAGCTCAGAGTTCTTAAAATCTTATCTAGCTCTGATTTAAAGGA
>JAODJU010000095.1:15154941-15166078 GCA_026776725.1 Gnathonemus echidnorhynchus | reverse complement strand
GACCCTCTACTTAGACAATGTGCAACACGCTGAAGCTGCCAAGGTTTGCTACTGAAGGGAAGGGATTCGCTTGAGTTCGGCAAAAGTTCACGGCTGAGCATTTTTAAAAAGCCAACTAGAGATGGTCACGCCACAATTATGTTCGACCGAGGGACCAAACAGTGAAAGAAATGATTGAGAAACTTCTCACCTAGGGGTGTGGATCGAGGGAGAAACCAATGATTGTGAATGGTTGAAGGAATGATGAAGCTTAAGTGATAAGATATTGTTAAACGATAGGAAAATGTATAAAAATTGGTATAAAACAGTATGGACACACTTGCAAGTGTCCGGCCTTGGTTGCAACCTCATTGTTGTAATAAGGACTGAATTTGGATCTACACAAGCGGCTTCTGACTTCTGATTTGGCGGGAAAGGAAAAACCACAATATGAATTGTCGTCACAAAGAGGATGGGAGAAGAGCCCTGGAGAGGTGACCACCTGACTGAGAACCGGGAGACACCCGTCTGCAGAGGCAATCCTAGGGTCTGTTGGGGCCCCAAGCAAAAATTCACTGGGGGCCCCCCCTCTAACCAGTTTTTGTCATCATTTTAATAAATTTGGCTCTCGTTCGCCATCTAGTGGCTTGGGGGCCCCAAGCAGCTGCCTGCCCTGCCTGCTGACAAGATGCGCCTCTGCCCGTCTGCATCAAAGAGCTGCGCCCTAAAGATTGGTAAGGAAAGGTTTTTATTATTGCTTAACAGAATAGGGAAATAGTTTAGGGAGACGGAGACGGGGGTGTCTCGGGGGAGCCGCCAGGCAGGGCCTCCCGGTAAGGGCACTCGCCGACTAAAAGAACAAAAGTTAAGAGAACCGCTTGTGTAGTATCCAGTGGGCCCAGTGTGTGTGTGGTGTGAGAGACATCCCTAAAGGAAGGGTCACGTGTGGATATTGCCCCAGAAATAAGTGCCCTGAAAGAGGCGGCAGTTTAATCTGAGGGCTTGGGGCATTGCTTCAAGGCACAGAGGAAATATTATGCCAAAGTGGGGAGAAGGAGCATATATGCAATTTTGGGCTGAATCAGAGGAAGAACACAGATGTATTTGACAGATAAGGGTTAGGGTAAACAAAGCAGAAATAAGTAGCTCAGAGGTTAGAAAGATTGAGACTAAAATTGGAAGGGACCAAGTCAGCAGAAGGCCTGGACAAAGCATCTGTGCATTTCCATAGAAAGTTATTGACAGTAGTGCAAGTGCAGGTAGGTGAGTTTAGAACTTCGACAAATCTTAAAATAACGGTGTAATGTGCTTAGGAGATACTATTTAAAAGAAAGCGTATAAGACATAGGTCATTGGAGCTATTAGCTACGTTGGAGATTTAAAACCGATATATCGGATGAAAGGAAGAAACAGGATACTGAATACAGATGGAGACCAAGGGTATTAGGACACATTTTTGGGGGGAGAACAATAGTTCATAAACAGGTTTTTGTGACCTCTGATGAAATTAGGGAGTGTAGCTGAAAAAGCATAAGGAGGCTTGTGTGTAGAGTGGACAGATAAACGTAAAAAAGGGAGAAAAACAGGAGAAGTCTTTGAGGATTTGGCAGAAGGGAGGCTTTGGTATATTAGTGCCCATACATAATTGGGTGCAACGTTAGTGGTTCTAGTCAGGAGAGGGAGTAAGTAGAAAACAAATAATTTAGAGGAAGTGACACGTCAAGGTGAAGTAGGTGCAGTCTGGGAGAGAATTATTATTAAATTAGTGCTAAAACTTTTTTTTTTTTTAACATTCATTATTAATAGAAATGAACATACTCGAAGTTCTTTTGCAAAGTTTTGTGACATAATTAGATACATTTATATCAGACATTCTATACCTTGGAATGTTATTTCCACAGTGAGTTTTATTCATTCTGTAAATGCTCACAAGGCAATCTTGATAGGCTTTTCTTTTATATGGCTGCTTGTTTGGTATGTATATTCTATGGTTGTATGTACAATCCTATATTATAAACATGCTGTTTAATTACTGTTCAGGATATATAGGGCTAGTAGGTCACAGATTTTGCAGTTAACTAAAATTTTGTTTGCAATGGGTGGACCCAGCCTATGCTGTGCTTCCTGTGTTTCTTGGGGGAACTTCATCTTGAGGTAACATTGCTTTGGATACGCATGTACACACACTTGCACGCACTCCTCCACACACACACAACAATTTTGTATGTTTGTATAGCTGTGTTACTCTCTGTATTCCTTATTTTTGTTTGTGTTCATGAATTTATCCATTTTTGCACTTCTTTCAGATGCTGTTGATCTTTTGCCTTTTTTTTCTTCCCTCTCCTTTACAGGTGCAGTAGTTGGAAATTGTGTATTATGTTTTCTACTTTACTCATATCGTTTTTTCTGTTTTGTTTTTTTTTTTAATATTTTTTTTGGTTCTTTTCTTTTAATTCTTTTTCTTCCCCCTCCTAACGTGTCTCTCCTCTTCGGCCAGCTCAGCCACTGCAATATTTTACATGTGCTAAAAAAAACAAACAAACATTGCTTTGGATGGATGAATGGACAGATGGATAAATCTGTGATTGATAATTATTTATATGTGCAAATAATTATTATTTCGTAAAATACTTCTTAAAACACTTTGCATACTACTACTGTTTTATTGTTTACTTCATTGATTGGACATCGTTTATACAGTATATAGACAAATGTACTGGGACACACCGTTGAATCATTAAATTGAAGTGTTTCATTTAGACCCATTGCCACATTTGTATAAAATCAAGCACCCAGCCATGTAGTCAGATTATCAAACATTTGTGAAAGAATGGGTCGTTCTGAAGAGCTCAGTGAATTCAAGCGTGGTACTGATGGGATGCCACCTTTACAATAAGTCAGTATGTGACATTTCTTCCCTGCTTGATATTCCACGATCAACTGTAGGTGGTGCTATTTCCAAGTGGAAGCATTTAGGAACAGCAGAAATTCAGCCCTGAAGTGTCAGACCACATAAAGCAACAGAGAGGGGTTGCTGAGGCATAAAATTCACCAACACTCTTGACTCAATAACTGCAGCGTTCCAAACTTCCTCTGACATGAATCCTCCAAACTTCCTCCCCAGCACAAAAACTGTGACCATGGAATGGTCTTCCACAGCTGAACAGCTGTATGCAAGCCCCACATCACCATCACAATGCCAAGCATTGGATGGAGTGGTATAAAGTATGCTACCACTGGATTCTGGAGCAGCCGGGACTGTGTTCCATGAAATGAATCATGTAGTGATGGCCAAATGAAGCTTCATTAACCATTTTCTGCATTTTTTCACCCCACTAGATGGCGCTCTTGGTATGGGATACCGGCATGCATTGAGCTCTTTTGTTAATAAAGACCACCATCTAGTGTCAGAAAATATAGCAAATGGTTCATCAAGCTTCATTTGGCCATCACTAGAATCATGCTTCTCTGTCTGGCAGTCTGATGGACGAGTCTGAGTTTAGCAGATGCTAGGTCAGGGGTCAGCAACCTTTTTAAAGCAAAGAGCCATTTTTTCCTAAATACCTGAACCAAGATTTACAATGAGCCGCAATGGGTAGAGAAGGGGGTTTAAGACACGATTTTTAAAAATGTGATATGGGCATATATGCATTTAACACAAAAACAAAAGTTCAAGTACTTACAAAAAATAAAGAAAACCAATTTCGGGGGGCATCTCAGTTTTAAATCACTCGGACGCGTAAAAGCGCAAAGGTGACTAATATTACAACATTTTTCAGTTCTGTAGTGATAGTCTTCACTCTCACCCCTTCTTTTGTTCAGCTCTACTGTCTACTAGCTCAGCTGGCTATAATATGTAAATCAGAGGAAATATAATCATTTTTACAAAGACCTGGGAAGGCGTGGTGACGATTTACTACAAAAAGTATATGAAAGAATTAGGAATCCCAATAAATGTTGAAGCGTACATCCAATCTCAGGTGATTAAGAAAACTCCGGAAAGCATATCATTTGACCGGAGACGTACTCTCGTCGTAGAGAATGACTTTGAGGAAGATGTAAATTATGCAGTTAAGACAACACAGAAGTGCGCGATGAACTGCCTCATTCACATATAGCTAAAAAAAATATCTAAATGAAAAATTATATTAACCCATATTTAAATAATTTATCTTTACGAAAGTATTATCATAATTATGTTAAGACATGAAAATGCGAATGCGACGGTCGTTCTGAGAAGAGCCGTGGTCAAAGAACCACAGGTTCCCAACTCCTGTGCCAGGAGAATGTTACCTCTCTGACTGCATTGTGCCAACTGTAAAGATTGGTGGAGGAGGGATATTCGAGTGGACAGCGGACCTTCACAGCAAGAAGGTTCTGGATTCAGTTCCGCACGCTCTCCCCGTCTTCATGTGGGTTTCCACCTCAGGCTTCGGTTTCCTGCCATGGTCCAGAAGCATGCAGGTTAGGTTGATTGATGAGTCTAAATTGGCCCTGTGTGTGTGTGTGTGTGTGTGTGCGACTGCCCAGGGTTGGTTCCCACTCGCACCCATTGTTCCCGGGATAGGCTCTGGTCCCCCCTGCGACCCCAGTTGGGATTAAGCGGTTTCAGAAAATGGATGGATATTGGGGTTGTTTTTCAGGGGTAGGGCTCAGCCCAGTGAAGGGATCTCTTAATGATTCAGCATACTAAGGCATTTTGGACAATTCTATGCTTCCACCTTTTTGGGAGCTGTTTGGGGAAGGCCCTTTTCTGTTCCAACATGCAATGCACACATGATTAATGCTGCACACATCAGTGCCCGTGATCCCCAGAGTCGATCCCAAAGATAACAATGCTTTGAGGGCGGTGGGGGCGTTCATCTTCTATCATCAGTGATTCCATCATGATATCGTCTACTTCTCGTCCCGGTCACCAGAAGCGGTCCTGTCCTTCAATGTCTGCAGGCTGGAACCTTCCAGCGATGGCTGGTGTGGTTCTAGCTGTGCCTTTCACTGATGAGGAGGATCTGGAACTGGCCATTCCACTGGGGGAAGTTCCATTTGGCCAGCACCCAGGCTGCAAACTGTGCAGGGTCCCCCTATTTGAGCTGCAAGGGCTGCTTTCAGCCCTTACACGCATCTAATTTTTTTTAAGTCATATTTAATAGCAAAAATATTCACAATGGATTTGACTTTAATATTGCAACGCAATTCCAACAAAAGCCTGTAATGCCATTTTCGACCACAAGATGCAGACATAGACCATCAAATGAGGCTCGGGGCTCAATGCGACCCCTAGTGGAAATAGAAAAATGCGAGTTTTTCTTATACAGATGCTGAAAATCATGTTTTCAAAACAAATCAATGAGTTTGCAATAATCTTGAATGTGTTTTCTAAACTGAAAAGCCACAAGTAGGGCTGGGCGATGTATCAGTTTTTTTAAGATATATCGATATATTTTCACGCGAGATATAGATTGAGACATTATCGTTTATATTGGTAATATTTGTGCCGCTTTAAAATTACACTCGTAGAGCAGCAAATGCGCCTATTTCTTCTGAAGGGTCAGAATGCAGTGAGGGGCATTCCAGTAAAATGCAGGTCACAAGAACGCCCCTCATCATTTTAAATGGTTCTTAATCCATTACATGAGTTCCTTTCACTGGAATTAAGGGGCCAAGACCAACCGCTGAAAAACATCCCCACACCATAATCCCCCCTCCACCAAACTTTACACTTGGCACAATGCAGTCAGGCAGGTACCGTTCTCCTGGCAATCGCCAAACCCAGACTCGTCCATTACATTACATACATATATATATATAAACACACACACACACAGTAAAAAAAAAATTAGGACACCCCATTAGATTTAGTTTTTTATTAAGAAATAGCAACATATCAGTATTAAATCTTCTTTCAAATTATGTCTGTAGATGACGGTGATGTAATTGCATCATCTATGCAAAAACAAGAAAAAAATTCACTTATTTACGAAAAGAACTTCACTAAGATCCTAATTTCCACTGAGGAAAAAGTTATGACACCCTCACATTCATCACAGGTGAAATATCAGGTGAAAATGATCAGAGCTTTTTGGTGGAGTCTGTCTTATTTAAACCACAGGCATTTAGTTTGGTTTGCTCTTGATTGTTGAAATGAGTGGTATCACCATGGTGAGATCCAAAGAGCTTGCTGAGGCCTTCAGAAAGAAGCTTGTAGATTCTGGGAGAGTCTGGGAAGGATATAAAAAGATCTCAAGACAGTTTGGAATCAGCCATTCCGCTGTCTGGAAAATAATTTATAAGTGGAGAACATTTAAAACAACTGCCAGCATGGCCAGGACAGGCTGTCCAAGCAAGTTCAGCCCAAGAGCAGACTGTAACATGCTGAAAGAAGTCTCCAAAAATCCTAAAATGTCATCACGGGTCACACAGGAAGCTCTTGCCACAGTTGATAAGGTACATGCATCTACCATCAGAAAGAGACGCACAAGTTTTGATTTTCATGGGAGCTGTGCAAGGAAACCCTTGCTGTTAAAAAAAACTTCTGGGCACTGAAGTTTGCCAGAGACACCTAGACAAAGACTGGGACTTTTGGAACAACATGCTTTGGACAGATGAATCTAAAATTTAATTATTAGGGCGTAGTAACAGAGGACATGTTTTCCGTAAACCAAAGACAACTTTTGAGCAAAAGAACCTCATACCAACTGTGAAGCATGGGGGTGGAAATGTCATGGTTTGGGGCTGCTTTGCTGCAGCAGAACCTGGCCAGCTCACCATCACAGAATCCACTATGAATTATTCATCATAGGGTGCTTGAGGACAATGTGAAAACATCTGTCCAGATGTTGAAGCTGAAGTGGGGGTGGACCATGCAAATGAGAATGACCCAAAACTTTCCAAGAAATCTACCAAGGAATGGCTTACAAGAATAAATGGAGAGTTCTGGAATGGTCAAGTCAAAGCCCAGATCTGAATCCTATTGAGATGCTGTGTGGTGATTTGAAGCAGAAGTGCATGCAAGACACCCTTCAAACATCACACAGCTTAAGGAATTCTGCATTGGAGAGTGGGGAAGCTTTTCTGCCAGTCGATGTCAGAGATTGATAGATGGTTATAGGAAACGTCTCATTTAGGTTATTTCAGCTAAAGGGGGAAATACTAGTTATTAGGGCACAGGGTGTCCTAACTTTTTCCTCAGTAGGAATCAGCATCTTAATTAATTTCCTTTGTTAAATAAGTGAATATGTTTCTAGTTTTTGCATAGCTGATGCAATTACATCAGCTCTATCTACAGATATAATTTGAAAGAAGATTTAATATTGATATGTTGCAATTTCTTAATAAAGAACTAAATATTTAATAGGGTGTCCTAATTTTTTCACATGACTGTATGTTTATACCATTATGATCATTATAATTGTTTCCCCCGGACTGGGGAAACAAACTGAAACTAAATACAAAGGACTAATAACAACAATCAGAAACAGCTGATGACACGGGGATTCCACACTGGGTTAACGAGGGGGCGTGGCACACTTAAGGAGCAGACAATCGGGGCAGGACATGTTTTTTTTTTTAACTTTACACATTGTTTGGATACATATATTTTCTTACTTTACAAATTACTGTTTTGATAAATGTGCTTAGATGTGTTTAGTACATTATATGCTCTACTTGTTTTATCCGGTTCATTTTGTGTTTAAAAGCTAAAAAAAAAAAACATATTTAGGTGTAATTTTTTGGGGCTGGGAACCAATTAATTGGTTTTCCATAATTTCTTATGGGGAAAATTCGATCACAACTTTTTAGGATTCGATCCGGAGTTCTGAACGGATTAAATTCGAGTTCTGAGGTACCACTGTATTACTCAGGTCCTCCTCATGTCAATATGAATTATGACAATCTTTTAATGATTACATCGTATGTATGAATTAAGTTTTACAATTTAAAAAATTGATGGGATTTTTCCCTTGATGGGATGCCAGTCCATTACAGTGCACACACTCAGGCACATAATCACTCTCTATGGGCATTTCAGTAATGGCAATTCACCTAACCACATAGTTTCCGACGGCAGAACTAAACTTCGGTTGCTGGGTAAATCTTGGCAAACACAGAGAGAACCTGCAAGCTCCACACACACAGACCCCGGACTGGGAATCAAAACCAGCCAAGGATGCACAAGGCTTCTGTGCCACTACACTATGCAACCCTGCACATTATACTTAACTTATACAAGCACAATATAATTGTTGATTTTACCTAGTCAAACAAAAAGTTGAGGGCTTACACACAGAAATCTAATAAAATTGCAGGATGGCCCTGTCAAAAAGCAGAAACATAAACTGTAAATGATGCTTTATTTACCATGTGCACAAGTACATTGGCATGTTTCTCTTTGCATATCCCATCTTGCTCTCCTTTGAGACACACACTCACATACAGGTGGGGACGAAGTTTGGTGTCAGTCATATATATTTTAAATGGCTGTAGCCTTGTCCCAATTCAGGGGCTGCATCCTTTGTAGAATGTGGTCTACATAGTCTTTGTAGGCTGTGTCCTTCTAAAAATCCATGCGATGTGTCTTGGGATAGACTGGGCTTTGAAGAAGGTGGATCATTCTCAGCCTGGGAAAAGAAGGACGCATTTCTAAGACATATTTGAAAGAGCCTTTGAAACGGAACAGCCCTGTTGCGCCACTGTGACTCATCTGGTTTTTGACTGCAGCCTTAGAAGGATGCAGCTCCTGAATTGGGACACAGCTTGTGAGTAAGAAACAGCAACAACAAGCTCTGTCCCTGTAACCATGACTAATCTCAAATGTCAGACACTTCTGTCTGCTCCAAACTTCTCTCCACAAAGAAAGACGTAGAAGAAACATTCACTGGTATTTCTACTATAAATAGCCAATAATATTATAACTGTAAGGAGATATATAAACATTCAAATAGCAAACATTTAATAATAGTTGGAGTGTGCAATACACAACTTGTTTTCCATCCCCCAACTCTGAATGCAGCACACAGCTGTATGTTTACATGCAGAGGAGGATTTCTGTCGGAGGTAAATATCTCTTCATAAGAAAGCAAGTTGATACAATGCTGATTAGTGAGATGTAGATATGCTGCCATAAAGTTACTTTCTGTAGGTATTGCCTCAGGTATTAAAATGACCGATAAAGTGTCTGAGTGAACGTGTGCCTGGCCATAGACCAGAGGTGGAAATTTCAGATCCAGAAAGTAAAATCCAGGACAAGATTTTGTTTAAACCAACCAGCTGAGTACTTCGTGACTCTGACTCATTCTACTCAGCTGGTTGGTTGAAACAAAATCACGGCCTGAAATTTCTACCTCTGCCATAGAATGAAATTGGTTCCATGGTGTCCTCTGCTTTGTGCTCTATACCTATTGGCATACACTCCTGAATCACTGTGACCCTACACTAGATCAGATGCTACATTTTGCTGGCAAACACAAAACAGCCATAATTACAGCAAAATATTGATCAGTCATGCCAAGCAGATGGGTGTTTGACCTTTGAGTTTCTTATATGTGTGTAAATGAACTTTGAAATCAGTCGGATACCTAGCAGGAAGCCAGTGAAGGCAGGGACTATACTTTATGTTCATAATTTCTGCTCTTAGTAACAGTTCTAGCTGCAGCATTTTGAATATGCTGTAAGGTGCCTAATGTGCAGTGTGGAAAGGGCAACCTACTGCAAACAAAAGCAGGTATTTGTTTTTTAGTATTTTCAATAGCGATAATCTCAATGTCTTTGTTTGGCGTTTCACAACTGAAGGAGGTACACCTTCAAAACTGCATCAATAGTGACATCTTGTGGATAACCTAAGGGTCTCCAGGGGACCCTTCAATCAGGGCTGTCAACTCTCATGCATCTGGCGTGACACTCATGCTTTCAGACTCTCACGCTCACACAAGAAATCTTATGGTAAATCTAAATTATTTCATTATAAACCTAAAATTAGCTACATCAAAAGTGTTGGGGCAGTTTGCAAACCCTACAGACAATTTACATGGTAATAAAACTATTACATACAGCCACGGAAAATATTAAGAGACCACAACACAATTTTTTGTTTCACTCATTTCTCAATTTATGGACGTGCGTCTATGAATAATATATAGTTTTCTGCAAACTCCAACCTGGCTCTTCTCTGTTTCTCATTAGCGAAGGGCTTCTTCCTTGCTTTATGAGACCTCAGTCCTGCTTCTAGGAGCCTGATACAAACTATCCTAGCAGTGCACTTCACAACTGCACTTAATGATTCCCATTCCTTTTTTAAGGTCACTTCATGTCATCCTTCGATTCATGAGAAAAGTTAACAGAAAAGTTCGGGTAAGTCATCTCTGGCATCGGAATGTTGCTTCTGCCTTTTACCTGGTTGATTTCTGATCGTTCCCAGTGCCTCCTGCTTCACCTTATTCATGTGCAGTGCTGTCTTAGAAATTTTGAACCTGGAAGTGCTCTGCTGCTCAGTGTAGCCATCTGCCAGCAGAACCAGGATTAAGCCAGGATTTAAAGATGCAAATTTGTTAAAAAAATATAGAATAGTTTCTTAATTTTTTCCACGGCTGTACATGTAATGGCGTGTGAATATGTATGCAGACTGTCTCAAACTGAAAATCTCACTCCAGCCAGGTGAGCAAAGTTGGCAACCCTGCTTCAATAGTAAATATTTGGATTCTTTTCTAGGAACTGGGAAATGAGAAGCTTGAATGGAAAGACAAGAAACCATATGGATCGACCAGGTAATAGATTATATTCATATAAGTTATTTACAGTAGGCTTTTGCACAGGAAGGAGTTATTGCCATTATCCTGGTACAGCTTTTTATTTTTTTTTAAATAATAATAATAATAACACCTGGGGGCTGTTCCACGAAGCGAGCTAACCTCAAAAGCCAGGCTTATTTCGACAATCCCGGCTCAATTTTTCCAAATTCGGTTCCACGAACGAGGCTATAACCTGAAGCTCCCCTTAGTTAAGATGTCAACATATGCTCTTGGACGAGCCTGCTCCGTGGCAGGTTAGCTGTGAAGCTTAGCTTAGCTTGATGAATATGATTGGAAAAGCCATGTGATGTCACAGCACGACATTCTGCGGGGCTGGGATTATTCTGCTGCTGTTCTCTCCCTCTTTCGCACAC
>JAODJU010000095.1:15138968-15151944 GCA_026776725.1 Gnathonemus echidnorhynchus | reverse complement strand
AGCCGCGAAAGTCGAAGCGCGAAGTGGCGAGGGACGACTGTAAAGGCATAGAAATGCTAATTTTGTATCCTGTCATAATGTCTAAATAGCCAATCGTAGTCAATATTTTAAAAAACCAATCAAAGGAGCGGAGATATTAGCCACTGTTCCCGCCCCCAAAGTGTCAAAATTCATCCTGTAGAGCGAGCGAGCGAGTACTGTGCAGACGCGAGCGCGTAGATAGGGTCCAGCGAACCCGAGCGCGTAGAGAGGATGGGTTTTCAGCTGGCGAGCGCACGGGCGCGCGTGGTTTGATTTTTGGCAATTTAACGCCGAGCAAGCGCTGTGCAAACGCGAGCGCGTAGAGAGCATGGATTTTCTGCTCGCGAGCGCATGCACGCAAGTTTTGGTACTAATTTAACGCCATACACATCCCACAAACCTGAACTGCAGACAATCAAAGTAGGACCAAGTCTTCGAAGCCAAGCGAGCAGCACACACCATGTCAGACATCAAAATGTAATGGATGGCCCCAACATGCAAGAGAGCAAGCTGCCAGCTTGCTCTCTTGCATAAAAACCACGTGCGCATGCTCTCTACGCTCCTGATAGCGATCAGTCTATGGGAAGACAGGGGACCCACATCACCATACTGGTTTAGTGGAACAAACAAGAAAGATGACAAGTTAATACAGCACTTTATATATTTATACATGAATTAAAACAATCAAATTGACAACAGAAAAAAAACATTATATTAACCTAGAAACTAAATAGACAAATATACACATTTCAGTCCTCTGTATGAATATTTTGATTTAATGCTTGTTCTGGAAATTTCTCTGCATATAAAACTTCAAGGTATTACTAATGCAGCCAGCTTAGTGATGCTAAGCATGATGCTGTATTTCAGATTTTCCTTTCAAGAACTTTTACAAAATATTACTCAGTTTGGAAAAGTCAAGGAAATAAGGCAGAGAACTTAAAAACAAAAACAAAATCCATGTTAATCTGAATAACAATTTTAGCAGCAATGACTGGGCATTTATACGAGATTAAAAACAAAACTCAGTTGTGAAAAATATGAAATACATTTTCCAAAGTAATAAATTAAGATTTTTGGACACCCTCAGATATCAGTCCATTTTCTGACAAAGTGCTTGGAAGTTGGTCAATCCAACTAAAGAAGGCAGTAAACAATTCTTTCCTTTATTATTCTTGTTTAATTCAGGTACTTGGTTATCTTGGTTTGAGGACTTGGGGGGGGGGGGGAGGGGTGGGTAATACACACACACAGAAACAAATACAAGCAAAGAGCACGTGAAAATTATGAACTTCAGCACTGGTCTGTCACTCCTTGAAACTTCAAATAAAAAGTACCAAGTTGTTGTATATAATCCTCATAGTACAACACATACAGGCTTTTTACTTATGCCCATAAAATAAAATTTCAAGGGGAAAACAAAAATATAGAGGAGGAAAAATTTGTCACAACTGTTACTTCAACCCTTTTCTAGGTTAGCATACAGTATATTCCCTGAAGGAGGCAGACTCTGGATCCAGGCCATCTTAACGGAGATAAAAGGAGAAAAGTTCAACACAGAAAACAAAAGAAAAACTGAGATACCTTTACCACACTGTATGACAGACATCTATAACAGGTTTGTTTTAAATTAAGAAGAAATGATGGAAAAAAAATCCACTTAATGACTTGGAGATAATGCGTGGGGTTTTTAACATTCCTTCTTCAAAGCATGGCTGCAGAATCCTTGACAGGATGTCAAACTGCCACACTCAGATATGGCCATTGCACAACCTCAAAGTGCCTTAAAAAAACAACACAATAACAATAATGATAACCACAGGGGCTAACTGACGGTCCATAGCCAAGCTGGCTCAACAGACGCACTTCTGCGGGATCTCAGGGAGGTTGGGAAAGGGTTCGTCGCATGAAAAGGTGCCCCGAACGGCCTTCATCTCGCGCTGGCTGGAGCAGTAGGGCGTCATGTAAAGCAGATCCAGGGAGGGGACTGGACTCTCAGGTTCTGGGTCCGATTCTGACTGGCTGGCCTCAGGCTCAGCTTGGCTAGGCAACAGGGTAGAGTGGAGGTGGGTGGGTGGCTTAGACCCCCCCATCAGCCAGGGGTGAGCCAGACAGTCTTCAGCAGAGGGTCTCTCTCTGCAATTGGAGGGGAAAATGCAAGCATTTATAACCAAATTTCAGAAATCAGATGTTATCCAGCAAGATCAATGGTCTGTTCATTTTGTCCCATATTTTGATTTTGCCATTCTTCCCCTCTACCTCAACTGGCTCAATTATCTAATCTGAAGCAGACAGTAAATCTTTGCACTTTTAACTGATACAGACAGATCCTACGCCTGTCACCCAGTACACATTAGATTGCAATGACACGTCATCCAGTACACATTAGATTGCAATGACACATGTCATCCACAAGAGGGTGCACTAGGCTATTTTTGCCAGCGGAAAAAAACAACTGACTGTTCAGGATATTTTGCAGAGGCATGAATCAAAGCACACGACAGAACTGGCTGACCTAGGATCTTGGACAAGGAGGGTCTTGATGAAGTCAATGGCGAGGGAAGACACTCCCTCAAAGACATCCTGGGAGTAGTCCGCCTTGCCCTGCGAAATGTTCAGGAAGGTCTCCTGTTTGTCATCACCCAGGAATGGGGACGATCCTGTCAGCATGACATAGGTCAGGACACCAATGCTCCTGAAAGGGAAAAGAAAAAAAAAAAAGTTGATGCTCAAGGCAGCTCATTTAGGAGATTCTAGAAGCACAAGAAGATGACAACACTTAGTAAAGACAGCTCGAACTGTTCAGCCTTTAGTCGTAGCTGGTACTGGCTTTAACCTGACATTGCAGCCCCTGAATAAATATTTCAGCAATTTGGAAACTTCCCCCCCCCCACAAACACACACCTTAAAACACCAAAGTAAGCTAAGGTAGATCATGTATCTGAGCATGACTCAAGTTAAAAAACAAGTTAACACTCACCACATGTCTGTGGATGTACTTAAGGGCTCATAGTTCAGGACTTCAGGGGCTGAAAGAAAATTAGACAATGGTCTAGTTAAAACAGAGGCGAAATTATTATTAGGCAATTTTCATGAATTCCTTTGCTTTTCTTTGGTACGTTCCAGCCATTTACAGCACAAGACATTTTAAAATTATGTTTTTTTTTTCATTTCACAACCAGAAATGAAATGGCAGACTTTTCATAATTCTTGGTGACTTACCCACATACTCCGGTGTCCCAATTATCTCCCGAACCTCCTCCTTGTTGTCCATGCATCTGGACAGACCAAAGTCCACAATTCTGATGTCACCCAAGGGCTCGGAGCTGGTCAGCAGGATATTCTGAGGCTTGGATGGAGACAGAAGCAAAACTAATTGAATATAAGCCAAACTGTAAATCAGTGGCCTCCAACATTTGTACTTTATACTACAAAGAAAATATAATGTGGGTGGTGTTTGTTGATGGTGAAATTAATCCTATTTGTAATAAGTGTTATGTGGGCTACTCATTGGCTCCCTGTGGGTTACTAGCAGAGGTGGACATTTCAGGTCCAGAAAGTAAAAATCCTGGTTTGGATTTTTACTTTCTGGATCTGAAATGTCCGCCTCTGGTTACTAGTAGCTACCAGTCAATGCGTTGCTGACCACTGGTTAAGTGATATTTATCTGTACTTATTGGTTATCAGCAGGCATTTTAACTTATGCTTATTACTGACCTTCAAATCCAAGTGTACTACATTGTTATGGTGCAGACAAGCAACGCCCGTTAAGATCTGCCGGGTGAGTCTGATGACATCCCGCTCTGCAAAGGCCTCGTCTTCACAGATCTGGTCAAAAATCTCCCCACCGGCTGCACTACAGAAGTGAGGGAAAAAAAAAACCTTCAGTATGAAACAGGACAATCGAACATGAAAGTAGACACGTCAATGGAAAAACTACTCATCGGATTGTAAAACACTTCATCATGTACATTCTTTAATTTACTCATAGGCTCACACCCAGACCTAAAAGGGCACCAATCTCTAACTCTGGCTCATAGCGTTCATTACTAGAAGGTGAAAAATGCATGCCAGGTGTCCTCAAGGAGCTTCACTTATTTAAAAATTGACTTGTATTGGAATCCATGTCATGACAAGAGCGTAGAACAGTAGCTGAGCAAAAAAAAAAAAAAAAAACAGGTTTTTAAAGTGCTTTCTTTGATCGACTTCCATAAAAAAAATAAAGAAAGAAAAAAAAAAAAAAATCACTGAATGTTTCACCTGGAGGATTGATGGTTATATTAATGGGGAATTTTCAGGAGAATTTCCCCAACCTTTCGTTTACTGGATATTATACTGGAGGAACCAAATTAAACCACAGAGGAATGTGAAGAACTCCCACGTGAGGCTGCCGTCTTAGATAAAATTCCTGGAGTGGCGGAGAGTTGAAAAGAAAAGCATGTGAGACTTCTGCTTCGCGCACACGGCTCGCCTGCATTCTTAGTGCGGTGGTTGCATCAGTCATGCAACTTCACATCCACCCATTATGCTCATTTATTGCTCTTGCCCTCAAGTCCTGGTTGTAAAAACAGGCCTCGTGAGAAATATTCTTCAAAATGGGTATGAAGACACTGAAGGGGGTTGTAGTCTGACAACTACTACACACAATATTTTTTTTGTCCATTTAACAATCATAAAACAACTAATCTAGGGGGGTCTGCATAGTGTTGAAGGCTACAAGAGCAAAAAGGATGCAGGGCGAAACTGCAGAAGTGGTGATGGGCTTCTGCAGTTATGGCCTCAGTACATCACCTCCTCAAGCTGATAAGCCAAAAGAAACCAGGAAACACAACAGACCCAGCCTTATTTTGAGAGACAATGTTAAGGAGATGTTAAGGAGTTTTAATAACCTTGTGAGAAGAGCACTTGGGCTTTGGCCAACAGCTAAATGGAGACAATAGGGAGAGATTTTTTTACAAGTCCGAAAAGAAAGCAAGTGTGTGTTAGAATCACCATCATGTCGTAGGAGAATGAATAAAACTCTTCAAGTTATTTTTGTAAAACACTTTCTTTGTATGGTGCGACAAAAGGGTGCATGCAGAATTTCAGCCAAAGCAAAGCACGATTTCACAAACACAGGAGTGCTGTATTTACTTGGTCTAATGAAGCACGGGCAGTTTGAGGAAGATTAAGGAATATTCAAGTTTTTTGCAAAGCCACTTTCAATAAACTGAAGCAAACTGAAGACTGATTAATCATCTTTGATAATGTTCAGCGACAGCTGCTGTGAATTTAACTTTAGTTGGGGTAGGTCTTGGGTCTCAGGCAGGGTTGTTAGACCAACTCAACACAAACCATTGTCATCAGAGCAGTACTGATCTGCATTACGGTTTAAAGGCTTTTTGAAGTACCAGTGAGAAATGCATCAGTATTCCATATTCCGTGTTACATAACTTTATAGCTAGAAATGGAATTACTCAACAACAAAAAAGCCTACAAGCAGTGAATTATAAAAGGCAAAGCACAAGATTACTCTCCTATTAAAACACAAACTCAGGAATGTCACCGTTATCCAGACATCCAGTGATATACAAGCAATCTCATGGACTGAATATGCCAGCGGGCACAGAGAACAGGAAGGTGACACCTATTAGATGGGGACAAAGGCCATGGTTCAGGGTGTCTTTCACAATGCACTCCAAACTGAGGCCATGACATCACCACAGATACGCTACAACACTAACCCTTTAATTACTGACGACACGTTTCAGAAAAAGAAGCAAGCAAATCAAAATATTTAAACACGGCATCAGGCTGTGAAGCATAAAATAAATCCAGATTTACTGTAAATGCACCTCTACTATTACTCAACAGTACAGAACTACGACCGGGCAACACCACTAACCAGAGAAACAGAATGGTACACTGCCCCAGCACAGTGATGGCCAGAGGTTTGTTTGGAAGATTCTGCAAGAGCAGCATATAGGCACACAATAATTCACCAAAGTAAGCTCAGGGGATGCTGGCCACTACTGCTTTGCAGAGAAGATCATCTCGACAAGTATTTGCGAAAACTTGTACACTGTAAAAGCGTGTTTAATCCCTGGTATGAATGGCATCACGGCCCATACTATACATATATATTTCATTAGACAATGGCCTGACCATTTCTGTAATACTGTACAGCAAGGCAATTCTGAATGCAAAGTAACAAGTCATCCAGAAGGCAGCATTGAGGTATTAAAGAGTAATAATTAATATCTCATCACCCTTTTCACTTAATTCTCTTAACCGTAGTATTTTGAAAAACAAGGTTGTTGTTCCCCTCTTCAAACCCAAAAGAGCCTAGACCTAGTTTAGCACTGGTTAAGGATGTGGTAACGGCAGCTGCAATGTATATTTGATTTTTAAATGCTCCCCACAGCTAGAGCTAAAACTAACGGAAATGGAAAAAAACACACTGAGTATGCCGGTTTTGCAAAGAAACGTAGTGGTGCGGGGGCAAATGAACCGAGAAGGCCGCTGTGCGTGCGGTCGAACGTGCTGCAGATGGTGAGAAAAAAAAATAAAAAAGGCTCGACGCAAATCATTTCTCAGAAGAATGCATGAGAAACCTCACTGTCACAAAGGATGTGAATTAAAGGCCCAATGTAGCAGGAAAAGAGAAATGAGAAAACAAGGCAGCCCTGCTTAAGAGAAAGTAAGGCATTTAGGGGCTAAGTGTAGTGAATGCATATATTTGGGTTATTACGCCCAGTATGGTTCTGGGTAACTCTGACCAAACTCCTGCAGTTTTTTGATGAGTCTGGGAACCTAAGGCTGCAAAACCCTCTTCCAAAAAAGATGCCCATTGCATGGCTCAATACATTTACATGCTGAATATATACAGCATCCTTATTAAGTCATAATGCAAACACAAAAGGTCATCTAAAAAATACATAATCACAAATCAAGTTAAGAATTCTCACTTTAGAGACAATCAGCTACATGGATATGTTAAACATTAGAAACTGCACTGTGTGACAGGTATAGTTGAAACTTCCTCCCAGTGTTACTTTTTAAAGTCTCGCTTCAAGCAGATCTCTAAGTTACTTTGACTTGATCTTGAAAAGCAACATTTTTCCAGCGTAATATCAGCAAATGACAAGGCCCCTGAGGCACGGCCGTGAGCTACCCATTCGCCGTAACACACCTAAACCCTGGGTAGTCTGAGGTCGACTCTGCACAGTTCTGCTGAAGGGGGAAACAAGCTTTCATTTCCTTTTAAGGTGAATACGAACATGTGTATGACAGAGTCTGACCGGCTGCGGAAATGAGGCCAGACGTACCAAGGCAGACAGGAAAGGTGCAGGCACAGGAAGCAAGGCTTTTTACATTTGAGATATCATCTCCCCACTACTCTAAACCTGACAGTAAGGTTTGAAAACAAAATCCTGATCTACACTAGTAAAAGTAAGGAAAATTTAAATAAAGACTGAAGAGTATACCATGAGCAAAGCCACAGCTCAAGTGTTGGTTGGCAACACTCAGAGAAACAGTAGTTAGACCAAGACCTGTCCACCGCTGTAATATTCTCAGCAGTATTAAAACAGATTAAAAACCCACTAAGTTTCTGACGTTTAAAATTTAATAGGATATTAGGAGTTATATTCTTCCTGTGATTCACTTGACATGCAGTAACTTGTATCATTGTAGAAGAATGAATGTCCACTCTTTTAGGTTGGGGGGGGGGGGGACTTACTATTCAAGCACCAGGATCATCTCTTTTGTCGTCTCATAGACTTCATGGAGGGATACAACGAAGGGGTTGGATTTCGCATACTCCAGCACGGCGATCTCATGGATAATATCTGAGCGGCAGTCCTGCCCCCTGCGCATCTTCTTCAGGTATTTGGCTGCATGCTCCTTCCCAGTCGACTTTTCGACACACTTCTTCACCACAGCAAACTTACCCCTAGTGGACAGGAAGGAGAACAGCAGGGTCAGTCAACTGTCACCACCTATACTTATTTAGTTTCTTCACTGGAAATCAACATATTGTTAGATGAATCAACTGTTTTTTTTTTTTTTTTTAGTCTGGACTTTCTCCAATGAGCACTGATACGCATGAACTTTAAATATAGTAGCTGTTTTCCCTGAGACATTAAGAGTAAATACTGATACGCAAAATTTAATCATCATTGACAGTAGAGAATGCATTGTTGACTAAATCAATTCAGAATAAGACATTTTAACTGTTATTTGTAGTCAAGTTCTCTTTCAATAGGAACACACAGTATGGGAACTTCAGAGGTCACGGGTCCTGTAAACAAGAACAGCCCTGCAGAGTCAAAGCTGTGCAAAAATGGGCTGGGCCAAGTGTCCACAGATTTCTACACCATTATTTCTTAATTAAATGACATCACAAGCTTTAGAACAGAGATTGCTCTGACACACATTCAGGTAAGAGCATGCTTGGGGTAGAGGGGTCACAGCGCAGCAAACAGCGCCCCTAGCTCAGGGGACCCCGGACATGCGATTATTCTTCTGAGGCAGGGGCTCCACTGACGACCATGCGATCACAGGCACAGAGGCTGAGCCACACACCACTACCGCCATTCCATAAAAGGAAATGAGCCTCATCTGAACTGTGAAACTTCTTTTCCTGTGTTGTCTGCTGTCAGTCTCACTCACACAGTTACTCAAGTCTGACGATCAGCCGCCTGCTGATGTTAAACACTCAAGACGGCATTTACATGCATGGACCATTGTGGCATAGAACAGTCAATTTAAGACGAAAATGAGACATTAAAACACCATCATGCACCTTTAAAAGGAAAGGGGATAGCACGAACATTAGCCTTTATGACAGGATAACAACAGAGTCTATTCTCCAGAACTGCATATCAGATCTGTTGTAGCACCAAGGAAGCAGTCTGGCAATCAAGATAGATCGACATGATAAATAGGGGGTAGAGCCTGTACAAACCCAAGGAAGATTGCAGCAAACTGTTAAAGATGTCTATAACTGACGACAAACTGAATACCGATAGCCATAAATTAATGGGCTTATACTCTGAACGGCTGCAGCCAGAATTTAAGCCAGTATTATATACATCTATACTCCAAGTCTCACTCATTCATCAGCCATGTGATTCCTGCAGTAAATTCATTTATTTACAGAAAAGCCGCCTTTTCTTTCGTAGACATATGCTGTTTATATAGTTTTATTAGTTTCTCTTCCTGACCTGGATTTTGAGAGGTCTGTACTCCAGGTTCACACCACAGAACAGTTTTTTAGTGTTGTTCTACATTTTCCATTCCCATTCTTACCAGAAAATACAGACTATTACCATGCATTTGCATGACTAAACTTACCTGCATGCTATCGATCGGGCAACAGCACTACACCGATTCGTATAAGCCGTTCAGTTAGATATGAGATCAAAAATGCGCACTTACCTGCCCAGTGTTTTCCCAACCACATCATAACTGCTTTTAAACGAGTCCGTACGGATCGGCGTTTGGATTTTCATCACCATCCCGTTTTTGTTGGTCATTGTTGAGTCCGACTTTTCCTCGTCTCGGTATCTACACGTGAATTCGAGGTCCAGTAGTGAGGTGATGTCTACGTTTAGTAACTTAACCCTGTTTCATGTCACTATAACTTATAACAGCACCGGCGAATACCGAACAACCCAACACCCAAGAGAAAACAACAGACTAAACTTCAGCAAAAGGCTTCAGCTGCGAATACGCTGTCACATGCTTTCGGACTGAATACCTTAAAGTGCTCTCGACTATCTGTTCATTAACAGAAACTCAGGCAACGTAAAAGGAAAGTAAGATAACAGTATCACAGGTATAGCACCTTCCTCTTTTCAAAAGAAACACGTCTTTGCTGGATAGGCTCGCGCGGCCAGCCCTTAATGACAGCCCGCGCGGCGTCCAATGAGATGCTGAGACACATCGCAGCCATTCACTGCAAGCAAGTTCAGCTATGCGCAGTCCTCAATCTCCTATCGTGCAGCAAATTCATTATATTTCTCATTAAAATGACATGCAAAACTCCAATTAGAAGAGCGAAGGAATCCCAGGAACAGCATTGCAACATATCATAGGAGGAATAATGCACGGAGATATTGGGTAGCATAATGGCTAAAATATGGATAGGAAGACCAGATAATCCCTCTCAGGGAGGACACCTCGAGCTACTTCAGGTTTTACAAACTGCTTTAAAACTGAAAGGCTCCTGTGCTTGCCTAAAGAGTTCAGCTCATCTTGTGCTTTGACATTAACATTAGTGACACATGCATGATTATAGGAGACTGACCAGCACATAGCAAGAACTCAGTGCTTAAGTGAAATCCAGGTCGTTTTAAATGTTAGTTTACAAATCCTGTCTTCGCTCAAAGTGTCCTCTTGACTGGTCACCTTAGATATGGACAGTATGTATAAATGGAAATATAATACTTTTTAGCTTTGGATATAGAGGGACTGGTGTCTGAGTGTGTCCTGCCATGGATTGCTGCCCCATTCTGGGTTGTTCCCTGCCTTGTGCCTGTAGCCTCTGGGATAGGCTCTGGACCACACACGACCCTGAATAGGACAAGCGTTTACAGAAAATGGATGGATGTATGGATGGATGGATATAGAGGAAGACACTGTGATATCTTGCATATTTTGTTGTGCTTGCAGATACCTGTGTTCTCTGCAATTGATTTGGAGGAAGCTCTGGGTGCACCACCTTGAAGCAGGGAATTGATGAGGTAACAGTTTGTGTAACAGTTTCATGAAGAGCATCCAGCATACATGGATTCATCCATCCATGAACTTTCTAGGTTGCTCTTTTAGCACAGGATCAATATGAGAAATGAGAATGGACCCTATCGCAGGCATGAGGCAGTGGGCACCCAGGACAGAATGCCAGGGCGTAGCCTCACACAAAGAGCAGCTAAAAGAAACCAAGTCACTTGGACCTTGTGTTTCTTACTGCTGGAGGAAACAGAAGTACCTCTAAAAACCCATACAAGAGCCCAGAGAACATGAAAATTACAAAACAGGCTCTACTCAGTCTGTTGGTTTCAGCTGAGAGAATGTGTTAAATATAGACACATTGACATTGTTGTAGAAAATAATCTGAGGTCACATGTCTCCTTCTCTAGCTAGGCCCTTCTTCCTACATTGTTCGGCCAGAGATCTTTGTGCACCATGCTACTAACAAGCATTTTTATGTTATCCTTGAGGCAGTAGTTCAAAGCAGCAGTACTTCCACAAAGTAAAATTTCAGGAATTCATAGACCTTCCCTAGATCTTCAGAAACTCATTATTCTGAGTGATTCTGGCTATTCTTCTTAGCACTCTTTAAAAAAAGAAATTATAGTCAACTTCCACATTTGAACTTAATCCCAAGCTATTAAGACATTGCTATACATTATATTAAAACCTTCCATCACTCATACCTAGCACCTCCTGGCTCTTCACAGATGTCCCCCCAGATGGTTTTCACAGTTTAGACCTACACATTCCCAGCATAGATATGCTTGGTGACCAAATCATGGTATGTTCTATAGACTTGGCATGTGCTGCCTGAAGGGACAGCAGACTTTGAATGGAATAAGACGTTCATTCATTGTCACATGAGGCTCAGGGTTACGTATGATGGGTGTGACTCCACCCATTTATCCCTTACATCTAGTAGGCTAACTGTTACCTCATTTTTTAGTTTCTACATTGCATTTCTTAGCGTATGTATGTAATTCAGGGACTCTACCCATCTGAAGAAAAGTAATTGAATTATTTATAGAAACAAGGAGAATTTAGTAATATTGTCATGTACAAAGGATACATCATATTTGCCTCACACTTAAACACACACTTGCTAACAAACACACATTCTCATAGACATGTATCAGAAAAATAGAGTTAGAATTTCTAAAGATCACTACATATTTTATATAGGAAATTCACAATTCAATCTCTCCTTAACCTCATATCAATGTGCTATTTTACTGAACCACATAGGAGTATAATAATGTAATACAGACTCTTGAAACTATTTTGACAATTGCAGATCAGTTGTTTTTCACAACAGGGTCAATCCTTTCACCACATTAATAGAAGTAAATGTTATTATATCTAGTCATTTGTGACAACACCCTCTTGGCCATTAGTCAGGTAAAACACTACATTCCCATCTCCGTATTATGAACCAACATGCCCTTTTATTGAAACTGAGTGATTAATATGGTGAAAAGAGAGCTGAAAGGACATGATCAGAGTTTTGTGGCACAGATGTAGCAATGTGGCTCCACCTTATAGCCGAAAAACAAGCCGATTTCATATGCTAATGTACTGAACAATAATGAAAGTATGCATTCTAGGTGGGATTATCCAGGTGAAAATGAAAGCCACTCATCTATCATGCTCTCTAGATAAATCTCTCCTGACTTAGCCGATTCCAAATTATAAGAAGGTGCTTTTGCTGAAAAGTTACTGTAAAGAAAGTTTGGCAGAACATTACGATTCTGTTGCATAGCACTGAGTGGAAGAGCTTCTAGTGCTGGTTCCCTAAAGCCTGATGCTTACCATAGGAAAAACTTGAAAGGACTGGTGCTGAAGACCATAAAGTAGTAAATCTGTTATTTGAGCACTATAAGAAAATGCTACAGACTATATGTGGTAAAAACTCAACTCCTGGTGGAATGTTTACGTGGAAGTAATTAATGCGTTAAAGATGTTCTATTATGAATTTTCTGTTTTTCCCTTCCCTTTAGTGTGTTTTGTAGCTTTATGTGCATGTAAACTAAAGATGCACCGATCCGATATTCGGATCGGTATCGGCGCCGATCCAGACCTATTTGACGGATCGGGTATTGGCCATGCGTGACCGATCCACGTCCTATACTTACTTGTTTAGTTTTTGGGAATCTCTAAAAAGATAGCTCCCATCTCGTGTTAAATCTATTTGTACAATCAATCGCACGACAGCTCTTTC
>JAODJU010000095.1:15101983-15112490 GCA_026776725.1 Gnathonemus echidnorhynchus | reverse complement strand
ATCGAACGCAAAAATCGAAAATCGCATCGCAATCGCAATATTTGTCAGAAAAACCGCAATTAGGTTTTTTCTCAAAATCGTGCAGCCCTAATATCAAGGCTACACAGTTTGTTCTCCCAGAAATGAAATATTCTATTGAATATCTCCCTTGATATTTAGTGTGTTGCTCATATAGAAAGCCAACAATGTGGAGTGATATGTAGGAATTATTTTTCATTTTTCAAACGTGACAGATTGTTTTGTTCAATCAAACTTCCTGATGAAATTTTGTATTTTAATAAATAAATCATTAGTGTTAATGACACTGTGTTGTGCATCTGTGCAAATACATGTAATGCAGAATGATGAAAGTTAATTATATTTGTACAAATGAAATTGTCGTATCTCCCCGGGCTCCATGGCGCCCGACCCCTATGGTTCTCCCCTGCAGGTGGTGGGCCCAAAGGTGGCCGGACCCATGTTACATCTTTGAACTCCTGACCCAGGCCTGGCTCCAGGGTGAGGGCCTGGTCTCCCTAATCCGGGCGGGGTAACGTGGGCCTTATTTTCGGTCATCATAGGGGTCTCCCTGGGGTGGCATTTCAGGCATGTCCAACCCGGAGGAGGCTCCGGGGAAGACCCAGGACACGTTGGAGAGATATCTCTCGGCTGGCCTAGGAACACCTTGGTGTCCCCCTGGAAGAGCTGGAGGAGGTGGCTGGGGAGAGGGAGGCCTCGGCATCTCTGCTCAGACTGCCGCCCCTGTGACCTGACCCTGGATAAGTGGCAGAAAATGGATGGATGGATGACTGAATGGAAATTCCAAGGAACATATTTAATAGCTAAGATTGGCTTCTGAACTTTATTATGTTATAGCAATGATTACATTTACTCTTTTATTTCTAAATTACATCCATGACCATAAACCACTCTCCCAAATACCAATACTATTATAATTGCTTTTTTAGAATAATTGAGTCTGCGTAAGTACCAGCATATTTCTCATTTTAATTTGAACCTGTTTTTCTTAGGAGGCAAAATACCCAGTGACTTATTCTAATTAGCCTGTGATTGGATGATCTTTCTTTAGTCATTGGCTAAGGAACTTAGCAGTTATGTAAGTAAAGCTGAAGCATGTTTCTCTCCTCTATTGTTCAAACGACACAGTTGGTTTAACAGAAAAGGTCAGTGTTCTGCCTCCAACCTGCAAATAACATTTCTGAGGAACAACCATTGTTTTTAGACTGCATTCCCCGGGCTCATTAGGTATTGATGAGGACTTATACGTATTATGGCAGAATCATTTTATGGTGGGCCCATATTATGATGTCACCGCTGGGCCCATGAGAAAAGTCCCCCACCCCAGATGCTCCAGGGACTGGTGACCCTGCTGTCTGAAATGTATGCCGCTTTGAATGAAAGTGTCTGCTGGATAAATGCATGTAAATCTAACGCAGATTAAAGGACAGAGAGGCATATAAATGCTATATTACCTGCTAAAACCTGTGAACAATGCTGAAGGTGATGCAGATGATCCTGAAGATTAGTTTCATAATATAGCATATGTGTGAATTTGTTTGTGCTTTTCATGCATGAAAGTTTTCTACAGTTAACAGAGTTATGTAGGGAGTGAATGGAAAATATATTCAATTGTATAAAAACTCCTTTTGCCATAATGGAAAGCCCTTTACATGCAGCTCAATATGAGTTCTGGAGAAATGTTTAAGGGCAGTAGGTGTAGCAGGAGGCTTGAAGGACATGGGGGGGGGGGGGATGAAAAGCAATAGGACAAAATGGCTAAGAGGCACGTCCACAGCAATCCTTGCTCAGTTGAATGGCATAAGAAAAAATAAAAGTACTGGCCAGCTAGAGGTGGCGTGCATCATACCTTTAAAAGCCAAAAAAAAGTTTTATTTTAGAATTCAATAGAGCTAACAAAGTGGCCGGTTGGGTTCTATAGACACAAGTACAAAACTACCTAAACTGCAAAGTACACAACAGGACCTACTTCTGTCACAGTAAATATGGACTATTGTACTAGCCAAGAAACATGTCAGATACTGTTTAACCAGTTTCAATAAAAAATATCCACATAAAATTAAAAATTAACTAGTGACATGACTTTAGAGACATAAATGGCCTCTAGCACGGTGTTTCCCAATTTGGTCTTTGGGGACTGGAGACAGTCCATATATTTTCTCCCTTCATTTGTCAAGGGAGCAAAAATATAAACTGTCTGACAGGGAGCTGGGAGGGAGCAGAAACGTGAACTGTCTGTGAGTCCCCCAGGACTGGGTTGGGAAACACTGTGCTAGAGGTCATTTATGTTACTGAAGGCATGTCACTAGTTAATTTTTAATTTTATGTGGATCTTTTTTTTATTGAAACTTGTTAAACTGTATCTGATATGTTTCTTGGTTGGCCCAATGGCCCATTATCCAGGCGATATTGCCTTATGAACTATTTATTTTTCTATTCATAAATACCTTACCATCACTAGCTTTGATTTTTCTACTTGACTTTCCCTCTTTCAACAATGGAAACCAAACTACAGCCCAGAGAAGCAGGCAGGATGGGTAACGGTCCACGACAGCATATCCAGATACAAACACGTTACTTAGAGAGCTGCCATATTGTCTTTTATCAAGTTTTCAGTGCATAATGTATCATAATGTTTTGATGAATCTGAAGGTTAACAATAATAAAAACTGGTGTACAACCTATCCATTGGGGTGGGGCATTATTGCTGTCCAAACAACTGTCATACAGCAGTTGAAATCAGCAAACAAATACACAACCAAATTACACAGAATTATTTTTAACTATGGCAAAAATAAAATATTGTTGTACTACCTGAATATCATTTCTTTTCTGTGAGCAGTTGAACATTTCCTCATTTCTGTCATGTGACCCACACTTAGCCAGCTTCTCAGCCAATGCCTGCAGTGACGTGTGATGCAGCTTCAGTTACTATGGTGACATGCCACCTAATTAAGGAGAGAGGTAAGCCAGAATACCTCTGAAAATTACTCTAGCTGTGATATTCACTCACACACCCTACAGGAATTTTGGGGAAGTCAGTTCTCATTTGTGTAACTGACTGCTACCACTCAGTTTCTTACTGTATATGTACAGTTATGTATCATCTTTGTACCAAAACAATAACAGAGAAAATGGTTGGATACAACTATGAGATGAAAGAAGAGATATTGAAGAAAATGTTCATTTTTCACTTGTTTATTTTTGCTTTTATGTGTAGTCCTTTGTTCATTCACACAAAGCATTTTACATTTCAAACATATATAATTTACTGTGCATTACAAGTAAACAGAAATTGCAGGATGTAGATATATATGACATGACTTGAGTGAAAGAAGCCTTTCTGATGACTTTTTTGCTATCATTTGACTAAATAATGTATACCTGCGACTGCTGGCAACAGACTGACAAAAAGACATGGGAAATGACTGTAAAGTCCATGGTTCCCTACTCTCATTGCTCCTCCCAGAAGTCCTTGGTGCTCAGTGGTGCTGCGCGGGCCTGCTGGCTCTTGTCGGGGAAAGTGAAAAAATCTGGAGCATTACGGTCCACATGCAGGCCTTTGTCACTGAAGTAGGACTGTAGCGCTTGTAGAAACTGCAGAGGGATATAAGGTAGAGTTTACAGTCAGCCCCAGAGGGATTAAAAACGTAAGCAATTTAATTCCAAAATCAAACAGATCACCCACCCTTTAAAAAAAAAAAATTAAAAATGTATAAACACAATAATAAAACAAATACAAAAGCAGGTGTTTTGTAATCCCCGCCCCCCCGAGGCAGAAGGTGTGGATCCTCAGACTGACCAGCTCCCTGTTCTTGGCTAAATCCAATGACCACGGCTTCCTCTCCTGATAGGGCCGGCCCCAGGCGCCCATTAGCAAGCAGCTGATCCATAACACAGGCAGAACGTGCGTCCCCAGCTTCATCATGGACAGCTTCCAAGATGTTCAAAACACATCATGGGCGAATCTTATTCATATCACTACTTTACAGTGACATATTTTACACACATATCTTATAAAGTTTGCTTTTGGTCAAGGTAATATTTTGAAATACTACAATATCATAACAATAATACAGGTAGTTATTCAAAGTAAAAAAAAATGTTCAAAAGAGTACTTAAAACATTTAGAAATGAAAACTTCAATACAATTTTCCACTGTTCAGTATATCACATGCATTCATCTATCTTGTCATGAAAATTCTCCTACCTCCAGTTTTTCGATCTTATGATCAAAAGGGTGAGGAGCCAATGAAGGACATGAGATCAGAGAAGACTGTGGCGATCTATTTATAGTCAGACTATGGCCATGAAAATATTTAAATCCAAACTATTCCTCCCATTTCATGCCATTAAAGCTGCAAATGCCAGTTTCTTTTTTTGCCAAAAACTCAAAAGTGTAAAGTGTGTGTGGGTTTATATTTATAGAAATATACGTTTCAAAATTACAATGCATACTGCTAAATCTTAGTTGAATACTTGTAATTTTTAATTACCTATTTTTATGTGTATATAATTTATTTATGTTTTAGTTACATAAAACATGTATGATTATTACGCCTTTGCTAATATTTCTATATAATACATCGATGCGCACGGTGACTTTGTAGACAGCATTGTAGCCTTACACCTTCTGGTTTTGGGGGTTTAATCCTCGATCCGCTGTGCCTGCAGAGATGGTTTCTCTTCTCGTGTTTGCCGGTATTCCGCAAGTTATTCCTGTTTGCTCCCGCAGTTATAAGAATTTAAGTTAAGTTGATGTCTCTAAATTACCCATAGTCTATAGTTTTGGGTGCATGTATCTACCCTGGGATGGACTGCATGGTATCCGGTCCAAGGGATTCTCCCATCCATTATTAGAAAATAGCTACGTTAAACATATGCCGACATGGAGCTCTTTTCCATATCAGAAAATTAAGTATCTGAGGTAGAAATGCGAATCCACCCATCCCATTTCCATAACTGCGGTCCCACTGACAGATATTAATACAATTTTCACAAATTTGAAAAGCTGCACTGTTTCCTGCGAGAAATAATAAGAATCTGGAAATATAAAGACACATTTCATTGTAAATATGAGTAAAAGTTTTGATTCAGTTTACTGTTTAAAAATTAATAACACAACCAGTAGAGTCAGTTCTATCACACGGCGTTCACATACATCACAATCACAGAATCCTATATCGACGGAAATTTGAAGTCACGAAGTCAACCAGACTTTTGATATAAAATCTACACAAAGACTGGGTAGCCATGCATCTCCACCGACGGATATGTAGACACAGTACTAACCCCAAATACCGTAATAATAAGTATCACATCGCAAGACACTACATTTCCCGAAAGTCTCTACATTGTCACGTGGTACAGCATGTGACCCAATAGATAGGCAGGACCTAATGGTTGGTAGTTGGTAGTTCAGTCTGTTCGCACTCCCGAACAGCAGGTGGCGATGGGCGCCCGTGAGCTGTGCCGATCTCCGTCATCTAGTGCATGGTAGAAGAAGACGGTGTGTCAGTCGTTAGAAGTAGTGCGAGAGATAGTGGTAGTGTGAAGAATTTATGTTTTAAACATCCTGTTAGTTATGATGTATGTTTAATTGTTTCTGGTATGCACTTTATGGTGCGGTAACATAGCATTGGGGCTTTTAACGCATTGAATAGTTTTTTGTTTCTTAGTGAGCTAGCTATTTAGCTCTTTAGCTAGCTAGATGACTAGGCTGGATCTCAAGAGATCGAAGAACACTGCCCAGTTAAATACTTAATAAAAAGGTAGTTGCCTAAAACATTTGGGTTTCCCGAGGTTCGATTTTCACAAAACACGTTGTGAAGTGTGAAATTCATGTTATTTTTTATTGAACAGTAAAGCTTTTAGGTTTCTTTTTAAAGGAACTCGGAGTTCCTGAAGGACTAGGTGTAAGAACAGATAAGGATTGACATCGTCAACGTACAAAATTTTGTATATTACGAATTAATCAATCGCCAAGTCACTTCCAATTAACAGTGTTAATTTAAGCCTCTTCTGTTTTTCCCCTTTGTTTTACTGAACATAACACAAAGTTCAAACCAAAAATAATGTATACACTGTGACTGGTAAGCTTTGTAAATTGGCTATTTAGTCCTGAACTATTTATATGCCCGTACTGCGTTTGAAAGTTGTTGCATTATGATAAAGTTTATTTTGCGCGACTGAAAACTGTGCACAATGTTGGCCTAAGATTCAGTTAAAGTTGTGCTGGTTTTTTGTCCCTGATCTCCAGGCAGCTACGCTGTTGACACCGGCAGACCAGCATGTCTGTGTTCAGCACTGGCATCCTTGTGCTTACCACTCCGCTTCACACCTTGCCACTGCGCATTGCGCCCGTCCTAAGCTCGGCTGCTCAGGTGGTGGAGCGCATCCTCTATGTGCATCTGCATCCTGGGCTCAACCTGGGTAGCGTGAGTCAAGCCAGGCCAGCCTATATTCCTGCTGTGGCAGATGTGTCCAGCCTCATCACAAGACTCTACAGCAATGCAGCAGACGTTTGTGGACATCTGGATGTTCGAGTGCTGCTGACAAACATTAGGGCCCAGCAATGTCTGTTAGGACCCGGGGGAGCCAGTAACCCCTTCCCTTCCCCGCAGACCCTCTCCCACTCCCCAGAGGTGGTGTTGACTGATTTTGCCTTGCAGGACCCGGGCCAGTCCCCAGTGGTGGCCCAGTGCCTGCAGAAGTATGCAGGACACTGCTACACCTGCAGCCCAGGGTTGGCTTCGGTGCTCCTGCACTCCCAGCTGGAGCCTCTGGTGAATGAAGTGGAGCAGGAAGGTGCTGAGATGGCACAGGCTGAGCCCCTGCAGACCTACAGTGACGTGGTGGTGGGAGGCACCTTCGACCGGCTTCACGGGGCACACAGGACGCTGCTCAATGTCTCTTGCCTATTGACCAATAGGCGCTTCTTGATTGGGGTGTGTGACCAGGACCTGCTGAAAAGTAAGTGTCACAGTCGTGCACATGGAGGTAACTTATTCTCTAAACGGTCATCATTGTGTCTGCATTGGTGAATTAGACATATAAATAGTGGAAATGAGTAAAGGTGTATTTTGTCTTTGTATTCTAATCTAGGTTAAACCCTATACTTTCAGATCTTGAGGGTTCATTAGTGCCACTTCATCTATTGCTCCTGACTCACTTTTTTGCTCATTTATATGACTTCAGCTGTTTTTGAGTTATTTAGACTAAGCACTTTGCTTATGTGTCCTCCCGCACCCCTGGGACCTTGATTTAAAAAAAAAAAAAATAGTCACGTTACAATTCTTTGTCCTTATGGTCTCAGACTAAAGGGAAAATAGGCCTGTCATCTCCAGAGCATGTGATATTATTGGCTGGTAAGGTCTCACCATTATCAGACTCATACAAGTAACAAAGTTTGGAGAGTCACCCTGTAATTATCTGTGTTCCAGACAAGGTGTTGAAGGAGTTGATCGAGCCCTATTCCCTGCGGGTGCGGAGGCTCCGCGAGTTCCTACAAGATATCAAGCCTTCGCTGCAGTATGAAATTGTGCCCCTCTCTGACCCGTTCGGCCCCTCTGTCACTGACCCCCAGCTTCAGTGCATCGTGGTGAGTGAGGAGACCAGGAAGGGGGGTGATGCTGTCAACAAAAAGCGCCAGGAGAACGTGAGTAATGACTGATGGCGTAGCGGCTGGCCACAATAACTGAGGTTTTTTTCTAATTTTGTAAGCTCAAACCACTTTTAGTTGGGACTGAATAAACTACCAAAAATTTTTTGCACACACTGAGGTTTTCTACATTTGTGTGTTACTTGCTTTACATTTACTAAAAATACACTCAGTATTCTTTGCTAACAAATAAATTTACAGCATGTTCACCATTTGAGTACCTTTATTAGCAGGATAATGTCATACCTTTGATTCATCAAAGTAATCTCCTCTAGCAGATATAACGGCAGAGAAAATTCGAGGTATTCTTTCTACAAGGGACATTAAATACTGCCTAATTAGTGCATTTAAAGTTAAAGGACAGCCTAGAATTTGATTATGCCATCACCACACACCCAGTTAAAAGGATGCCAGACATGCTGTTACATACTCATTTAATGTTATAAAGGAAACTTGTTTTATTTGACTTATATTTTCATTTATAGTTGTTCTATCAACTCTCCAGCGCTTTACAATAATAAAAAATCTGCAGTTTATGAAATAAATGGAAAAGTGGTAAAGACCTGTGGTGTACAAAATTTTTTGACTGGTAGTGTATTTTAGCCAGTGAACAAAATCACTGGCTACCTTCATAAGCTGTAATAATACTAATGTTTTCCTATCTGATTTGTTTTGTCTAATTTCATTGTTCTATGAGTCTTTGAAGTTTCTGATTTTAGCCCAGTTTATAGCATATAGAACAATCTAATTAGTTCATTAGTTCTTTGTGGTGCTTGTTAGCTTGATGGTGATGTAGTTCGCGATTGATGTTCCAGGGTCTCCCCACCTTGGTGTTGCACGAGATTCAGCTGCTCAAAGACGCTCACCACAGCGAGATAGAGGAGGAGAAAATCAGCTCGTCCAGCTTGCGTTGTCGTCTACTGGGCACTGTCCTTAACTCACCTGAGGTACTAACATCTTATGTAAACAGAGGCTGGCCGGATTATTGTTTTTTTTAAATGTAATTTCAGTTTGTTGCTAATTTTTTACTGTGTGAAGAGCCTCACAAACAGCTTTTAAATTATGGAAGTTATTTTCTGATTGTGGAAGATATATATAACAGTAAGTCAAGCTTTCAGTTTTTTTTTTCTTTTGAAGAAACTTTTGACTTGTTTGCTGAAGAAACAATATACAGAAAAAGCTGAAATTGAACATCACAACAGTAGAAAAGTGTGGTGTGTGTGTTGGGGGGTGTAGTTTGGAGCAGGATGGTGGGGCAGCAGTACTAATTTGCATGTGTTAAAGTAGAGAACAATCTACAGCTGGAACTCGCAGCCAGTTGATTTTATTATTGGTTGATGATTTTATTAGGGACACAAAACCAGCACAAGGCAGAGAAAGATGAACTTAGATGGTAGAGACTGACTGGTACCTTGCAGATTCTGAATTGTGTGGCCCACTAGCAGTTATTAACTAGCTGTTAAGGAACTCTAGTTCCTTAGGGTTCAATGGAAGATTTTTCATAGCATTCAAAAGAAGGGCAAGAAGATGAGATGACTTATTTTTACAGAGGAAATAAGTGAGTCCATACCAAGGAGAAGGCCAGTGTATAGGAGGATAAGTGGGTAAGAGAGGAAGTGAAGAGAACGAGGAGGCGGCGCAGGTTGGAAAGGTCATGGCGTCATCTCAAAAAGATTTCTGGTGCAAAGGGCACGTACCAGTATAGACTCTGCTGGACTGATATTCACATACAATGCGCAGTTGGACCTTTGGGACCTGTAGAGTATTTCTGCATATCACTTCATGATAGTAATGGGCAAAATGATACTTATGAACCATTAGATGTATTTTTTGACTCCACTAGATGGTGCTGTCTGTTCAAAAAAGGGCTCAAAGCAAGCCGAGAGCATCATCTAGTGAGGTCAAAAAATACAGAAAATGGTTCATGAAGCTTCATTTGCCCATCACTACTTCATGAGGGCTCAGACTTAAAATTCCCTCCATGTTGGATGTTCCAAATCACCAGAAATATGTTCCAAGTTACTAGAAACATACATAAGTGAAAAGAATAACTTTTATTATATGATTCCACTGACCACTGATAGCTGTCGGTACTGTACAGGTACACTTATAAAATCCTTCATCTATTTTTGAATGTCATTGCTTGCTTCAGTTAAACACTGTGTACTGTAAGCATGTTTATTGAAGAAACTCTGATGTCATTCACCCAATTCTAAGATAAATAACCTTAGGAAAAGAACAGCCCCCCCCCCCCCGCTTCCTCTTCCTCAGTTTGTTTCTTGATGGAGAAGGAGCTTTTATCTGAATTCTGTTTTTCTTCTTTGAAGAACTTGTGCTTTTTATTCTCCTTGCGGTGAGCCGGAAGAACGGTCAAGGCACGCCCTGACCTTTAGTTTGTGGCTGGAAGTGTGCGTGCGTCACACCATCAGCCATTCACATGTCATCAATGGGGCAGCATCACATAGCTCTGTTAAAAAGCTTATGTGATTCATCAGATTCCCCTGGTTCTTCAAGGCCACAGCTACCTCCTGTTTCTGGACGAGTTAGAGAACACAAATGCTGGCTGTAACATATTAGATTAAGTTAGAACATAAGAAATTTACAAACGAGAGGAGGCCATTCGGCCCATCAAGCTCGTTTGGGGAGGACTTAACTAGAGTTGTTAAAATCTTATCTAGCTCTGATTTAAAGGAACCCAGGATTTTAACTTCCGCTACACTAGCAGGAAGACTATTCCATACTCTAACTACAGGCTGTGTAAAGAAGTGCTTCCTCAAATTTGTTTTAAAATGTTCTCCCGCTAATTTCCACTTATGGCCATGAGTTCTA
>JAODJU010000095.1:15056383-15068432 GCA_026776725.1 Gnathonemus echidnorhynchus | reverse complement strand
AAACTTGCCTGGGTGGGCCAGGGAGTAATGTGGGCGGGCCAGTGCCGCCCTGGCCCATTACTGGCTACGCGCCTGGTCACAAGTAATAGCGAAAGCCATCTTTTAGTGCTCGCCAAGTGGACCGATTCTAGCGATGCCAGCAGCGGACGCCGCCATGTTGGCTCCATGACGAGAAGCTGTCCTCGGCGGACGCGGCCATGTTGGCTCCATGACGAGAAAGGTGTCAGCACTGACTGCAAGAGCGACTTCCGGTGAAACTAAACGCAGTTTTCGTAGGGAAGAAGTGGACCATATAAAAGTAAGTACGAGGTGCCTAGGTATCTAAATAAAATAATAATATAGAATGCAAACAGTTTATTAATGAATGCAGTCCAGAAAACGATCTCAAATTTACGTATTTCGGGGGTGATTTTGATGGTGGTTTGATACTTCAACATCTATTAGATAGCTAAATACCCCAGTTACACCTGTTGAATTATGGAGCCAGTTATTATTACAAATCCGTAGTAAATTAATAGTTCTATTCCGCTCTGGGTCGGATACCACGGACCTGCAAAAAACTGCACAGCCGAGCCTTTAGCCCCATAACCTTGGGAGAAACCAAGTGCTCTGTGCTGATTTTAAAGTACAGCACCGACGTATGCTTCGTATAGCTTGACACTCGCTTCCTCTTCCACTAAACGCAGCTTCACGTTTCAGGGGATCGAGAGATCCGTTGGCTAATGCGGCATTATGGGAGGAAGACTTACGTGGGTTTCAGTAGAGAGACAGATCGGAAAAGCCTGGATAGCAAGCAAGGACTTCATAGGGTGTGCGTGAAATTTCATTTTTTCACGTTTTGCATTACTTTAAATGTATGTAAGTAGAACATTTTTATATAACGTATACTTTCTAAGGCGCCCCGCCCCTCACGCGTGCCACTCTTATCTTGTATTAATGAAGTATAAGTAATATTCTGATGATTCGGGGAAATCATTTAACTTATTAGTATATTAGGCTTACTTTAATCATATTTTTTCCGATCGTTGTAACACATTCTGGGAGATTAAACAATCTGTGCAGCAGGGATGTGCAGGCGGTAGGTGGGGTGGGGTGTCTCAGTACCTGCCCCCTTTGCCCGAACGATTGAAACCGCCCCTTTTCGATCCCCAGCGATCACGCAAAATGTAACGAGGGTCCTCCCGCCCAGTCTGCAAATTATACTGATAGCAGACATCATGATTTCTGTGATCTGCCCCACTAAAACGCACGCCTGCCATCTTCAATGATACTTAAATATGTAAAGCAGTTTGGTGATAATTTATTCCTGAGATATTCTGACTGTGACACAAAATATCCAAAGGTTTGGAAAATCTGTTTATAAAGATCAGTACCTATGGTGGACTGTCAACCCATACAAGGGGGGTCTTCTGCCTTGTACCTTGTACTTTCTACTTTCTGGTAAGCTATAGACCTCAGGCCCAACAAAACCCTGTACTTATTTACAGAAAAAGAATGGATATATAGTGACCAGTGAGCCTGTCCAATTGGTTGGGCAAAGCCAATGCTTGGTGTTCCGATAGCTTTTTAAAATTTTCTATTTTCTCCTTTCTATCTACTCATAAATGAAAATTATAGCGAAAATATAATATGACACTATTTTGGAAGAACAGTGACCATATGTAAAAGAGATATGCACCCCCTCCCCACTCTCCCAGAGAGCTCTACTAGAAACTTTAGACCACACCTGCAAGTAACTTTAGCTGACAGAGAAATAGGTGAGTCAGGTAGCTTAACATTATGTTCCAGGCGCCTCTGATGGCATCATGAGGACGCAGTGTGTGTGAATGTGTGTGCGCTCGCAGGATGTTTCTGGTGGGGCTGACGGGCGGAATAGCTTCGGGGAAGAGCACGGTGTCCTCGACACTGCGTGACCTTGGCTGTCCCATCATCGATGCCGACGTGGTGGCCCGACAAGGTGAGCCGCCGGTTGACCTCGGAGCAGTTCGGCGTGGACTGACCGCCGTGGCGTTCGCCTGACCTTCTCCGCTCTGCCGTCCATCAGTGGTGCAGCCCAACAGCCCGGCCTACCGCAGGATTGTGCTGCATTTCGGCCCAGAGATCTTGCTCCCCAATGGTGAGATCGACCGGCAGAAGCTGGCCCAGATCGTCTTCTCTAGTGTGGAGAAGCGACGCATCCTCAACTCCATCACACACCCAGAGATCCACAAGGCCATGCTGAAGCGCATTTTGTTCTACTTCTTCAGAGGTGATGGTTACCCTCAGTGCTTCCCCAGTATTTATATTGTTTAAATGCCTCTGGAAGCAGCAGTGCTGACATCCATCGCCTCTTCACTCTTCCCCAGGGTACCGCTATGTGGTCCTGGACGTGCCACTGCTGTTTGAGACTCGCCGTCTCACACGCTTCCTTAACCACACGGTCGTGGTATACTGGTAAGAGTCTGACTCCCTGTTTGCGGTGTAGACGCTGGTGTCGTGCTGCATGGCGTCTGCACAATTTGTAAACATGTGTGGACACATAATTGGGCAGATAGATTCTGTACAGCTCAAGTAAGAACTTATTGGAAGAAAGGCATAAACCTGAACTGTTTATGGTTTAGCTGTGACGTATTGTGACATATTAGAACATGCTGCTTATTACGTGTACAACAGCTGGTAGGAATAGGAAAATTTAGCATCAGTATTCGGTTTCTGTTTTTAACAAAGGGATAGGTTTGGGTATGGATGGTTGGGACATGTCCTACAGTATTGTGGAAGCACCATGTGTATTTAGGGGGGTGAGGTGTTTGGGGCTGATTTGGTCCCTACCAGAGATGGGTAATTCAGGTCCAGAGAGAAAAAGTCTAGACCAGGATTTTGTTTCAACCAACCAGTTGCTCTGTAACTGTAACTCTTTATGCTCAACTGGTTGGTTGAAACAAAATTTTGGTCTGGATTTGTACTGTTTGGACCTGAATTACCAAACTCTGGTCCCTACCCATGTTGAAATCAAACCTATGCCCTTTGTTTTTGGATTTTTTTTTCTTCTGTAGCCTTTTCCCCCCACAAGATGTAGGATTCACATGTACTCATAGCCCACTGCTGTTATTTCAGCGACCCTGCCACTCAGCTGTCACGCCTCATGCATAGGGACAGCCTGAGCCAGGAGGAGGCGCAGCAGCGCATCGCCGCCCAGATGCCCCTGAATGAGAAGCGTGGACTGGCTAACCACGTCATCGAGAACTCAGGCAGTCGTGAGGACACCCATAGACAGGTCCTCAAATTGCACACCAAACTAGAGGACTCTATGGAATTCCTAGTGGTGAGAGGCCTGGCTATTGCTGTTGCAGTTGGGCTGGGCGGCTTACTTCTGTATACCATGAAGCTACTGATATCATAGCATGAAATCATTGTGACAGCAATTGTTTCTTCACATTGCAGTACAGTGGAGTATACTTAATTGTGCAAAATGCACTGAAATGCACCTTTTAATATAGTTTTAAATAAATGTAATGGTTAGATTTTCTATTTTTGATGGACTATTTTTAATCATTGTTTTAACACTATATGGGATGATAACTTGTTAGATGCTAATAACTGACAAATTGTCAAAACTTACTGTTTATTGTTTCACTTTCTCAAGTTACTTAATGATTTGGGCTGTGCTTCACAAATGTAAATATATTATGTGAGTTGTTTGGTATCTTACATAAGCTACTGAATTTACGAGGATGTATATGTGTATACGATATTTCTTTAGTTGCCGGTGAAACACTACAACAGCACACTGAAAGTCTCACCAATTTTGTGTTACGGAGTAAAACAAATATTCACCACTAGATGGGAGTATCACAAACCTTTATTTCTTTGCATGGCTTCATGTGGTTGGAAAACTGCAGTTGACTAGAATAGAAGAGAATAAGTTGTTTAATAAAATAATATCCTATTTGGCCATGTGTTGACTGCTCCATAAACACAATAATTATATAAAATCTCAGTTAGAAAATGGTAGAGAATGACTACTATCTTGATTTTCTTTCAACGACAGGGAGACCATCTAGGTTATGATTTGTTTTTTTTGCCAGTGTTGGAATAAATATTTAATACTTTAAAACCTCACATCTCGATATTACTAATGTTAGAAGGTACATTAAAGGAGACACATTTTATTTTCATTTACTGATTTGATCTCTGTTCTCACAAAAATCTGCCGTGTAACATATATTTCTTTTTCGATGTACTGCCCTCTATCTAGTTGTAATTGGCTACTTGGACAATGTCGTAAATCTGGGGGCTGAACATTATCAGGATTACTGGTTTAATCTAAATGGTCCCTCTGAAGGGAAACGTACATAGGCATTTTATATTACAAAATGTTTTAATTTCTGTTGCAATTTACAGATAAAAACACAGGATGCAAAATCACATTCACAGACAAGAGTATAGTATCCAGCATCAAATAGAATTTGCTTTTCAGGTGTCTTTTTTCTGCCTGTCTAGTGTACCATCTATTACACAAGCTCGTAGTATCTTTACACAATTTCACTTTTTGAACTCTACTGATGCAGTGTGCTGTAGACCTACAAAACCAAAATGCACATCAAAGGAAATCAGAAGTGAAACTACACTTTAACATTCAATCTTCAGCTTTGTTCCTTTGTACATCACTGTTGTTTACTGCCTTGCTTAAATTACGGTGTAGGGATTAAAGTCACATGATCCTTCAGTTTCATTAAGCACAAGCATTTGGCTATGAATATGTAAAAGAGCACCTGCACACATTTGCTCTAGCAGTGCTGCTTGATTGTTGATGCGATGCTTTGATACAAATGCACTGATAAAGATCAGCATGAGTTTGTGCTTATTGCTTTATATTAAAGCTGCTCCCCACTTATCAATCATCACCCTTTGTAGAGTCAATTATTCCACTAATCTATGAGAAAATGAGTCATAGCATCAGCCCATCTGATCGCTGTTTAGGCAAATCCCTTTCTAATGAATCTGATATAATCACATTGTGTAAAGGCTCCCAGTCTATCCCCTAACATTGTCCCATTCCACTTAAATGACTTGCTTGTCGTTTATGGGCATCAAATTAGGACAAACGTATAGTATGTACTTATAGATGTACTTATAATGTATTAATACCATTTTCACTGTAAAACTGTTATTCTGTGTAATTTCACGAGTGAGCTTTTTGTGGTATATGTGTGCAGTATCTGGTATTAACATGGATTATGTGATATTCACATATTCTGGGCATCTATAAACATGTGCTGTATTAATAGACTGAAATTCTTTTTCTTTTGAAATTGTGATTATTGCCTCACCCACCTGCCTCCCTGATGTGTGTGTGTGTTGTGACATTCACCTCATTACGGTGTCTCCTGGTTACTAAAGACTAGTTCAACAGAGCAATACTTCTCCAGTGGTTAATTTGCTCTCCCTTCATTCCTGTTTTCACCCAGATCTTGAATATTAAGTTGAGTGTCCTTGGTTTAAGCCAGTGAAAATTTATAGGTGAGTATAGTGGGGCCCAGGGGGTAAATGGTGGACCTACTTGTAATCAAAGCACTAGGAGGCTAACTTACATGTTCCATAAACGGGACAAATATATTTCAGAATAAAAATCTATCACCAAATAAACACTGGGATAAGGATGGATTGGGAGTGATCTTAAACCCCAAGCTTTATAGATTTACAGGATTTGATGAAGAAGCAGAGAGACAAACAGGTCAGTTACAGAAAGTTATAGCTCTTAAAAGATGCACTGGATGAGAAATCCAGAAGGATGCATACATTTAATAGTTTCTTGATTTGTGCATTATGCATTTTGTGTTTTAAGTGTCTTTTTGGTTAGGTGTGTTTTTATTTTCTGAATGTGGCACATCTTGCCTGTAGATATACATATGTGTCTCGGTCAGATGCTGCCTGCTATATCTGAGCATTCTCGCAGGCGAGGGGGCTTGGAGCTGGCCTGCAGTGTCAGTCCCTGCTATGTGGTGCCGCTGAGGGTCCGCGCTCCTATTTTTACCGAGGGACTGCAGACTTGATGCGAAGTGACGAGAGCTGCGAGGCGGCATGTGGGAGGACAACCAGAGGCCATGCTCCCCCTTTCCTGCCGCCCCTGTGATCTCCATCTCACCCCATTCCCAGTGCAACCCTCTGGAAATCACCACCCAGGCTCCATCCGTAGTATGGTATTTGTCAGTGGCCTTTCGGCATGTGCCTCAAGGTGACAGCGCCATGATCTGTGTGTCAATGAAACTTACTGACAACCTTATATGCAACGCTGAGAGAGACCGGTCTGGCTTGATGGTGGGCACCTGCTTGTTGGAATGGAGGGATAGACTAGCAGACTATCGCTAACACATTGCCTGAGGAGGTAGATGAAAATATGAGCAAAGCATTAGGGGAAAAAGAGCGTGCCCAATTCTCCTGGACTGGAGATTTTTTGATGTGTAAGCTCAGTGCTCCAATCTGTGACAAAACCTCCTTCACAGCCATAAATGACATAAGTCACAAGAGACACTCTCTAAGTTGCATCCAATATCAGATACCCCGGGAAGTCACTTAAATGGAGGCTGATTAGATAAGAGCAAGAGGCTGAGGATAGCATTTTATTTTGACAGAGCTCGATATAAAGATAAGCCTACTATAAAAATGATGACGGCAATTGAGATGCTTTCGTCATTCAGTTTTGCCATACAGAGTTTGTTCACCATTGTTTTAAAGTAATGCATTTGTGCAGCTTGGTGGCACTAAATTTCATGTGATTTTGAGCCAGGTCATAGATCTGAACTTGTCAAGTTCATCATCCTCCATGGATAATGAATACATTACTGCCTATAGTAGTTTTTGCAAGTACCCTTTAGGATTAACAAGAAAAAGAACTTACAAAAGCAACACTAGACACTTTTACGTTTAGGTTTTAGCTGATGCTTTCATTCAAAATGACTTAGATTACGCTTCTCGATTCTTGGTGGCCAGAACGCCAAAGCTGAACGTTCTTTTATTTTAAGGTGATTTTAGGGCTTGCGCTCATTTCCTGTCATCCTTCCCTGGCCTAGACAGACAGATCCTAACCGTTTGCCTGCAGACACAAGCCGGACCATTTTTGTTTCTGCTGCTGGCACATCGTATTCAGGGTCACATATCTCATTTCAGGGATAATATTTCAAGTGGTCCACAGAAAGGAGATTAAATTGGAAGAGCTTGCTTGATGTCTAGGATTTGGAGGGCTGAGGTGGGTGTTAAGGGGGATTGTATCGGAAATGTCGCCGGTGGTTGTTGATGGTTTTACTGACAAGACAAAGTGCTACAAAATAATAGCCCATACATTTATCTCTGTCCATCTCGCCTTGACATATGTACACACCCTGCAACTTTTCCAAGCATTACGCTCCGATATTGTATAGCCAGATCTCCATGGACTCTTCTCCATTAATATGTTCTTTTCTCATTTCAATTAAAATCAAACGCCTAATTTCAAATACAAAAAAGTGTGCGACTGAGGTAACGCTATATTTAGGAGATTCCGTGGCTTTGTCAGATACGACCCAAAAAGCCTGTGTCTTTTTCAGCAGGTCTCTTGAAGACATGACAAAATTTAGTAACCATGCCAATCTCTCAGCAGGCCACTGTCACCATTGTGATCAAGCCAGTGGCTGTGAGGGCAAAGCTTTTCAGCGTTATTTTAAGTCAGAGCGAAGTTTGACAAAGAAAGCTGGGACAGCGGTGAGGTGCTCTTCAGAGTCAGACTGTTTGCAATGTGCTGGTTCAAATATTTGCAGAGTTCTCAAGACTGGCAACTTCAAAGGTCAGAGCCCACTGAAACACTGGTGTCACCTGAAAACTTTTGAACTGCAGTGAACAGACACACTGGGGCGTGATCCCTCCTATTATCTGGTAAGATCAGTGGCGAGGAATGAGAGGTGTTGAATAATTGAATTGCACGGACGTGTGTTTTTTAAGCAGAGAGAAAGTGACAATTTTCCCTGGGCAGAATCGTACAATTGTCCATGTATAGGGACTACACCCAAATATTGTTACATTTGTTTTGCCAATTATCCAATTAGCGTTCAAATACCACCTGTGCAAACCAAAAACAGTTCTGCCTATTTTCATTAAGATGGTTTGTGTTCCCTACAAAGGAAGAGTCAAGCATAACAGACACATGCATGCACACACACATACACACAGATATATACACAGAGATTAAGTATCTATACTTGCCTGGCAGGGGAGATACCATGATCACGAAGGTGGTTCACCCAGGGTGAGGGTGCTGACCCCTGCGAATTCCCCAAATGTGGGAATCTCGACTGCGTAATTTCTAGTAGTGGGGGACTGCATTCATGCTCTCCCCTGATTTTTTGTGGGCAGTGGTGGCTTGATGGTTAGGGAAACACACTTGTAATCGAAAGATTGCAGGTTTGAATCCCCCACCAGCAAGTCACCACTGAGGTATCCTGAGCAAGGTACCATCCCCAAGCACTGCTCCCCGGGCGCTGAATTAGCTGCCCCCTGCTATGTCACGAAAGTCACATATGGGTCAAATGCAGAGGACACATTTCGTTGTTGCGCACTGTGTGCTGTGTTGTGGTGTGTTAACACTGATCACTTAATTCTAATTCTTTAAATTTGTGGGGACTCTCCATTCATTTCTAAATGGTCCCAAACAGTTTTTATCATACCCCCCCAATGCTAACCCCCAAGTCAGCATTAAGAAACAATGGGAGCCACCTTTTCCCAAACAGCAGTTGGGCAAAGTCACCAGCAGAGCAGCAGTCAACCCAGGGTGGCAACCAGGCATCACCTCATAGGCCAGTCTGGCGTTAGCAGAGGTCATATGCTCATACTCATGTGGCAAAGGCAAACCATCAAAAGAGATTTGTTCGGGGTTCCTGGAGATGCATAAGGTCTACATTTTCATTCAGAACATAAAAATAACATGACATTGCTACAAATTTTATTTTGGGTCTCAGTTCTGGCCAGATCCTGGTTTCAGTTTGGTGTAAGGTATTTCCTGAATTTGACATAAGTAACATGGATCAGTTAGAAGAACTGGCATTTCACACCCTTTTCCCTCCTTCCATGAGCAGCTAATACAAACACATATTAGTACCACTAATAACAGAGAAATACGAATGGACCCCGCGGTTCAGTAAGGGTATAGCTTCACATCTATACCTAGCCTTTATGAAATTTGTTTTCCTATTGCTTGTGTTTAAGATCAATGTTTTTTTATGTACAGTACCCTACAACATTTTTCCACTTTTATTCACTGCTAATTTATATCCCCGATATATTTGCTTTGATTGAACGCAAAGTGTTCTTTTCCCTCTGAAACCACTTGTCCTATTCAAGGTGACAGGGAGTCCAGAGTCCATGGGCACAAGGCAGGGAACAACACATGATGGGGTGCCAACCCATCGCAGGGCACACTCACACTCCATTCACCCACACAGGGACACCAAGGGGCAGTTTGGTAACTCCAGTCAACCTCCGCATGTTTTTCAACTGGAGAAACTGGAGAACCCAGAGGAAACCCCATGACAACACATGGAGAACATAGAAACTCCACACACACGAAACCATGGCGGAGACTCAAACACTGGTCCCAGAGGTGTGAGGTGACAGTGCTAACTACTGTGCCACCCAAGTATTCATTTTAAAATTAATAATGATTTTGAGTTCCTCAAATACATTTGACTCAAAGCCCTGGTAAGAGCACATGGTATTTTACAGTAGATTTTACAATTCTGTAGAAGCTATTACTCACTCCTACATATGGTATCAGTTTATTTCAACCATATGTCTAATTTAAAATGGTTATGGGTGTGATTAAGCGAACAGCATTTTAGATGATTCAAATACATAGTGTGGATATGTCATACAAGGGCTGAAAATCCCAAATTTGACACCCCCAGGTTTGTCAGACACATCATGGCAGGCAATCATCAGGCTATCGTTACTAAACTGTCTTTTTTTGCCATGAAATCTTGTTTGATGTTTTTCTTCCAATACTCTCAGGAGTGCCTATGAGTCATAGATAGTGAGATGTTGAAAATATAACTTTTAAATAAAAACACAGAAATATCTGATCGTAAAAGTATTCAGTCCTTGTGTTGGATAAACCTAAGGAAGTAATTCTGATGCTTAAAATTGCCTTGACAATTCAGACAGTTTTTGATGGTGTGCAATACAACTGGTAGATTTCAGAATATAGATCATTGATTTTGAATGGTCATCCTTTAGGTAATGTACTTAAGGATCTGTTACAAAGGTTCAAACATGAAGACTGAGGTACTTTAAAAATGCAGGGATAATGTCAAAGAAAGGCACACTGCAGGAGAGGAGTGTAAAATATCAAAGACACCTTTGAAATTGATTATTAAGAAATTGTGGATATGCTTTGCGTCACTCCAGTGCTGCGTACATCATTCCTTCTAAACTGAAGAGCTTGCAAGAAGGAATCAACTAGTGTTCTCCATGAAAGTGCTCAGAGACTGAGGTGAAAACATTTTCATTTTGATAAACCATCCACTTATTGTGAGGTATCCGGAGTTGATTAATCCATGACTTGGATGGAATTTTCTTTTTATGAAAGTATCTGTGTGTCCCTGTCTGTGCCATCTTCCGACCCACAACCATCCTTATAAAATGGGTATGGTTAAGGTTCCCTATGAGCTAAGTTTGTTATAGCATTATTTCTTTCGTGGGAACTTACATACCCTATACTTTTAATGTTTTATGCATGCAGAACTTGTCTCTGGTTGGGACAGCAAAAGGGACCTCATGACAGAGGGCTGAGCAAGAGATGAGTTATTTATTTGGGGAAAACAGTGTTTTTTAAGGACAAGGACGGGGCTTGTAGGGATGGGGCAGGCAGTACAAAATAAAACTCAGAAGAAAAGGACACACACACATTGGAAGAAGTAGATCCAACCAATAAGCAAAAGCCTGATCACCGGCTGTCCCTCCAGAGAGTCTCTTTCTCTCTTCTCATGACCCACTTTAATTTCAAACAGAATATATGTTGCTAAAGGTTATAATCACTGAATTTTTCGAAAGACCTCCAACTTAGCAATGGCTAGATCAAGAAAAGATTTCAACATCTCCACATGAAATAATTTGCGAAAAACAAAGTATTTAAAAGCTACAGGCCATGTTATAATGGACAGTAAGATGACTGACTCTAATACTAGCTTGCCAGGCAAGTCAATGCTTATTAATAAACAGTTGTTTAACCGTTTAACCTAATGTAGGAATGAGAGTACTAAAAGAAAAATATGTGTAACTTAAGCACTGCAAGTGTGCATTTGGCATATAAGGTTTAGCACGATTTATTTAAACTACTGAGCAACATAGTTTCAAGGTGATCCTGGCATTAGACTCCAAGAGGCAGATGTTGTTTGTATGCGGAGAGAGTATGAGCTTGGGGTCATTGACAGGTCGCCAGGTGACAAGCTTTCAAATCAGTAATAAGCAACATTGTGAGCTTCAGGGACATTATGTACCTGCGGAGGGAGCTGGTCACCACGGCCTCCGCTATACAAGTAATAAAACCGGACATCTCTGAAATAAAACAAAGTCCAATTTTTATTTTTAAATAAGAGCACATACAGTAGAGGACTAAACAAGCCAGTGTGGCTGAGCCTCAAAGCCCAAAATAACAGGTGCAGACACTAATAACTGGTTTAAAAATGAACCGTTTTTTAAAGCCAATAACACTGTAATTTATACAAATGCCGAAGTGCTGCTGTGAAAGGTACAGTAATGAGAATTAGTTATAGAGACCAATAATACACAAGTAAATCAACAGAAAGCAAGTGTGTTTTTAAACACGTTTAAACATCTGGAAAACTATTCTTCACATTAGCTTGTTTCTTCAAAGTACAGATATTTTATGGGTTCCACTGAAATAAAGGTAGCGGATTACGAGAAAGATCTCGGTGTGTATGTTGATGCTTCCATGTCCCACTCTCGCTAGTGTGGGGAAGCAATAAAAAAGGCCAACAGAATGTTGGGTTATATCTCTAGGTGTGTGGAGTTTAAGTCAAGGGAG
>JAODJU010000095.1:15025702-15041049 GCA_026776725.1 Gnathonemus echidnorhynchus | reverse complement strand
CAGGCCCCCCCCCCCCCCCCCCACTCACCTCAGTTTTGAAGTTGTCTATGAACAATTAGTCCTATTGTGATTAAACTTCTTGCTCCAACTCATTTTCCATCATCTGAGAGCTGACACCAGTACATTTTTAGGTGACTGACAGGGTCACTTAACCAGCTATAAATTGCACATTTTTTCAAATACATTTTATTTGATAGAAAAACTTGAGAGTGAGGTACTGAGCCAACAAGAAAGCACATAATTCATGCCATATGTATTAAGAACAGTAAGGAACAGATTTGCAAAACATATCAATCCATATTTTTTGAGTATTTGACACCTTTCATATTTTATCAAGTGTGCTTGCAGAGTAAGAACTCCACTTTTTAGCACTTTTTAAACTTTCCTTTGTTGACATTTCTTTTCTCAAAAAATGTAATTTAAAACTTGATTCTTACTGCTTTCTTATTTCTTCAACCAATCAAGCATAGGTTTGCCTTTTGCTTAAACCAATAGTAAGACTAAAAACTAACTCCTGTTTCATAGTAAGTGGTAGTTAACAGGAGGGGTTATTGAGATGCTCGTACTACATAGACTGTAACTTTTAAGCCACATTTACACTGTCTCTAATCTTTTTGCATACAAATCGAATAGAAATGGGGTATAGAATCAGTGCTTAGAGAAACAAGCCTAACTGTTTTTCCTAATCTTCTGACTTGGTTTATTTGAAGTTACAATTTGATCTTTTTTTTGTTGAGAAATGGCAGCTGCAGGATTAATTTTGCTCAGGTTAGTTTTCCTGGTATATCATTTGTTATGCATTACCATTTGAAAGGCATTTAACTACCTTTGCTAAGTGTGACTGCTGCGTTTATGATTATCCTCTTATTTGCATAACTATGTTTCCTGGGGTGCATTTAAGGACATTTTATTTTGAAAGTTGCTTCAGTGGTACATTGGCTAACAATTCAGGACATTTTTCATATAATTGTGTAAAGAAGCTCATGTTTCACAGTTGAAATGTGGCTGTCAGTTCAGGACACAATGTGATATAGGAAAAGTAACTGTCACGGAAGGACTCAAGCAGATGGATGGAACCGGTTTTGTTCTTCCAAGATCTTGACAAGACACAGACACAAAGCACAATGAACTGGACCGTCCCGCCCACTCCATCAGGCCCCTGAATCCACTGGGCAGAACCCCACAGGAAACGGGCGTCGGCTGGGATGTGTGGCTGCTAATTGGATGGGCGGTTCCAGAATGAGGTGCACCAGCAAAGGGTTTGAGTGAAGATGATTGATGGAATCGGGGGCTGGGAATCAAGTTACAGGACCTAGTAGGATGAGACTAGAACTAAAACCAAACCAAGGGGCTTCAGATTACCCACTATGAGCATGGACTTGAGACTTCAGCCGACAATTTGGCAGCGCAAGGCTTTGAGAAACAACTTATCCCAGAGACTTTTAATAATCATAAGTCCACTGGTACCGTCCCTAGATAAAACAACATGGGGGCATGGATGTAACAGCAACACCGATAAAGTGGAACCTGAGCAATATTTATATAATTCTTTGTTCTCCTGTTTATGTAAAGCTCAGGCGTGCCGTACTTCTTTTACTTCTGCTTGAGCCATTTTTTGAAGTAACAATACTTATACCTGGCATCTCGTTCAGGGTGTCCCCCCAGCCTCGAACCCTATGCTGCCTGTGATGGGCTCCTGGCCCCTACCCTCCCTACAACAATGTATCAGTCTGTCAGCAGATGGATGGATCAGTGAAATATTTATATATCTGTCTGGTTTTTCATTGTTCTACCTACCCCTGGATGTCGGGAGTAGCTGACATGAGATCAAATCATTTTGTCAGGTTCTTTGTTCTCCTGGAATAAATCGCTACACCAGACTTCACTTATTGCATGCGGTCTCAAAACCTCTCATTGAAATATATATCAGAAACTTCATTATATTTATTATTGTTGTTGCCATCCCTAATTAGTGAAGATGGGCAGGCAGTGGGGCAGCACAGCGGCTGAGCGGGTGTCACCGTCACCCCACATTGGCAGGATGTGTGACTTTGTATGTTCTTCCCGTGTCCTGTGGGTTTCCTCCTGGGGCTCTGCTCTGGTTTCTTTCCACAGCCCAATGATGTGTAGTTTGGCTAATTGGCATCTCGAATTGCCCATTGAGTATGATTGTGTGCAAATGTGCTCTGTGATGAACTGGCATCCCATTCAGTGTCTTCCCCAGCCATGTGCTCTATGCTCCCTGCGATAGGACCCTGACCTCCTCCCCACCCTGACTATGGCAACCGGTGAATGAGAGACTGGTGGTACTGGTTCCCATCTCAGTCTAATAATGCCTTTCATTTCTGCTTCTCTTCACAGAGACAAGGAGGCGTGCATCAAGTAAAATAACTGTCTGATGATAAGGCCCAACTTCATTACATTTCCCCTCTGTTTGAGCTGAGTTTCCGTGGTCGTTCACATAGAGAGCCGCAAAGCAGCTTTTCTGTCTTTAGCTAAGTAGGCAATCTGTACTGTATGCTGTGAGATTCATCTGGAGTGCTGACATAACTGCCATGGCTTCCTTGGAAACATACTGGGAAATATTAAGATGGAAGCACATATTTACATACAGCTTAACAAGGTCGGCATTTGTAACAAGACTGAATGTCCAATCTGTCTCATAATGTGTGTCAAAATCTGTAGCCTGACATTCTCTTCTGTTTACAGTGATTGTGGTAGGATGTGGCATGGGGATGCAGTGGTTAGCACTGTCGTCTCATACCTCTGGGATCTGGGTTCAAGTATCCATCTGGCTCCATGTGTGTGGAGTTTGTATGTTCTCCCTGTATCATTGTGGGGTTTCCTACATGTTCTCTGGTTTCCCCACCACAGTCCCAACACATGCTGAATGTCCATGTGAATGTTGTGCCCTGCAATGGGTTGGCAATATCCTGTGGCATGGTTTCCTGCTTTGGACCCCCACAACCCTCAATAGAACAAGTGGTTACAGAAAATGGGTGGTTATAAGCGCTCAAATCGACTTTTAATCCTGGTGCATATTCATTCAATGTATTTCCAAACTAAATCCTGCCCAAGTCAAATTAGGATTCCCATTATAAATGCTACAGTGATCAATACATGACTGTTTTGCTTTCAGAACAAAGCGAAACCTCTGAATGACTATTGTGACTATAGTTCTGTAATTACAGAAAATGAATATAATTCAACTGTTTTGACAATTTAAACGTTTCATTTAAATATATTATAATAACATATATGTTAAGACAATTTAAAAAGATCTGCATGCTTTCTGTGGAAGCTGAAGAATTTTTTTGAATGTTAATGTACTTTTAAATTCAAAATGATAATGAAAAAGTGAAATCCTTCACACATGCTGTGCCATATCTGCAGAGCCTTATTTTTAAAGCCATTTATAGAGTCAGAAAACAATGCATCAAACCAAATCAAAACTGGTGCATTTACCTGCATTGAATGGCAATAACAGTATTTCTGGTGAATAGCATCCGGCTTCCGCAAATGATGCATTTCACCTGTGATTAAATCACGGTCAGGGCTGGCTAGCAGTGGCCAGTAAAACTGCACTACAGGAGGGGCAGTCTCCTTTTCCCATCTCCTATCAAGGATGCATTTTTTTTAGCCTCAGACACTTTAAATACTGAGCTGATTAATTCCATCTATCATTTATGACACAGTCCCTCCTCTCATCTTGCCAGGGTACAGAAGTTTACAGGCATTTATTGCGATTCATTTGTTTATTTGTAATTTTCAATTATTTACATTTAATTCTTGCAATATACTTCCTTTTACTTTTTACTCTTACTTTTTAATAGAGAGGAAACTTTGTTGAGGCGGCATTATAAATTAATACTTGTTATAAAATGTGGTTTCCTTAGTTCTCTGCACTTCTGCCAAAATAGAAAGGAACACCTAGTTGATGAAATGTCCAGCATGTCCATGATATCAATTAAATGATCCATTTTGGATTGCACTGTATTAGACTGTAATGCCACTAATGTTTAAATAAAGAATTTACTAATCATTAATATTGCACCAGGGGAAAAAATATGTTCTTCTTGCAAAATTTAATAGAAAATATGACAAGGCACATATTAAAAAAAGGTACACATACTACCAACTTAAAACTAGCGTGCAAATTGACACTCAGCAGGCTTAAAGGCAGCGAGAAACCCACTCATGAGGAGGGAACAGAGAATGAAAACTCAGCAGGAGCTCAACACGGAGTTCAAGCAGCAGGTCTTTGCCTAAATAAAAAAAGAGGGCCATTGAGTTCTTGCAAGTTTTGCCAGCATTTCCCCTAATATCAGCTACCACAGCACCATCATCCAACTTGTCAAAAACATTTTTTCCCCAGCGTGGGAGAAGTCCTTTTTTCTCTCCCCTTTCTCTTTTTATTGTTTTCTCATGCATCAAAGTTCTTGATGGCTTGACAGGACGAGGCTCCGCCCCCCCCACCATCTCCCCCAACATCTTCCGGTCCTCCACAATCACAAAGAACCGTTATCTGGCCCATTTCTGCCTTTCCCATGGCAACTGAGTAGAGCCCCCCCCCCCCGCCGGAAGGAGAGGCCCCTGACAGCTGCCTGTGTGCGCAGACAAGAAGGAAAGTGGAAGTTTGCAGAGCACCACTACTGTCTGTCACCAGCTGAAGACAGGAAGCCATTAACTACTAAAACCTGCCTGCTGCCATAATGTTGTTTCTACAGTAACTTCTCATAATATTAGTACTATTCTATGGCTCAGTATTTTTTCTTCAAATGGAGGGACTGAGCACAGAATTCACTAAATTGTAATACTTGCATGTCCTACACCTTACACTTTATATTCTTTTGTCATTTGTCTTTCCGCAAGACTAAATACGGCAGGATGCTTCTTTGTTCTTCTGGGCTCAAGTGTTTCAGGCCGCTAAAGCTGATTGATGGAGGAAATCTCACCGCTCTTGACTTGTTTGACAGGACAGGATCTCTGTGGAGGCAACCCAAATAGATTACAATCCATAAATAAATTGCTACGGCGGTCACATTTGCGGGTGAGGCGTAAGCTTGTCTCTAAGCTTTTATGTCCATTACATAGCATAGTTTTGTTGAAGCTGATGGTGAGGATAAACAATACGAAAACATCGGGCTTTGGGCGCTGGGTCTGGCCTGGGAGTTATGTGACTCTCAGATGGTTATGAAAGCTGACATTAAAGTACACATAACACTACAGGATAACAACAAAGAACCTTTGTGCTTATCAGGCAGACAACAAAAACTAAGGTGAGTTTGAAGAAAAGGAAATGCGTTCGGCTTTAGTTTCCCCAAATCTCCCAATCTGGAGTAACTTTCAAAGCATCAAACAGAAAATGGAAAGTTTTGCAAAGAATTATGATTAGAATTCTTCTATGTCTGTCTGTGCTAATTCATTGAGGAGGTAGGAATATGCAGCTAAGCCTCTTTGCTTGTATATGGAAGGTTGCTAGATTGCATCCCATCCTTGGTAGCATAATTATATGTCTGTTAGGTCCTGGAGTTTGGCCTGTAACCCCCAAAATGTTTGCGGGGCACTTGATAAATAGCTGACCCTAGGTCGCAATCTTCACTCTTCACTGTCACCTGTATATAGTAGAGATGAGTCAGTATTGTCAAATATTCTAGAACAGTGCTTCCCTACCCAGTTCTCAGGGACCCCCAGATAATCCACATTCTAGGTCCCTCCCAAGCTCCCAGACATTGAGTGTGTGGGTGTCCCTGAGGACAGCGTTAGGAAACACTGTTCTAGAATGTTTATATATATATATATATATATATATATAAATCTTAAAATTGAATAATAAATGAGGTATTTTAGGAATATTGTTTAGCAGCAATTATTATTATTAGATTTTTATTTGCTGTGTAGCTCGAAGTGCTGCTAAAATACAGAAATCGCCATGGCTGCCTACCGTGTAATAAACATTATTTTATGCCACCACCCTTGAGCTACCTGTTCAGTTCAATTTAATTTCAGTTTCAAGGCTACTATTAAATGTTTTGTTATCCTTTTGCAGCAATAAGTGATGGGTCATTTTGAGGAAATTTTGCCAATACCAAAAATTTTGGTCTAATATCACTAATTCCAATAATTGGCTGCTTGTGGTGGCAGTGAAACTTGCCGAGGGGGAGGGGTGATGCCAGTGAAACTTGCCGAGGGGGAGGGGTGTTGGCAGTGAAACTTGCCGAGGGGGAGGGGTGTTGCCAGTGAAACTTGCTGAACTTGCCAGTGTTGTTTGGCAGAACATAGACATTATATTATAATATTATATTAAAACAGAAGATCAATGAGGTAGAAAAATTTAATAATGAATTTAAAAAATGTTGCAGGTAGCATATAACAATCTTCCAGTCCAGTACTTTGAGACCTCTTCTAAGTACTGAGTAGCCCATAGAATCCCTCATCCTAGACTTCAGAAAATGACTGATCGTTGATCGTTGATTGCAGTCATCGCCGATTTTTAGTGTTCTTCAGCTCTGATTCCACTAACATTGAATGTTCTAGTCTAAATATCAACCAAGTTTGACACATTGGACTGATGCAGGTGTCTATCATCCAGTACCAATACGTTAACTGATATATCACTACTCATTGCATATCTACTATTTTCTTATGGAAATAAATTAATACAACAGCCCATAAGCCAGATAACTGTTATTAGAATGGATATATGGATATATATTAATAATTACCTATATATTAATATATAAATAACATTTTGATCCAGTCATTGTTTTCTCTCTCTCTCTCTCTCTCTCTCTCTCTCTCTCTCTCCCTCTCTCTCTGTTGTGATAAATGTGATGAATACCTGTTACTTTGACTTTGTGGGGACCACTGTATGTGTATGTGTGTGTGTGTGTGTTTGTGTGTATGTGTTTGTGAGTATGTGTGTGTAGTGGGAGTGGGGTTAAATAAATACTATTTGAATAATGACTGAGGAAATTCAAGTAGTAATTCTGCCTGAAATGACCAGTGGTAGTACACATATGTGTGCATGCTTCAAAGGAGAGCAAGAAGATATATGTGAAAAGACATGTTATGTGTACTTGTGAAAATGACAAATAAAGCATCTTTTCATTTTTAAAATGTATCTGTAGATTAGTGGGTCTACAGTATGTGAAAACATCTCCTTCATCTCCATCTGCAAGTGCATCATCTTCACGTTATCGATTAAATCAAGACCTCCGTTTATTTCTAAGTTAAAAGAACCAGTCATCTCCTGCTATAACTCTCACACATGGAAAACGGAACACAAACTCCCTGAACTCTTTTTTAATCTTTGCCCCCTCCTTTTCATCCGTGAAGCTGCTATATCGGTCTGCCTCATGTTTGAAAGATATTCCAAGTGCTGTCCACCCGGCCCCCCAGGCTAGAGCCTGCAGATGCCGGGAGCCGCATGAAACGGAGTGCCTGACAACTTCAATCTTCTGGTCAGATTTCTGTTTCTGCAGCAGAAGGAGGGCATGAAGGCCAGAAGCAGATGAAGGCTCTGGCTGCCCTATGAATGAGACAGGCTCCCTGGGGAGACAGTAGAGTAGGGCTGCCCTGGAACCACCACACAGAGGGAAGCGTCTGGCACTGATCCTCCAACCACAAGTCAGCCGCTTGTCCTCATGTCCTGCAGCCTTGTGCTGCAATCAAACCTCAAAAGTCATTTTAGCTATTTTTAAATACATATTTTGAGTTCTGTTTTGTTAAAATCCTAGTGCTTGCATCTTTCCTTGATGTCAGACCATTCTGTGTGGAAGTTCTCGGTGGTGTGGAACTGTTGTTGTGTAACTGGGTATTTTAGTGCAGTTTTTGCAGAGTTGGTTTAGTGTTATGACTGCTGTATTCACACCCTAGGGGTGAAATCTGTACCGAAAATGATAATAGCTTTGGGCTCTCACACTGTGAACATCAAGTTTAATTACTTTTCAGTACTAATAGAATAGAACTTTGTTTTGCTTGCAAAAAGTTTTTAAGGACAGACATATTTCAGTACTATAGTGAAAAACGTTACAAGCTAGTTGTTCTATTAAGCGATCTGATCCCAATGATTACTGGTAAAATTTCCAAACTATTCGGCAGATGTTAATTGTTGACTGGCACAGCTGGTCAGATTTTGGAGCTGTCCTACAGCAGCCTCAGCCCATACCAGTCCTCTACAGAAGCATTTCTCAGCTGGTGGTGGGTCGCGACCCAAAAGCAGGTTGCAAGAAAATCAGGCATAAAAATAATATATTGCCACCCCTGCTGTACAATTTCTGTGTCCAGGCAAGACGAGAGGAGGGACAGTGTCATAAATTAATGCCAGTAAATATGATTAATATGGCAGGTGCCCCCCGCCCCCAATTCCGCTGTTCTGACCACAGAATAATGTCTTGAAGCTAAACCACCTGAGAACCAGTGCTTTAGAGTACCCATACTCCCCAACATCCTCCTCCTAGAAGTGTCTGGAGATTTTGCAAATGCTCACCATCCTCCTTGCGTCGCACAACTCTGGCAGGTCCGATCAGGTATCCTGGTGAGGCTCTCTCCTTTCTTCAGAGCCCAGAAACAAGTTACTCCACAGCCATCAGTGCTGGGTCTTCTCTTCTTTTCCTCATATGCAACACCTTTGGATGCTGCTGTAATATGCCATGACTTCTCATATCATTGCTATGCCAGCAATGCTCAGCTTTATCTCTCTTTTTTCTCCTCTTTTTCCCATCGGTCTCCACCTGCATCAGTGCATGCCTGGCTGACATCGGAGCTTGGCTGACTGACCACCTCCAGTATCTAAACCTGAACACGACAGAAATCCTTCTTTTCTCAACCTGTCCTTTTCCCTACCATGAACTCACCATCTCGATGGGCAGCCCCTGGGGCATGCATAGGACCAGGCTATTGGAATGAAGCCCAGGATGTTTTTTCTATAGCTCCGAACCTGTCTTGCTGGCCGTAGGTTACATTTCCTTTTGAATGGCGAGACCATGACATAGAGTGACACTACTATTACATACTTTTGACGAGGTTGACCATTTGGTTGTTGGAATCTGACGCTCGGCTATCCCCTGGCCCCTCCGCCATTCTCCTTACCTCTGCAGGGCTGCTGTTCAACTATCTCACCAAATGCAGATATGCACACGCACACTCATCCAGACGATGGCCCTTGATCTCTCCAGGTTTTTGAAAAACTTATTATGACATGAGAGGCAAAACTTTTGTTGACATTATAGTTAACCTGGTTAACCTAAGTACAGTGTTATTTACTTGCATTGTAGTTAATCCATATAAAGTCTGAGATCACCATCATTTGCTATCAGGTTGATTAGCCTACGGACACATAGCTGACTACGTTAGCTGGTTAATGTTAATGTCTAAGTATGTTAGCTGGCTAATGTTAGAGACTACTTTTCTGCTCAGTAAAACCCAATGACTTGTGTAATTAAAAAAAAAAAAAAAAACATACTATATGTTTCCTGCTATGTTTATTTTGTGTATTCCCTTAAGTTCTTTATTTAGGCTAGCTAGATGTTGACAGATATCAGGTGGTTGTTTGCTGCTTGTTGGAGTGCTGGTGCAGGAGCTGAGGGTGTGGTTCAGCAGGAAACGGTTAGCTGTAGCTACAGGGAGAGCGTTTTAAGCATGTTTAATCAGACGAGTTAGAACAGACTGACTTAAATATATCGTCTTTGATAAAACTTGTGCTTTAAGAAGGCTGTATAACAAGTGAAGTCATTGTCATCTCTATGTGAAAATAGGGTAACACCTTACTTGAGGGGGCAGAAATAATTAACCAGAAACTAAGTGTTAGTTTCATACTGATCCCATGTTTGTTCATCATTAATAAATCATAATGGTATTTCATGCAGTTACTAGATTTGTTCATGATATGTACTTGAGTAACGATTGAGTTACTAAGTTACTTGTGCCCCCTCAAGTAAAGTGCTACTAGGTATATTTGTCTTTGTAGCTTTGCAGATGAACTCCTGTACTAATGTTGAATATTTAGGAATTACATGACTGCCCTTCTCTTCTCAATGAGGTAGCAAAGGAAAGGGGACGGTAAGGGGGGTGGGGCATGTAGACAACATGTGGGTTATTCCCCTGACCTCAGTACACTCTAGTCTAGACTCAACCCTGGGTAGCACAATGCCAAGATTGACACCATCAGAAAAATAACCTTTCCTAGCACAGGGAGTCTATAAACAGACCTGGCTATGTTTCTTCACGGCCAGTCTACCAGTATGTGGAATCAGAGCAGTCCGGCGCTTCCGGAGCGCCACAGCATGACGTGTGTTTGACCTGCCTAAACGTTTCCACATCTCATCCCTCTTGGTCCCACTTCACTGGCTACCAGTCATACCCTGGATAAAGTTCAAAATCCTGGTACCAGCTTTCCAGGTTTCCGAGGCGCAGCACTCGTTAAGCCGCATACCCCATGGAGATTGAAGTGATCTGAATCTTTAGGTCAAACTCGGGAAGGACTCTGAAGTTATGCCTCTTTTTGCTCATGTTTCTCCACATGGTGGAACACTAATTTCTGCTCAGGACTTCTGAATCTCTACCACTATTCAAGAATGACCAAAACTCACACCCAAAGGCCATATTTCACCCTACATTTTTATGTAAGGCCTAGCTGAATAAACAGCTAATCTAACTTGCCAGTATACTTGCTTCACCTCTTACTGCCTTTATGATTTACTGTGTAGAGAAAAGCTACACTTCTTTTCTGGGCTTATTTGTGTTTCTTATGCACCCACCTGTATGCAATATACTGCCACTTAGAACCAAAACGTCTGCTGACAATCAAATTGTTCATGGAAGTTCACACCGTCACTTGCACAGTCCTTGGAAAAATTTAATGTGATACTTTGTCACATGTTTTAATTATTAATGTGGATCATTAATATTCTGGCTTATTGGGAAGATATGTTTTTTTTGACTGCATAAATGAATAACTTAATACCTCTGTTGAACCACATGCATATTCAAGACCTGGTTAATAGATCCCTTTCTGGGATTCAGTGGCCCCCTCATGGTATTATATCCATAAATGCATTTATATATTTTAAGACACAATACGTACAGGGCGAAAAGGCCAGGAAGTTTGCATAGGTGAGGGCATGACGACGCTTCATTCATTATTTAGAAAGCACCTCTGACCCAGGCAGATGTACCATGGGATGGACTTGCCACTGTTCTCTACTAAGGCGTTCAGGAGTTTGAGCCTTTCTCTCATGCTAGAATATTGATAATGCATTAGTTTAATGTTTCAACACTGAAAGCACCCTGGGCTAAGCATTTTAATGCATTTAAGGTTTAATTCTTCAAGAAGGTAGTAATTAGTTAAGGAGCTAGACTTGTGGCCTAAGTGCACTGTGTTTAAATGCCCCGCTCCCCTACAACTAAGTAAAATAAGTAAAATATCCACATGTACGAATGCTTCCCTGCTGCCATACAGTCAATATGTATTTATTACAAAAGAAACCTCTTTAGGGTGAGTGATTGTACACAAGAAACTTTACCCAGAAATAGCTGGAAAAATGTATACATTACTAGCCTTGTTTTTTTTTTTTTTCATTTTTCAATATTGTGCATACAATGTGTATTTTAATGTATCATAAGGATACTGGAAGAAAAATCTGCAGTCTATACCAAAGACTCCCCAAGGACCCCTTATTGGTAAGAGTGTGAATTTATATTAACAAATGAATTAAACCCTTTTGTCACTTTTGACTCCTGTTTGTAGCCCTTCAACTGTATAGTGAGAGATCAAAAAAAGGATCCAGGTATTTGGCTTCTTTCAGTGTTTGGGAGGGTGTTCATGTGTTGGCATGATCCAGGACGCAGTCATTTGCATCACCATCCCCAGGCTAGAGTGGCAGGCTCACCTCAACATGATCACTGAACTGAGCTGTCTGCCACCATCACCGTCATTTTTATATAGTTTAAAATTTCATTTGTCACTTGGATTTTTATATATGCTACTATAATAAATGGTCCATTCCCAATAAATGTATGCTGTTTATATTGTTTCCTAAATCCTTCAGAATTACTGTCTGTAAAATCTTTGGGAAATACTTATTGCTGTGCAAAATGTATAATTCTGAATTAACTTAATGTGTAATCCTAAATTAATATTGTAATTTGACTGATCGATTTGTTTATAAAAGTCTTTGTTGTAATTTTAGCATATTTAATGAGTAAAATAGCATAATAATAGCAAAAATAATTACCTCTTAACCAGTTATTAACAAATAATTCTGCATGTATAATAATCAAGATGGTTGAGAAAAAACAATGCAACACAAACGCTGGCATGCTGATGAATGATAACAATATGCAAATCAGCACGTGTAGCTCTCAAACTGGAATGTGCTGGTTAATAGAAATCCTGCCAGCTGTAGCAGTTGGTATGTATAAGGGAGTCGTTTGTAAATATTGTGCAAGTGTAAGAAGGATAGCATATGCAATTAACAACAACAACAAAAAAAACCTCATTAATAAAGACTGTCCGTACAGGCCTGACTTAGAGCCTGGAAGAATAAAAAAAGTATAGAAATATTATGGGATGGCAAAATAGAATGTGATGGAGCGAGGTGAATGATAAAATAAATGTAACGTTGGCAGTGCAGGAGGTTCTTTACTGTTGAGTTCATGAATGACCTCCAGGTACATTGGCCTGGCAGTTGAAAATGACCTTCTTCGGATTGCTGTTGCCTCTTCTGCGATCTGCCATTGCACCCAGCAGCTCCTGGGCTTCCCTGCCTTTATTAGTGCAGAAACGGAGGGATTACTGTCAGGGTCAGGCGTAATGGCTGTCACAGCCACTGAAAATGGATTTATGGTAGCTGCTGTAAGGCATGAAGGAAATATCCTGCGCTTAAAATGTCAGGGAAGACCCCTAATAAAGCCAATATATATTTTATTTCTCTTGAAGCGAATAATTCCTCCGTTCTGTATTGCACTCTTTTTTTCTTTTCTTACTATTATACCACTGTTTCAGACAAAAAACATGTGAAGGGTTATAACTAAATGAAAGTACATGTCCTACAAGTAAAGAAGCTACAACTACAAAATTCTGGAAAATTGAAGTACATGGATACTGAAGAGTCTGGTCCATGAGGCAATTTCTCTAATGTTATTTTTTTGGCTGGATCAGTTCAGAGCTATTAGGTCAAGAAAAGTCATACTGGCATCACATGTGTCTGAAATCTGAAAGGCGATGTCTCTTGAGTCACCTTGACTGGCTCTTGTACTGCATGTCTAGACAGCCTGTAGTGTATCCAACCTGATCCACTCTCCTGCTTTCTCCTGCAGTTACTTAGCACACCTGCACTGGCTTACATAAGGTCTACTTGAAGGTATTTATAAATGGCATTAATGGAATAAAGGCAGAGAATCACATAAAAAGGCATGTAGATGCTGCACTTTCAATGGCACCATAAACAAGAACCAGAATATTTCTCTTTAGGGGAGGAGACACTCATGTGCAATTGCATTTCTGAGCATCCAAGCGCAACATTTTCCAGTCACTCACCACCACTTTGCACCATCCGTCCCCCCCAGGACACTGCATATAACATTGATTGTGCTATGACACGCATATGGTCTATGGAGAGGCCTCGTAAAGAAGTTCATGCAATCAATCTCTCGAGACAAGGTGCAGGAAAAGGTTCCTTTTATACTGCTACCCAGCAGAACAGGCAGCAGATTACGCAACGTAAACAACAGAAGTGATTGCCCACATTTATCAGAATATATCTTTACATGGAAGCCTGCAATGTCCTTAGTTATTTTATGATTCCTAAAAACTCATTTAATAACATATATATACACTGACTACTAAATAAATAATATATAAACTAACCCCGGCCTTTTCTTTTTAGCAGAGCAGCTTTAGGAGAAGATGGCTTCAAGTGTGGTCCATGACACCCCCCTGGCAGGATTGCATGACGTCCCCCTGGCAGTATTGTGAATTTGCAGTTGACAACGTGATCTCTTAATTCACTTGTGCAGTAGTCCCATTTCTCCAATACGCAGTCTGGCCGAGTTCTCAGTTGATAGAATCAACAGATTTAGATCTGTATAGAGCTATACTATCTCTGCAGAGTGCTGACCTTCACATTATCAGTAACGCCCATCTTCTGTGCTCATGACAACTCTTATTCTAACTGTGAGCTGCAGATAAACACAAGAGCTTCTGCCAGTATATATGGTGGAAAACAGCACAACTCGCACAAAGACGCCTCAAGCCCAGACACCTTCTGATAAAGGCTTATTTAAGATTAGCGCTCTGTTTGGCATGCTTCCCGTCTGGATGGAAAAATACGGGGGAGGACGCAAATGAGACTTATCTGCTCAGAACCACCAGAGATGGAAAGATGACACATATGTTGATGGGCAGGACACAAAGTAAACAGCGCCGTGGGGGCCAGCGCAGGGCCCAGAGTTATTAATGAGAAACTGAGGAGCAGCTGTACAGCAGGCAGCAGGCAGGTGTCATAGACGAGCCCGCGGGACCCCACCCTAGCTACCTTCTCCAATCCCACTGTAGCCATTGTTCAGCTTCAGTTATGATATTCTTAATTAACAAGGAATTTCAATGAGAGAGAGAGCTGATAGAGAAGGAAGGCAGACACTGAAAGACTTTTTGAGCAGTGCAGAAATATATACATGGATGGTTCATGGGTTTTTTGTGTGCTCTGGGCTCCATTTATCCAGGAGTTTGCAAGCTATCCCCATTCTTGCATAGGTTTCCTCCTATAGCACACAGACATGTGACTTAAATGTCAATATTTACAAGCGCACCCTGCTATCCATGAGATTGACTCCTACTCCATCAAGATGAAAAATGGATGGCTGGACGTTTGAAGTTAAAGAAATTTAAATGCCATGACATCATATAATCAAGACAGTGTTATTAAGTGGGACCTCTGCACCATCACACCAATTAGTGGAGAATCCATAGGAGTGATATTGTCTCAAAGCAATGGTATTTTTCTAGTGGCTTTTAAGTCATTTGGCGAAACCAGTATTTGTATTTTTGAGCCTGTGTCAATTAATATGTTAATCTAATTGAGCATTCCCTGTTCTGTTATGTCTGTGTCAGTAACAGTTGACTGTGTTTAACAGAATAGTAGTCTTATGAGACCATCAGTGCAGAGATAAAAGTCATACCCTTCAGTGCAATTTATAAAAACAGATACAGTGGTACCTCGGTTCTCGAACTCACTAGAACTGGAATTTCTTGAAAGTCGAACAAACCAGTTTGACCTGGAACTCGATCTGAGTATCAGAAGTCGAACCGTGAACGCTGACCTAATATAAATTGTACGCGCCAGGAA
>JAODJU010000095.1:15010959-15025602 GCA_026776725.1 Gnathonemus echidnorhynchus | reverse complement strand
ACTCGAACTTTTTAGGATTCGATCCGGAGTCCGGAACGGATTAAGTTCGAGAACCGAGGTACCACTGTATTTTAAAACTTTTCCGCTAGTCAAATCAAGTCACTGGTTTTGTTTAAAATTTTCCCCTAATAATGTAATTAATTGTCCATCCACTGCCTTTCAATGCCTGCTTGACTTATGCAGGGTTACGGGGAGGGGGGGGGGGCAGCCTATCCTGGAAATTATAGGTGCAAGGTGGGGAATAACCCAGGATGGGGTGCCAACCAATCACAGGGTACACACACACACAGCATTCATGGATTGGCAGCTCCAATTCACCTCAGAATGTATTTGGACTGTGGGGGGAAACTGGAGAATACAGAGGAAACCACATGAAGACACGGGGAGAACATGCAAACACACATGGAGCCAGGGCAGAGACTCGAAACCCTGAGGTGTGAGGCCACTCTGCTACCCTCAATAATTAATTCTTAAAAATAAATTAAAAATGCCGGCAGATGCCATCATCACATACTCCAGCAGCATATTTTTATTCTAAACATGCTTTGGAAAAGGGTAAACTGAGAGACAGTGCCATAGAGACAGTGTGGAATTACAAATGACATCTATGCATATTGAACAAAGTGATATCTATTTTTATGACAAGACTATAGTCAAATTATAGAGTTTAAATGCTTGATAATTAGAATCATATGGAAAAAGACACCTAGAGGTATCAAAGCAGAGAAATCATTAACGACATTTTGTTTTTAGGGGTTGACATCCTGACATTTTTAGTTCTCAGTACACTGTAAGCTACTACCATGTTTGTGTGTCTCTGGCTGCTTGTCCACCTGTCTGTTCTACTTAACTAGCAGTCCTTCATCGAATGCACCAGGAGAAGCATTTGGGGAAAAGAGGAAATAAAGGCAATAATATGAAACAATCAATGACATACTGGTGCCTCACAGTGAAGAAGCTCGCTGCTTGGGAGATTGGCCCACTCACAGGGGCCCTGGGGGCCACTCACGACTATTAGCATGGCTCCGGAGGCACGGCTTTGCTACAATAATCAGCAAGTGGCCAGATGGCAGGAACTGATCTTCAGTTATTGATTAATTATGGTGTCAGATCTGGTATTTCCAATTACTTTCAATTACAAACTGGCTTAAATTAACTGAACCCACATGATGTATGATAGAGTTACTCTATGAAAAGTGAGCTCTGTGTGGGCACACTGAGAACACTCTGTGGGTTACATTTAAATAATAATTATTACTGTGAAACAAATCCAATTAAAGCAGACAGTGTCGGTCAAGTCTGTGCCAATGTGAAAAGTGATTCTTGTCGGACTACCAGCATGTTATTCTTCTCTATATATTTCGAAATAAATCTGCTACTGTAGGTGATGGTGACTTACTGAAAGAAAGTCCTTCTAGGCAGACAGGGCAAAGAAGGAAGGGATTTCATTTGATTACATGAGCTCTGAAGACAGAGAAGAATTTGCTTCCTTTCTAATCTCAAATGATGTACTATTTTGACTGGATTTCAGTCATCACCTGGTGAGAGCTACTTAGAGCATGTGGGGCACTTTGGAGGTTAGAATGATACTATCCGTGAGCCAACACTCTGCAGCCTGTTTGACTGCTCAGTGCTGTGACTCCACCTCTTCAAATCAGTCATTTCTCATGCTCATTTGCCTTGGCACTGTTGGACACCGTAAATGAACAGGAGTGAAAGAGAGATCAAACACCCGCATCATATACCCTAAATTAAATTGCCGTTCTGCTTGCTGTGGCTGCCTGAGCACAAAACAGCTCAGCTAAGCAGAATAAACATCAAGCTCAATATTGAAATGGCATGGTGATGGTGCCCCTTCCTTTCTGTAGTGTCTGCTTAATGGAATGCCTTTATAAGAATGCTGATAGGCACATGAAGCGAATGGCCCAAACCAAGACAAACACAGGCAATACGAAACTGAAACAAAGATATAGTACAGCCGCTCCCCAGCTTACAATGGGGTTATGTTCCGATAAACCTATCGTAACACAAAAATATTGTAAGGCAAAAAAGCATTTTAATACAGTACATCTAACCTAACATCATAGCCTAGCCTAGCCTACCTTAAACATGCTTAGAACACTTACGTTACCCTACAGTTGGGTAAAATCATTAACACAAACCCTGTTTTATAATGAAGTGTTGAATCTCTCATGTAATTTATTGAATAATGTACTGAAAGTGAAAAACATTTACCCATCGCAAACTCAAAATAACATAACGCAGACCATCGTAACCTGGGGAGCGTCTGTATGTGTTTTTACAAAGTAACATAAAAGAAAATTATAAAAATTACATCAGCAGTATCTCAGAAATAAAACAAGTTGATAAGGTACATGGAAAATATAGCAATGTCACTATCAAAGGAACAGTTCTAAGAGGCATAAGTAGGACAACATACTAGGGCAACTGACTAATTTAATTAAATGACTCAAGCCCATTTGCAGCCGATAGCTTCAGCCGTCCACAGTTTTATTCTTTTCAAGGGTGAACAAGGATGTTTAACAGTGCGTGGCTCAGGTTGAATTCCTGTGAATATCCGTGTCACGTTAGGGTCAGGTAGAGCATCTTGGGATTTCTGTCAGCCTATATATGGCGGGACTCTTTCCTATCAGGTGTGTGTGAAGGGTTGCATTGCATAGCTGATATAGCTGCAGTACATGCAAGTTGCATGTTGATCCAGAGCTGTATGCAGTGTTGCATGTACTTGCTTGAGCTTGTTTTGTCAGTAAATTATTGCATTTACGTATCATTATCCATTAATTTATTTGTTATTTAGGATATTGACCTGTAATTCATACCATATGTTACTTTGGGCAAAAAAAGATACATTTAATTAGTGTTTCTTAACCCAATCCCCAGGGACCCTCAGACAGTCTACACACCAGTACTAGGTTTTTTGTTTGGTTGTTAGGTTCAGATGTCTTAGGAGCTGAGATGGAGTAAAAATGTGAACTGGGCTGAGAAACACTGGTCTAGATAATTAAGTAAACAGGCAATGTGATATTCTGTTTGGTGTGGTATTTGAGAAAAACATAGTGATGGAAGATGGAAGAAACAATAAAATAATAAGCCAAATCTGACTGTTTAAAAAAAGCCATTTTCCCCAAGACTGACCCAAACAGTCCAGTTGACTATTAGAGGAACTCTGGTAGAGTAGCTGGGGGTTTGGAGGGAGTAACAGTGAGGAACAGATTCTTGGTCTTTGTCTGGGGGACGATCACGTCTCTCTCCCCTAAGGCTACAAATCCTCAGTGCCGTCCACCTTCCTCTAAAGCAGCATCCACTCCATCTCCACGAGAGCAGGAAGTGGGGAAGGTGCACTAGTGTGTCTCCTGGAGTCCAGCTGTTCTACGGTGAAACCCAGTGCAGAAGAATCTGTTTCTCTCTTGACGTGCTGTGCTGCATGCGCACTTTCACTGCTTCCCTGACTGCTCTTCTGGTCTGACACATTTTCTTAGCTGCTTCATAATGTAAACAATCTCCATTAACAGGAGCAGTAATTATTAGGATAACTAGATACACTTTGCTATTTACAGTGCCTGACATTGACTCACTTGCTTAAAATATAAAAATATTTATTTCTATTCTTATATATAGAACAGAAACATACATATGCAATTCTTATACACAAAATATCATTACTTTGTCTTAATTACTGAATAGTAATTTTAGCAATATTTCAAGAAATAGCTTCAATAAAACAATAAAACTAAATATTAGTATCAGTCTTAGTAATTATTTTTCATTATTTTTTTAATGAAGTTCTTGGATATCTTTGCCTTTCCTCTAGTTTCCGCTAGAGCCTAAGATGCAGAAAAAGGTTCAGAAATGCAGGCAGGCATAGCTGACGAGGGCCTCTACATCCAAAGTCAAGTGCCGTCCTCCTAAAATCACCTGCCGTCGGAAAGCGCCTGCCTGCCTAATCAGCCCTGCGGACAGGCAAGTGGTCTCACCCACACGTTAGGCGGAGTTGACATGTCCGCGGCTGCTGTCGGAGCCCAGGATAATGCCTCATTAAGCTCAATGAGGGGGAGTCTGCACTGACAGGGCCCGTGCCTTTCTGCAGAGACACTCTCAGCCTAATTAGATAATCTCCAGATCCCGCGAAGGGGCGGAAGGTACCGGCGGAGCAGGTGCACTGTCTGGTCCTCACCGTGGAATCGCAAGAGATGCCTGTCAGCCCCGGACAGGGGAGTGGGCTGGATGGAGGAGGCTTGTGATCCTTCTGTTTTTCTAACCTGATGTGTCTGTGTGGAGTATGAAGCAGCCATTGCTCTGGTGGAAAAAGCCAAGCTTGCCAGGCTTCCACAGACTCCTATATAAGAATACCATATGAGGAACATCAGCAGTTTCGCTTTTTACTACAAAGGGAATCCAAGGGATGGGACTATTCCGACACCGGATATAGGGTCTGTGCACACCATGACATTATAACACGTGAATGTAAAGGCAGTAACAGTAATAGGTGTGCAGGGTGACATGTCACCACCTACGGAAACATTTGCATAGACACAAGGTTAGAGTGCTGAGAAGCCATCCAAGGGAAACTCCTCCAGATTCTCTGTTTGTCTTCCCAGGAGTGGCTCAGGATAGGAAATACAACTGACAGCAGTAGCCCTAAAGGAATCTAATATATTTCCCATATTGATTTTTTTTGTTCATTGTTTTTGATGTCTTTGTGTTGTGTCTCATTTAAGCCGTGTGGTGGGGTGGATAAAAAAAAAAAACATTTAAATGCAGCGCGTGCAGTTTTTCTTTTTTGGTTTAAATAAAAAGACAAGGTCATTAGATTAATGTGTCCTCTAATTTTTTATGTCTGTTCTTATCATGACTACAATATATGTCATAGAACAGAACACAAAATCTTGGTCATCGAAAACAATACGAATGTGACATCCGTACTCTTTCCAGGTTTGTTATTCCCAGTGGTCTCCTGTGTCATTGTGTCATTGTCAAAGGGCTGCTGAAATCCAGCCCCATGTGTGGCCTGCGACAGCTGGGGCAGCATACCCCTGGATCTGGGATGGCACAAGTCCCACTGTAGCACTCTCACCTGACACCTCGAATAGATGCGGCTCACTGTCAACACTGTTTGGATTGCAGTAAGAGTGCCCGTCACAGAGATGTTGCGTGTGTCACTGGAATCATGGACGGCTTCTGACATTCTAAACTGACCCTAGATAAGGAGCATATGTCAGTTTTCACATAACTTTTGTATTATTGCATTTATTCCGGTTAATGCATCTGTGTGCATTTATTTATTAGTTAGGATATTGACATGTAATCGTACATTACTTTGGGCAAAAGCATATGATATGAGTAAGATGTAAAGAGACAATTTATCATTTCGTTTTGTGCAATATTTGAGCAGAAGATCCTATTTTTACCCCATCAAAGGCTGCTTGCCACTTTAGTGACATGTACAGTGACTAAACTTTGGTGATTCAATTTCTCAGGAGATGGGTATGATATGTTCACCTATACTCATCTTTCCCTTTACTCATTTAGCTTCCATATTAAAGATGGTCTGAAATGTGAAGTTAAATACAGCTAAGCATAAATCTCTACAACTTATAAGCCTTATAAGTTCAAGCTAAGTTTATTTCTATAGCACATTTCAGTTGACACAAAGTGCTGTACAAATCAGAAGAGCAAAGAGGACAAACATATACAGCATCATGACACTAGATAGCTCCTATACTGAATTAAAAGGCGAAGAATAAAAATGAGTTTTTAACCAAGCTTTAAACGAGGACAGTGCTGCCGAATATGCAGGGGCAAATTGTTCCACATTATTGGGCTTTTAACTGTGAACGCACGTTTCCCCCAAGGCATACGTCAGTGACTTTAGCATCTAGGATTAAGGATCAACGATTTTTATTTGTCACTGCGCAACTGAGTTACTGATGTAAAACAAAATTTAGTAGCAGCCTCCATAAATGACATAAATAAGAAACATTCATTCAAACGCCCATACATTCTTACATACATAATGCAACATTACTTACACATCGGTCAGTATAAACACACATCCCAGGTATTTAGGTATTTCACTTCTCTTCATAACAGATTTCACCTTGTAAACACTGCATAGTATAAGTATGGCAATATTCTGATGTGTCACATTGTTTATGGCAAATAAAAAATTAAATACCAAGCAGCTATAAATTTTAATTGCCTACACAGTGCCGGAGCCGTGTTAATACAATATTTAGTCTAGACTTTAATACGTGACTTGAAGTTTAAAAACATCAGCAGAGACCTTTGCTCCACTTTTATCAGTAGAAATCATCTGCGTTTTTTCTTTCTTTCAGTAGACTGATAGCAGAGATGTGACATCACTGGGGCCCAAATGTTTTGACCTAAGATTCCGGCAAGTGTGTACATTCACAAAGCCCTAAAAAGAAAATGAGGGGAAAAAATGACAGGAACAGCAGCTGTGGCACACACCTTCACCTCTGCCATGGTTGTCTTGTCACAGAGATGTTTGGTGGTGACCTTTTGCCTCCCCGTCTCCGTCGTTTCAGGTGACCATCAGGCAGAGCTTGGAGAGTTGGGGTATGAGCGTGTCTCACGGCCACGTGCTTCCGACCTCCATTCTCACACATGAAGTGTTAATTAAGCTGATTCAACAAGCTGCTGCTGGAATTAATGACTCCAATATGTGCAGTGCCTGGAACAGGAGAAGCGCACATTCCGGCATGATGCTGCGAGACCCTTTTTCTGTAATTTGTAAGTCTTTGAAAAATTAAGCTGAGCATTACCATTGATTAGAGTCACCCTTTTCCTCCCTGTTCCATCATTGTTTTATGACCTTTTTGTGGAGGTATAGTGGATTCCAGTCCTAGCTATGCATTTTTCAGTTTGCCTTCGAGCAAACTGAAGATACAGAGAATTTGACCTCCATGCACACAAAGTCCAAAAATAGCAATGTGAATAAGAAGATATTTTAATGACAGCAATCTGTCAGAAGATATTTTGGAAGTCTGCAAAAGCCCATGCAGCATAAAATTGCTCTTAACATATACCAAAAACCCTCTTCTGCCATACTATAATGTGCTTGGAAATGATTTCACATCTTTATTGTCTATTGACCTTGGTCACTGCAATCCAAGTCAAAGTTCTCATTACTGTCATCTCATCCAAGTATGGAGTACAGGGTGACAGGAGTCTTCAGGACCATGGTGCCAACATACAACATATAGTGTGACAGGACAGTGTACAACATATGCTGCAAATACAGCATACAGTATAGTGCAAAAATGGTAGGACAGTGCAATAAATTGACATGACAATAGTGTGGGGCGCAGTACAGGAGATCAGTTACACTGGACCTGTAGCAGTATTATCAGTAGCAGCAATATTAAGATGTGCAACAGAGGCAGATAATAGATATACATCTGGGGTGTAGTGACTGTTTGGCACTTGAGCAGTAAAGATTTAAGGTCACACAGATATGAGATGCAATGTGCATTTGATGTAAATGGTTCTTTGGGGGTGTGAGTGTAGAGTGCCGAGCAGCGGGTATTGAGGGATGCGAGGGTGTTGAGGTGCTGGATGGCGTGGGGGCAGAAGCTATTACACAGTCTGGTTGACCTGGCTCGGATACTGCGGTACCGTCTGCTGGACGGCAAGAGCACAAAGAGCCTGTGTGCAGGATGCGTGGGGGTCGACCACAATGCTGGTTACCTTGCGGAGTCTGCATGTGCCGTAGGCGCCTGGCATGGAGGGAAGAGACACACTGATGATGTCCTCCACTTTCTTAACAATCTTCTGTAGTGACTTGCGGTCAGCAGCACTACAGTTTTCATACCACACTGTGATGGAGCTGGTCAGCCCACTCTCTATAACGCCTCTGAAGAACATGGTGAGTATAGAGGGGAGAGACTTGCAATTGCACAGCAATTGAACACCACTTACTTTTGTGAGTAGTTGTTTAATTTAACAAATGTTACTGTGAGACAAAACCAACTATTAGTGACTGTTCTGTCATTTTGTGACACTCTGTGACAGTGGCAGATTAATGAGTTTAGGGGCCCCTAGGCTACACTTTCGCAGGCCCCTCTTCAACCTCCACTCACCAAAAAGATTCAACAATTAACTATAAAACTATTAAATATGAATAACTATTAAATAATTTCCACAAAGTCAAAGAGAAAGTGATGTGTTATCAAATGAGAATAATCACATCAGATGAACAACAAACTGGCAAGCTTACCCCTTCACATAAGTCATATACGGCGACCATAAAGAGTGCAACAGAAACCTCACTGAATAAAGCCACCACAATAGCAATAACCTTAAAACATTACACTTTAATCCAGTGTGTGTCAACTGCATCAACAATGTGCACTGAAGACACATTTATCATAGATAGCATAGACCATAGATAACTTTACAGAGAGAGCTAATTACAAAAGAATATAAAACACGTTCTAAGTGTTGCACAATGAGACATTACCGCCATTAAATATAATAATAATAAAGTGTATTGTACATTAATATACGGTACTGCACTCCCTCGAATGAAAGGGATTCTGATGCCTAATTTTAAAGCAATGAAAAAACATCACCTATCAACTGTAAATCATGCTTTTTATATGCCTTTTAAAGGATGAAGTAACAATGAAAAAACATAGGCTGCAGTTACACGTTTTACAAAAAAATGTATTCTCTCATGTACCTGTACATAACCTGTAATGAGAAAAATTAATTTGTTTAAAAATATCTTTATCGTTTATGGAATTCTTCTTTTTCTTTTGCACTGAAACCATGAAACCATACACTGTCTTTATATAACTTTATATAACTGCTGCTATGTTTTCGATATACATTTGTACATATTATTCTATAGTTTTTTTTTAAATTGCACTTTTGTATATTTACATTAATATTATTATTGTGTTGTATTTTGCACCAAGGGAGTGGCACTCCAATTTCGTTGTACCTGGTACAATGACAATAAAGGCTATTCTATTCTATTCTATTTTTTTTTTGTCAGACCATTTTGTAACACTTTACTTGAGGGGACACAAATAATTAGCAGTAACTCACTTACTACGGAAGTACAAATCATGAACAAATACAGTAACTGCTTGGGATAAACGATGCATCACAACTCATTAGTGATGAACAAACATGATCAGTATTTTTCATGTGTTATTCATTATTTGTTCCTTCAGTAGTTCATGAAGGGTTACGTAATTAACAGATATGGTAACAAATGTAGTACTTGCTTGAGATAAAAGATGCATCATGATTTGTTAATGATGAACTAACATGAGATCAGTTTGTAACTAACACTTAATTTGTAGTTAATTAATACATAAGTAATTGCATAATACTACATTACTTGTGTCCTCAAGTAAAGTGTTACTGACCATGGTAATCTACGGTTAACTGAAACCATGGTTATTGAAACTTCAGAAATGGGGGTCCAGCTGTATCCAAAAGAGTCAGACTATGCATACATATACCAGAAAATGCACTACAGTATAAAAAGTGCATTAAAAAGGGAAACAAAATTTGGTCACCCCATTCAGTTTTAACCATTCACCAACTTGCAAACAAATAAACAACCAATAAAGGATCATTAAAAAAAATAAACAAACAAGACAGCCAATAGGGGCTCCTGTAATCACTCTGAGTTCCTAGGCTGCAGCCTAAGCAAGACCGTTCATTAATTCAACCCTGATTAGCAATGCTGTTGCTTTGTTTGCAGTCGTGACCACTATGTGAATGTGAAACCAGTTGCTGCTGGACCAATGTTCAGTATTTCAATATTCCTTCTGTTTTTTATGATTAATTATGACTAAGGGGTATAACTTGAGGATCTCCTTGGCTTTTACGACATGTGGAATTCCAGGTGCTTATAAGGCATTGTTTATCCTCATTGGCTACCAAAGAACAGAGAGTTTATGCTCAATAGTCTCTGGCATTAGAAGAGTGCTACCATTATCCAAGCTCACACACTCATGGATGCCCTCTAGTGTCTGGGCTCTGGAAAGTTTTCTCGTTTCTCCCCCCATATGGGCGGCCCTGCTGCTCAAACTGCTGAGTAAAGAACCTAACCTGACAGAAGGCTACTGAGACCTGAAATTTTCCATTGCATCACTCAGTGTTGGACATTCACATCCTCAGCTGGCCTTGTGATTTCATCCTGCCGCTGTATAACATCCTTAGTCCAGTTTGTAAATCAGGAATGCACCTAGATTTTCTCATGTGCCATCCGATCTTTCGAGATGTGAAGTCACACAGGGTCACTGCACCGCCTGTTCTGTTCTGACACTATGGGTTTGCTGCAGGATGTGCTGATTAAATCTTGAAGATTGTCTCAAATGTGCCAGTAAGAAAATAGCATGAAAAGTGTAAGTAAAGAATTTGAAAACAGTCACTTATCTTGCAAAATGTCAGCAATCTTTCCTTAATGCGGCAAACATATATTTTTCTCTTTTGGCAGGTCTGGTCTCGAGATATCATCAAGTTAACTGAAGGCCTGGCTATGTTTTCCAAATGTAACCAAACATTTGAATATTTATGAGTGTCCCTACTGTGTTTATCTGCCTTGTGATTTAATCTGAATCATGCCATGGTTTCTACAGACCCGGACATATTAAAGCGCCATCTGTATGCCAACTTTCTTCTGCTGCTGTAATAATCTAAGATAAATCTATAGACTTACCGTTCCACAGACCATGGACATGCTATTTCAGAAACATGTCAAAAGGTCAATACAACATGCTCATCCACTATAGGATGATGATTTTCCCACATGATTTAATAAAATTCCTTGCAGAACAAAAACAAGATATTAGGTAACCTTGAGTCAACCTTGGTAATCATACAATATAACTATATGGCAAATGACAGATAATTAATGAACAAAGGAGCAGAATGAGGAGAGTAACATATTAGCTGCTAACCACAATGTGACAAATTGGAAAAAAATTTGGAAAGATTTTATTTTTCAGATTCTTTCATTTTAATTTATCATTTTCAGAACAACAGCACAAATAACAATATAAATTACTAAACTTTGAAACTAAAATAAAAATTAATCAGATCCACAAATTCTCCGTAAGATTATTCCTCGAAAGAGTACAGGCCCAAAGCTCTAGTATCTCAACTTTGGTGTATAATGAGATTTGCATTTGGATTAACGTTCCTTCACACTGATTGTAAGTTCAGACAAGCCACCCACTTCCAGCTGGGGGTGTGTGAGCATCTCTTCTGAGCAGATGCAGGAAGTCTGCAGAGATGTAGAGCAAATTAAACATGTCGTATTGTTATCATTATCTGCAAATATCCGATGGGGGCCGCCCCGCAGAGAAATAATTATTAATCCTCCCCACCCCACCACCCAGTTTTTACTTCATTAGACAGCCCTGGTCTGTTTTCATTTGGGGGTCCTTGGTTTAAGAAACATTGAAAACCAATGTTCTAAATCAATCCAGTGCTGAGACACACCAACAGGCTGCTGTTTATTGTGCATTCTACACATATGTTATGCATTTTTCTACAGGACCAACAGGACTAGGCTGCTAATTGTTAACAATAATGGCTGCCAAATGCAAGAGACAGTTAAACACCAGATTTACTGCAGATGATGTGTCAGAGAAAATTAATGCAGCTGAAGACTAATGAAGTCCCTAAAGCTGTAGCTATGTGAAACCGTCATCAAAATGCATTAAGGAGGATAGTTCTTTCATTTAAATTGGAGAATATGCAAATCTATGCACTTACATGTAACCTTATGAGCTACGTATCATATGGTATATGCTATAATTCACAGAATACTAAAACAGAAACAGACAGACTAAGGATTTCAGACATAAAGATACAACAGTTTCCCACTTCAGTGCAAACAATTTACATAACAGGTTGATATATCATATTTTACCCGTTTAAACAAGTGAATAATACCCATTGAAACCAATCAGTTGAACAACGTTGGAATTAATGACTCCAATATGTGCAGTGGCTGGAACAGGAGAAGTGCACTTTCTGGCACGATGCTGTGAGACCCTTTTTCTGTAATTTGTCTTTGAATAAGTCTTTGAAATATTAAGCTGAGCATTACCATTGATTAGAGTCACCCTATTCCATCACCGTTTTATGACTTTTTTGTGGATTTATGGTGAATTCCTGTCTTAGCTATGCATTGGTCAGGGGCAGATGATGTGCCTTCAAGCGGCTTGTAGATACAGGGAATCACTGCATGAACACAAAGTCCAAAAATAGTAACACGAATGAGAAGATGGCAGTGATCTGTCAGGAGGCATTTAGGCATTTTGGAGTCCGCAGAAGCTCAGGCCGTGTTACATTTTGACTTATTTAAGCATGTGGATGATACCCATTGAGCCCAATCACTAAGCTTACAGTGGCAAAAATGGCACTGGTTGGAAGGCCAGGTAATTAACCACTTTGACACTTTTCAGCATTATGTGGAATTTTTTGCAGTGACTCTGTGCCTCAGTTACTTTTAATTGTTTCAAATAGTGCTTTTAGCTGTCTAATTGCAATACCCTCTTTGCAATAAAATTTGTTGGCGAACTGAATCTGACCATTTTTGGCACTCAGCTAATAACAGTTCTTAGGATATTTGTTTTTAGCATTGTTTTTACCACCACAATGTTATTTCTTTGATTGTATTTACATGTTTATTTTGATACCCCAAAGGGAGAATAGTTTGAGAAAAGATTATTTTATAAAGACCTAGAGTATTCCTTCGTAGTTGTAAATAACATGTGACCTTTGGTTGTGACATTGCACAATTCCAGAATTCATAGCTAAAATCAAAACTTTCATTTACAGAAGAAAGGCAAGGACACGTAGTTACATGCTTCATTTCCGGATGTCTAAGAAGACACAAATATCACAGTTTGCAATGTTCATTCCAATACCCTAAAAGGCTAATACCTTAAAAAGGGTCTTTCCAGTTATTAAGTGCACTTTCAATGGTTGTCAAGTTTCACTTTTAGAGGAATTTGCCAAATAGATTTTAGATTTATTTATTTTTCTTCATAGACATTCACTTTCTGTTTATCAATTGTTTCACAGTTCCTAGTACATGACCATTATTTGTGCAAAGCAACATGAGAAACAGAGAAACCATGCTATCGTCATGATGAAATACAGACATATTACATTCTAATTGACAGCAAAAACAATCCTAAGTTATTCATTTCCAAATCTAAAAATGTGGGCATTCATTTGAAGACAACCATGGCTGCACTGAAGTACCTTACTGACTCATCAGATTCCAGATTTTAAAAAAAGTTACTCAAAAGGCATTGCTTCCTTAAACAAAAGAAGCAGTAGGGACATTGCCAGGATTACTTATTAATTCTGAAGAAGGCTGAATATAGTTTTAGTCATTGAATCAGCTTCATTGAATCTTTGCTCCCAATCATTTCTTTCTCTCCTGAAGACTGCTGTCGCCACCAGTCGTGAGTCTAAAGTTGTCTGAACATTATGAACATTTAGATCTTTGACCATTTCACCTGTGTCAGTCCAGTTCTGTTTCAAGGAAGTGCAGACATTCCACATTATGGGCTAATGGCTAACTAGCATGCACTAAGTTGAAATTTTGCTTTATGTGCATCGAGAAATTGCTATCCAAAATACAATGGCTCAAAATAGCCAGCATCAAACTGACCAGTTTTATACACGAGTTTTCTTTTTATATAGCTAGCCGAACAGGAAGTCTTAGCACACTTCACAGGTAACTCAAGTTAGCTGTCTCAGAAGCCTCTTGTACGAAAGTTTACAGAGGACATAGCAATAACTGTGAGACCCTTTTTCTGTAATTTGTAAGTCTTTGAAATATTAAGCTGAGCATTACCATTGATTAGTAAGATGCAATGAGATGCAATGATTCATTTTTTGCTGGCTTGACTTTGGGAATTATGTTTTCCTGTCATTATATACTTATTTCAGCAGAATGATCAGTGTGGTTATGTTGTCCCTATAATATAATAAATATATAATGTAATAATGATAATAATAATAATAATAATAATCTTAGAAATTATGAATCCAGATCAGCGTCCAATAACCAGCAGAACCATCTTAATGCCCATTTATTACGCTTAACACACATTTAATACAATCTGCTGATGTGAATGTGCATCATTGAACATGATAAAATCTGATATCTGTCTGCATAACAGTGGAACTTATATCAATAGATGCCAGCAGAAGGCTAACTAGTAAGCTAAGCTAGGCTGCATGTCAGAGAAGTCTTGATTGCCATTAGCTCCTAATATTCGTGTCCATGAATATCTCTGACGTATTTAAAAATATGTAATCACGATACTTACCACTGCTATTTAGACTTGTAGTCAAGACCGCCTAAACCAAGACCAAGACACTACCAAGACCAAGATTAAGACCAAGACAGACCAAGTCAAGACCAAGACAAAGTTGAGACGAGACCGAGACCGAGACCGAAAAAAAAAAGACTCCCTTAACTTTTGTTGAGGACTTACATGACAGGTACTGACTGGTCCCGAAGTCATCTGACAAACTGCTAACACCTCCAACAACTGTCTAAAGAATGGGAAATATGTAACCGATTTCAATTATACTTAATTTGTAGAT
>JAODJU010000095.1:14986775-14997220 GCA_026776725.1 Gnathonemus echidnorhynchus | reverse complement strand
CTTCAAGCTGTTAGTAAAATGGTTTATCTTCCTTCCATTGGAAAAATTCGAAAAAGAGGCTGATCGTGGGTGAATCACCTACGTTATAAGGGGATTCCCGAGGTGATTTCCCATTCCCAGCTAAGAGAGCAAGTTTTCTAACACATTCAAAAACAGCGCTCAGCTAAAATCGATTTTTAGCGTCAGCGTGGCGCTGGATAGTCGCGTACCTATAAAAAGGGTAATGATAAGAAGAATTGGTGCCATGTGTTGAAAATTGTATTTATGAATGTAAGAATCTTATGTTACCCTCTTAAAATTATACTGAATAGGTATCCCATGCAAAGTTATAGAGCCTGTCTTGTTGGTATGGCTAATTGGTGTTGGGTGCCCTTCACGGTTTACAGTGCAGCCCCTGATTTATGAGTTGTATATGGGGGATACTAGGGCAGTGTGGTGGCACAGTGGTCAGCCCTGTTGTCTCACACCTCTGGGATCATAGATAGTGTCCTGGGTTGTTCCCTGCCTTGCACCTGTAGCCTCCAGGATAGGCTCCGCCCATGGTTGCAGAAAATGTATGGATAGATATGTGGCATATTGTGGAACAAACTGATGTATGTGTTTGTGGGTGAGTTTACTCTGATATTTTTTGATGATAATAGCTGTAAGGTAGGCACAGATGCCTTGGTGCTAGTTTTTCAATGTAAAACACTTAAGGGCTTAGTAGGAGAAAAATGCCTACTAGATCATGGAACAAAGAACATATGCCCATGGTACATCTTACCATTCGAATCACGCTAAACCAGGTGAAACCCCCCTTCAAATTACCAGTCTGCTACTGGCACACTAATTTCAAAATATTTATAATTTTTATGATTTGTGATCTCTACAATTACAGAGACTTGTGACTGCCAAGAAATATATAATAGAGAAATTATTTTCTTACCAAGCACTTTTAAATAGAATCAACTTTTATTTTATACATTTCACTGGAGGATTTTGGCTTATAAAATTTCAGCCAGAAAAGTCCAAGACCTTATGACGTTCTAATGAGTATGATACATTTCTGGTTTAGAAATCCAAAAACTGAGGATTTTGGCTATGCATTCAGTCCATAAAGGAATAGAAAATTGCATGCAGCAGCACTAAATCACTTTATGTATTTATCATGCCACAGAAAAGCTTATGAAAACAGCAAAGCCATGCTATACTAAAGCAGATTACTCAGCTCTGCTAGTAAATTAAAAAAGAGTCAATAAGACTACACAGCCACACTGAATGGAAAGGAAAAAAAAACAGACTTCCAGTTTAAATTGCACAAAACGTTCATATAGCATAACAGGAATGAATTAATTCTATAATTTTATTGTGAGACATGGGGGGCATTGTAAGGTGTTGTGGTGACGTATTCTGTCGAGCCCTGATGCCAAAACACATTGAGAAAAAACTCTTGCACGACCATGTTGGGGGCAGCACTGACCGCCTGCAGCCTGTCTGTGTCGGCTGGCACAATGCAGAGGCAGAGTGCTTTTGACAGGGGACCTGACATATTTAAAGGACACGGCCACTTACCAAGTCCCATGGCCAAAGCAGGAAGGGGGGTTGGAGAGGAGCACAGCTGGTCACGACAGGAGGGAGCAGGGGGTGGGGAAGGAGGTGACCTAGAGGACTAGTGAGAGGAACTAGTTTGCTCACAGCCAGGGGGGTAACATGGTGGGTGAATAATGCCATTTAAATAAATAAATGCTTTTCTGACTGTAAGGCCATGGGAAATCGGTCTAACTTTGCCAGTTTCTCCAGCAACGAACACAACATTTCCCATCAGCTGCTTGTGACACAAATAAAAAATAAAATGTCATGAAAACCGTGTTCAGCTGATTCAAGCACATAGAGTGGGGAGCAGTGCTGAGGCAGTGGGTGCGGATGGAACCGATGAGGAGAAGTGTTTCTATTAGCAGCAAAGGTTAAATGGAGACATGTCAATTACCTTTAGCTTAGCTTCTTTAGGTTAAGTACTGTCTTATACTCCCCAGTCTTCTCATCTGGTACATGCACGAACTATCAGAAATATGATTCATAAAACTAAAATTTCATCTAAGCCGAATTGTTTTTTTATTCTTTACTGCCTGGAAAGCAGGGTTTGCACAGCACTGGTACACCCCGTGCTAAGATGACATAATTATTTTTGTTGTTGTTACACACTGTAGGGAGGCAGCTGACTAAAGGCAGCATTTGGTTTGTCACTGCTGGATAACACCTACAGATCCCTGAGAAATCATTAAGGATTTTACACAGCCCAGATCTCATAACCTAACTGCTTCATTCATCCATCTCATTTATAACTCTTATCGCTTCTTAGACTATCAGACTTTGGCAATAGAATTTCTGTCCATCCGTCTTCCAACGCCTTATCAGCTGAGGGTCACAGACCTTCCAAATTACAATGCTATAACTCAACTTCAAATCAACTAATGAGTTTTACAGTTGGGAAAGAATTTTTTCTGGCCAGGACACTCCCCAATCAATAAATATTGATAAAGCGTGGCACTGCTATTCATAAACAATCAATCAATAATAACTTCATTAGAAGATGTGAAAAAAACAAAACAAAAATAAACCAAAATAAATCTGTACTACAAATAAAGAAGAGTTAAATAAAGAAGAAACATGCAACTTCCTAACAAGGAAACTAAAAATTCTGGGATAATTTCGGATACCCAAGTTGTTAAGTTATCTATACTAATGAACAACTTAAGTGGGATGTAGGTTTTTTTTACAGTCCCTAACTAGGTTTAATTAGCCTAGGGGAGGTCGACATATGTCCATCCCAAAGCTTTTGTTAAAAACTCCAACATGTAATAGGAATTGTATATTCTATACACTGCTTGTTAACTAAAACACCAATAAACATAAAAATAAAGAAACAGGTTTTGTGACAACTGAGTCATCATGTTCCAAGCATGTGTACCGCAGCAGGAAGGCCAATACAGTTGAAATCATCAATCCATAATGCCAAGATAACAATGTTATCATGTCTCAGTATCACCCTTACTGGAAGTGAGATAAGGGGGAGTCAGTGTGGGGAGGGTATGGAAAGGCATGGCTGTCAAGGGACTGTGGATTTGAGCTCCAGTTGGTCAACACCAACTCCAGTTGGTCTTTATCGCTAATCATTTAGTGTAGTATAAGCACTTACAAAAATCCTTCCCTCAGGATATCAGGTAGGTCAGGTAGTGTTTCTCGCTGTAGAAGTACATGCGTCTCAGCCTGACATTTCCAGAGTTAGAAAAAAAACACCAGAACAATCAAAAATGCAAGAACAGGAAAAACCTTTAAATCCTTTAAATAAGACCAACAGGCTTAGGTCTCCTCAATTCCTGAGAATGTTCACATTTTTATTTCATTTTCAGTTAACAGTCCCAAGTTTAAAAAGTACCTCAGTAGCTCAACAAAAATATTTTTTTCAAGCACATAAAGCCACACTCTCAGCTGGATACTAATATTTCTGAGGCTTTTAAAGACTCTTTCAAAGTATTTGAGAAAGGTCATCTTTTCAATGTGCAAGTGAACTTCAAATGAACTGAAAATGAAGACACGCAGACCTAACCTGACAGACTCTGGATGAGGTCTGTTTCCCTGTCACTACGCATCAAAATTAGCTTTGTTTTTTAAATCCCTACATCCTCTGTGCTGCGCAACCTGATGAGTCAAGCAAACAATCAAGTTATCTCCCGCGTAAGACAAATTACCCACATCACAGCACCACAGATGATTCCAGAGGGCACACAGCATGCTTCCCAGTTACAAATCAAACATATCCTACAGCACTATGCAGTGTTATATCTGCCAGTGCATTATGCGTTATGGAATTCTGTGCCTGTGTCCGAAGCCCACAGGTTTGAATCCCTTGGCTTGTAGATGCAGTCATCATTGAAATCTTGAACATGACCCTGAAAACTACTCCAGGGGTACCAAAAAATGACTAGGCATGCACTTTGACCCCAATCTTTGCTCTCACCTGTATATGTATTTCATAGGAAATTAAAAACCAATGTCAACAAAAGAAAAAGAACAATTCCTATGTACTTATGCTTGTACAAATGGCAAAGTATCAATAAAAAAAATTAAAGTAAAAAATACAAAAAGAAGTTCAACTATACTTATATCGATCTATTTTATGTATTTACGTACTGCTTTTTGAAAGGGTGCAGAGCGGTTAGTCTCTCTCATCATATATACTGCAGACAAATAAACTAAACATGAACAAGAACATTTTTATTAACATATTTCACTTACTTGGGAACAAATTAATCTCCTGTATACAGAGTTTTATATAATGGCAATAGAAACTTTGATTATGTTCTGAACCTTCCAAGAAGGTTTTGGATTATGTTGAAAGGTACAGCGCCATCAGCTCCAGAGCCATTTTATTATTCTGATAAAGAAGCAGAAAATGGAAATATTCCCCCAGAAGTGAAATTTGAGTCAGCAATCAGTCAGTTTCTCCTACTGCCACCACAAGTTAGGACTCTGTCCCGTCATGCAGTCCCTCCCCTGAAGCTGCCAAGAGCAGATTCTGTCCACACTGTTTATTATCTAGTAAGCAAATGAGGCCATGCAACAGGGCCTAGAGAAAAGAATCATGAAGAATATCTTGAAGAAGGAGATTGCAGAATTGTAAAAATCCTTCCATGAAGTGCTTGAAAACATTTTTTTTTAAAAATATGATCAGAGCATAGCCATGTGATTATTTAATTCCAATAAATAATATTGTTAAACATTTATATGTATTATTTATTTCAGACCTATATGTAAATGATTTCTCAGTTATAGCTGCTAGGGTCAAAGAAGCAAATGTTCCAGAATGAAAAGAAAATGGGTATAAAGTGAGAAAATAAAAAGTGTTCAAAAAATAAATAAATAAAATTGAAGCTTTATGGCTGTTGCCTCCGAACAATCAGCATCTTGCCATGTAGCTAAAGGTCATTAAGCTAAGCAACCAAAAAAACTGTGATTCTGTCAGTCCTAGACCCATAAAGACTAAGAGGCAGCTTACAAAGATCAGCACAGTCAAAGGCCGTGGAAAAGGAATGACCTCCTTTAATCTCTCCTGCAGTACACAGCTGTAACTGGTTAGGAGTTACAAGGTGAGGGCAATGCTGGAATTAAGTGAACTATATAAAGGTGGTTGTTTGTCATCCTGGCAAGCCTAGTGATCTCTACATCCTATTGCCCTGTTAGCATGCTGACTGAGAAGGTTTAAAGTTTACAAAAAAGCATATAAAATTGATTAATTTTTTCTAAGTAGGCTGCTGTATTTGGGATCTAGTGTTGAGAGATATGAAGAATATACATTAAATTAAATTTAAAAAAAAATGTAATGGTTTGTTGGGTTAAAATGAATGTAAAATATATTAGTCAAGTGATATGATATTTCATAAGTCTGATATGAACTTTTTTATCTTTCTCTAGCTCTATGGTTCCAGTCTCCATTTGGGTTCTTGCTTTAGTTTGTCCATATATTTATTGATTTGGATCATGCTTTGTTCATACTTTCGAGAAATTTGGTATATTGTAATGATATGGACGTAGAATTATAATACCCAAAAAAGATCCTCCGATACTCTATGTCAAGCAAAAGAGTTTTACCAAATATTAACTAATGAGTTATCTAATCAATATGTTTACTAAAATAAACAAGGCATCTTTCTTTTTCTGTGAATGGCGTTTAGAGATCGCTATGTTTCTAGTGGTGTTGATCAAATCACAACATGAGCTGCTATGTGATAGACAAAGAGGGCACAGTTCATGATCCAGCTCAGGAATGGGTGCAAAGCCTGTCATTTCCAGATGGTGCTTTTCATAGCCCTACTGCACCGTTTAGGAGGTTCAAGTCTTCAACTTTCCTCCAACTGCAATCTGTAGAAGAATGAAGGGGACTGTCTGGTCCCGCTTACACACATTTGACTGCACTTTAAATAAATGTTCCCCCTCCCTAAGATCTTTTTTTTTTTGTCGTTGTTTTCCGTGCATCACAAGCGTTGCCTCCTATCAGGCGTCTTTCCGAATGGACGCTGCTCCCCTCTGTGCTAGCTGTGCTTTTGGCGAGCCGTGTGAAATTAATGATGGTGCAGGCACTCATCCAGACAGGTTCCTGCCAGAGCAGCAACACCATCCGATGGATAGCACAGTGGGTGCGGCGGCTTTGCAGGATGGCTCGACAAGACAGAACTGACACCACCTTGTTCAGACTGCATTGGTCCGAAAATTCAGTGAAAATGTCACACTGGGCAGTTCAGCAGTCTACAGAACAACCTACTGTTTTAACTTGATTAATCATTTTAAATGACAGATTTTAAATGTACCTGTGGTCATACTTGTGCAAATGGCAAATAAACCATTTCATTCATTCGTTCGTTTGTTCATTCATTCATTCATTAATTCATTTCATTAAATAATCTAATTAATAAATAATACATATTTGTCATTAATAAATTGTGGTTGGTTCAAATAATTTAATACTATTTATGTGAATAACTTCTGGATATTTATAATCTTTCCAGGACCGGCTGCCATTGAATAATGCTATGCCTCAGAATTATCTTTAAACTAGGCTTTCTTGCGATGTTTCAACTTTCCAGCCGCAGAATTCCACATCCGTTTCCCACTTGCACGGCCCCTTCTTATCCTCAGTATCCCTAAAACCTCCAGTATGCAAATATGCAGCTCTTGTTGGACTTTCCTTCTGCATCCAATGAGTCAAAGCTGTAGAGAGATAAAAGTACACGTGTAGGGAGCCGTCAAGTTTTGACCATGGAAGCCTTTTTTAATTCGAAAAGAAAGAAAATCTTGGCATTGATTTTAGACAAAGATGGAGTGTGAGAGTTATGCATTGTCATTCTCAGATCAGCCCATAGCATGACATGCATGTAAAGAGCTACCAATGGCTTAAGCTCAATCCCTTTTCTTCTCTATCTCATACATAGTTTAATAGCTGCAACAGTCATACCACAGAGTTCTGTGCCCTGAAATATTAAGATTCTAGAACTTGACTCTATAGAAATTCACCTGTATAAAATATTTCCCCACATACTCTCAGTGTAACAGGCTAAGCATGGCAGGAAATTCCCTATTATATCACCCATTAGATATTCAATGCACTAATCCTTCATTCTTTAAATGGTTCTTTGTCTTGATTGTAATTTCTGTACATTATAAATAATATGTATTATGTACCATATTTTGTCAGTTGCAGAGGTTCAGTCTTCATTCAGCTCTGTGTTCTGTTATTAAACTCCCTAGTCCAGGAATAATAATATATAGGTGATTCTGAGGGAATCATACTTAATTAAAAATAAAAATATTATATATTTTATGTGTAATACTATTTCTATCACTAATTGTTTTGAACACAGAGGGCCGTATCTTACACCAGGCACGATGCAAATGTCTTTGCTAGCATGAGAGTGTGCAGGTGTCATTTTCCCATACGATGCCTACGTCATTTAGATAACAAATGAACTTGCACCATTCTCAGCGCTCATGGGTGTGCTGGTCTTAAAATTATGTGGCGTCAGGTGCAGTGCTGGTGTATTGCTATTTTGAGGGAGCTGAAAGCCATTGTGCTATTGACCAACAAAAACTTGGTCTAAAGTCAATGGTACAGTATTTCACTGTCATATAAAGAGTTTGTTATCAAGATAGTAACATGAGCCCACATAGGTGCATGCAGAGCATGCGGACACTGCTTGAAACAGTGACACGTAGCAGTGCGCAAACATTCAAAAAATTAAGAATAAAAAGATAACAATGTTAAAGATCATTATTGTATACATTAAGAAAAATTAAGAAATATATGTCATAACGGTTAGTTATAATATTCATCAGGATTAACTAATCACAGTAATGATGGATAAAATTGCCTAATTATTACAGTGGTACCCCCAAATCCACAGTTTCAGACTTTCAGTAATCCGTGGTTCACTGCAGTCTGAAAAAAAAGCTTAAGAATTCAAGGAATGGTTCATAAAAAACCACAAACCACGCACCAAGAGAGTACAGGCTGTAAGCTGATGAATAGGCCTGCCCATGATAGGCTTAGATATTTACAGGCCAAGATATGTACAGGTACACGATACAGTATTTTACCTTGTCAATGTGTGTTTTTTCATTGCTCCTTCATCCTTTGAAGGGGTATAAAAAGCAAGATTTTCATTGCTCCAACATCCCTTGATATGTGATATTTTTTCTATAAAAAATAGAAAATAGCCTATTGGACTAATAGCCTATGCTATATTAGTCTCAAATGTCAGAATCCCATTCATTCAAACGAGTACAATACTGTATAATAAAGTACAATGAACATCGTTATTACTGTATTTAATGTTGGCAATGTCTTACTGTGCATAGTTTACCAGTTAAACCTTGCCATATATATGTACTTAAAAATGATGAGTTATGTGGAGTCTGCAGAGGGCTTGTTATGGTTATCCATGGTAGGTCCTGAACCGTATCCCCCGGTGATACAGGGGGACCACCGTATTTATTATCATTGTGATTATTCTGATTATTATTATTATTATTATTATTAATAATAATAAAGCTCAGGGAGCTTTGGTGGAATCCTTCCCTTGCTGTAGATGGTCTGCTTTCACACTTTCACTTCACACAAGAGCAGATCCACTGCAGAGAAGCGTTCTTTTCTTCTACTTGGCAAATCTGCTGTTGTAATAGCAATCTGCCAAGGAGCAAGTGCACCTGGCTCTTAAAGGGAATGGGAGACAACAATCTGATTAGTAATATAGCATGTTACTCCCCAAACACACTCATGACTAATTTGTTGGATTATGCTCCTGACAATGCTATATTTCTGCTGTTAAACTAGCATAAGTGGGTTGGCCACGTCCTAAAGGAACTTGCACCATGTGCTTCAGACCGTGCGCTTTAGACACTGCACTTTAGATCATTAAAATACAACCACATAAGTCTGTTTCCATATTTTTCCACATCTGATGTTAATCTCTATTTACAAACAAAGTCAATGGGGCACTGCAGAAAAAGAAATTGAACTGAAGAAGTTATTGCTGTGTGGGTGGTAACAGCGGCCAGATTCAGTACTGTGATGAGATGAAGCCACACTTTCTGGTATTGTTTATCGGAAAATGCTGTCAATCACATCCCAAGTGTTTGTGAGCAGCACGGAGTGCATTCAGCTACATTTGTCCCAAACACCCACAGTGACTTGTGTATTAAAACACTCTACTTTCTCTTTTTGAGGAATTATATAAATAGGGGAACTCGGGGAAGCGTCCCTCCTTTAGTGTAAGACCAATTACAGCCTCATGGCATGCACTTTGTGGGCAACTTAATGCCCCTATGCAAAATAATAATAATAAAAAACACAACCATGTCACTGTTCACATTTTGAATCTTCACTTAAACAGTGAGACACATTTTTTAATGATCCATTGAGCACAACTTTCATATGCCGAGCAGCCATAGAGCTTGTGCTATGGTATGAGAGAAACAAAGGAATTCCTGTTAAGTAATACAAGCTGTGGTGGCCAATACTTTTTTCATCGTGGATTTTTGTGTGAGTCACATATCCCCAATAGTGTTGTTACAGAAAAAGATACTTACAGGAACTACAATGAGTGCGATGGGAGTAGCGCTTGGAAAATTCTTTTAACCATTTTTGCCATAAATAAGTACATCAATCCAAAAATATAAAATAAAACTTATATTCAGGGTGGCATAGTAGTTCATTGTTTATAATTATGACCTCAGTGGGGTTCTGTAGGGATCGGGCTTCAACCCCCAGCTGTGTTTGTGTGGAGTTTGCTTCTCTCTATCCGTGTGGGTTTCTTTCAGGTACAACTAATGGTCAAAGCAATGGAATCCATGTGAATTTCTTTTTCGGAATGATTCTCTCGTTGATAGATTGGGATCTTGTGCTTCCTGATATAGTCTCCAGGCCTTCAATGACCCTGCAGTGGATACGTGATTACAGAAAATGGAGACCAAACAACACAAATATTGAACTTAATGGTCAGGTCTAATTTTTCTATTATTCACAAGAAGAATAATTCATGTTATTCATTAATATGACACAAGTGGAGCATAACCAAGACATGTTGACAAAACATGAGGCGACCTTGGGGCGAAAATCATCACTACAGAAGTCACCAGGCACATGGTGAAATGCACAGTTACCCTTGACGACACATTCTTTTTTATCAGTTGCATTGTTTGTTTTACCAGTATCAAAGCTGAATCACCAGCAAAAAAGGAATTTCTTGCTATCTGCTGTGCAATTTCAAATGTTTTAAGAGATTGAAAATATATAAGCATTTATTTTAAACTCATGATTATGCAACAAGATGGATAGATAGATAGATAGATAGATAGATAGATAGATAGATAGATAGATAGACAGACAGATAGATAGATAGATAGATAGATAGATA
>JAODJU010000095.1:14974918-14986675 GCA_026776725.1 Gnathonemus echidnorhynchus | reverse complement strand
GATAGATAGATAGATAGATAGATAGATAGATAGATAGATAGATAGATAGATAGATAGATAGATAGATAGATAGAAAAAATTGATAGATAGAAAAAATTGATAGAAAAATACATAGATGGGGAAATTACTATGCTTCAAAGTTCTTGAAGGAGCTCAATAAATACACTCTATTGGCTCGTGAGTGGAAGCTCATTTCAGTTTGGATTAGACCCACCTTTGCATCATTTCAGCATTTATGTGTGTCATGTCAGTAATGATTGATGAGTCCAAGACAGGTGCAGTGAAGGGATAATACGTCATTTTGTTAACAACAACAATACAATATTTATAAGATTCCCTATCGCTAACCTTTCCTTTCATGCTGTCTGTTTAAATGTCCTTTTCAAGGATATTAGCTGTCAAAATGCCATGTTCTTGTTCTTGTTGCACAATGCATCTAAACATCATGGGGCATAGAGGATATCGCTCTCTCTCTCTCTCTCTCTGTCTATTTCTCACACAAAAGATCAGTTGGAAGCAAAAAAGTTACAAGCCATCTCTCAGGATGGGTGGTTGTTATTGCAATGCTGACAACTACTTTTAATTTTGCCAAACTATAACCCTAATTGCAATTATCTCCCCTGATGTAATACAGTATAACAGTAAGCCAATACCCTCCACACTATGCCCTAAAATGTCCAAATCTAACATAATATATAACATTTTAATTCCTCTGGGACAATTATGAAACATTGATCAGATTTTTGAGCACTTAATCTAGAAAAATCATTTCATTTTCAGTGCAGAAGAAATAGTTATTGTGTTTGCTCTGTTGATTATAGTTTTAGTTCCAGCTTAAAAGAGAGATTTGTTTAAATATTCATAGTCAGGGTGTCATCTGTAAACATGGTGCTGTTACAAACCCATTTGGTTGTTTCCCAGACCTCACCTTTTTGCCTGAAACATGGTGTGGACTAATCTGTTTAGAGTCAAATCAATGATTTGTAACTGAGTCTTTGATGCCAAAGAATTTGAGCTGTTAAATATTTTAGAAGGAGTCCTTTTTACAATCCACAATGGCTGTGATGCTTTGCTTGTAATAAAAATTGATTTCCCATGCATCAGTGAAGATGCTATCTGTAGGATAGGGATCTCCTAGATTGCTGAACTGATGAGAACAAGAGTGGCATGACATCCATCTATGCTGTAAAGTTTTTTCTATGGAAATGCTTGTCTTGTGCTTGAACAAAGAATTTTCTCTGAATTAAGAACATATAGCACAGCTTGACTGGAAGCTGGTGAAGAAATGAATGTACTGGTTAACATAACCGGTTAAACAATAAATAACAGCAACAAATAAATCAAACTGGCAATGAGAGGCAGTATCCTTCTGAAACAAAAATGCATGATTTCAGTATTTTTAATATAACCCATATCTTCTCTCATGGTTATTGGACAGCTACTATAAATTTAGAGAACCTGACACAAAATTGTGTAGGTTAGGAAAAGCTGGTTATTAAAAATAAATATTTAATCATTACTTATTTTATCTGATAAAAGAGTAATCAGTGTCTGTGCTGCATAAAACACTTGCTGTTTTTTATCGCACCATTCCCTCCCATAACCATCACTAAAGACACAGGACATTTAGGTGCCTGCTTCTCATACGTATCATAAATATCATATGCAAGACAATGAAAAGAAGTGTACTATTACTGCAGAAATTTTACTTTGATTAGTTATATCAACTGAATTTTTATTTACAATTTGACTTCTTTGATTTTGTTTTAAAAGACCTGAATCATGCACAATATTTTTCTTTACAGTAGAAAATACACAGTCCATGATCGCCACATGTTTCTCTTTTTATTTAATTATATTTAAAATATTTGTATGGATCATATATTTATATGGATGCCAACAATTAATATGATTATTATTTAAATACTTAGATTATAATGAATATTACTAATTGCTTAGCTTCAACAATATAACTAATTATTATGCGAAACAAATCCAAAAATTGTTTATTATTCAAATTTATTCAACAAATTGCAAAAAAAAACATATTTTATTTACAACCAGTTTTCATCTCATACTGCAGTGACAGAGGCACCTACCTCCAGAGCAATCTCATTATTGGCCGGTGAAATTATTATGAAATATGAGTTTGTTATCAGAAAAATATTAGATATGTGCGTGCATGCACATGGGAGCAAATGCACGTAGGTGTTGGCATTGCACAAAAATCACGTGATCTTTCACAAATCATGTGATCAGTGATTCTCATTGAAGGTCCAACCAGTTTCGCAGCACAGTGGTTAATGTCAGTTAAGCAGCAGCAACTTAAATGTTTGATATCCTGTTATGAGTCACTTATCCTGGACAGCAGGTAGCAACGCTTCTGAATGTTGATATCTGGCCGTGGCTTCACTCACGAAAGCTTCTCACTTACACACACACACACACACACACAAATATATATATATATATATGCATGTGTGTGTATCCCATTGTTGAATAGAAGGCTAGCCTTATTATTTACATCATCACAACACTTCTAATGTCAAAGATTACTAAGGAAAAGCTTGGGAAATTGGTTCATGTGGACTTTATCATAAAACTGATAGATTAGTCCATAATTTACGTATAGAAGGGACTGTGTTGAAAACTGGGTCGATTAGTGACCACAAATATATATGAGATTTAATGTCTACAAACAAAAAGGGGAGATCTGGGGCGATGAGGGTGAGACCCTTCATGTCCAGCTAAATCCCTGTGACATATTACGAAATATTACACGCAAGATCAATGAGAATATGCAACCGTCAAAAGGCAGCATGTTCAATGCAAAAATGAAAATAGCAATTTAAACCTATAGCTTAACTTTTCAACTCAGATTTTCAAAGTAAATAAGTGTGATTCTTAAATTAACCGACATCCCGACCTCGATTTTATGCCTCAGTCACAAAGCATGCCTGTGCCTTCTTATTTCCAGATATGTCTAAGGAAAGGGTACACACAATATCGGAATTATTCATTTTTTTGCACATTCTCATTTTACATATTTGTACAAGCAAAATACCAATATGCAAAGGAAGAATTTAGCGATTAAGTCAGTCACAAGTGGGCCAAGGGGCCAACACCATGTCCAGTCTGGAAAGAGACTTTTGCATATCTAGCGAAGTTCTTAGAAAATTAAAACCAGGATATTTTCAGTTGGCAGAATATTAGAAAAGACAATGAGTAACAACAAGAGCTTTCTACAACAAAACAGGGTCCATTTTTAGAGAGACAAAGATTTATATATATATATATATATATATATATATATATATATATATATGGAGAAAGAAAGAGATTGAGTGTGGAAGAGGGAAAGACAGTCAGAGGAAGAGAATAAATTTGAAAATGCTCTGCTGGGTCCCTGTCTAGCTCCCTTTTCAGTCGGCATAGATGATAAACCCAGAGAAAGTGCTGTATTTGTTGTTGTTTCCGCCATGCGCCTTGCCCCCATCCAGCTTAATATACACTTCATCTCCAGCATCCAAGTGCAGAATGACACTGTTGCTTGCGTAGTCGTAGTTCTGGTCTGCGTCCTGTGCAATAGCACTCGCTCTAACCTGCAGAAAACCAAGAGAGTATTTTAGAACACTATGTTTTCGTTGTTATAATTCTCTGTAATTGTAGATTCAAGATGTAACATTATTAGGATGAGTCAGCTGAAGCTTGTATCCTCACTGATAACCAACTCAAAAACCAGTGTTTTGTTTGTTTTTTTTCCTTTGACAGAAAGAAAATAATAATAATGATGATTAGAATCCACAATGTGCATTGTTATAAGGCAGGTCAAAATATTCAGTCTACAAATTCGTTAGACTTGTTTGCAAATGTTGCCACTCTTCAATCAATTTAATTAAATTATCTAAATTTCAAATTTATGCACAAATGCGTGACAGACTGCATACAATTTATTTGCAATACCCAGCAAAACCCTCCCAATCTGGAGGGTAAGCTACTTCAATAACCTGCTAAGACCTAAGACCTGCTAACTGCTTTCTTTATTTTCGGAGAGTGAGCACTGGTTGGCGAAGCTGCACTTCTGATTCAGGCAAGTCACTAACTGCGGTCATAACAGACACATTTTTCTACTTGATATCAGCACCCTTCCATATCAAACATACAGATCACTGTGAGCTCTAACCATACTATATATATACACTAATGAGGTTCATTCCACTTACACAACAACTGCTGATAAAAGATGCAGTTGTAAATAGAGATGCACCGATCCAACATTCAATTCAGTATCGGCACCGATCCATGTCTATTAGATGGATCTGAGACCTCCTATTTCTTGTTAAATCAATTTTGTACAATCAATCGCAGGTCAGCTGTTCCCCATTTTAGATGTGCTTTTGTGGCTTTAAAGCTGAACGCTAACGTTGCCACTCATTCTTTTTGCCACTCAGTGGGTATGAGCACAGTAACTTCCGCTTGCTGTGACGTCATGCACATATGCTTTGCAGTACGAGGAACGTAGCAGTAAGAACATCAGATAAGAGGGTGATGATCTGGGAGTATTTTGACATCAATAACAAGTAGCATGGCAATTTGCAATCTTTGTCAAACACGAATAATATGAAAAAAGTCATGGATATTTGGGACTCGCTAGCTTGAGCTGTTTTGCACACACACTACTAGGCCCGACTTGTGATACATGATGGGTTGCTGTCACAGCGAAGTATAAGTGACGCTGAGTGAGTTTCCCGACGCCGCCTTAACACTACGTCGTTATTAAGTTCTGTGTTAAAAGAAAAACATACACTTTTCATTTGTATTTACTAGATAAAAAATAATAATATATAAAGTATAAATATTTATATATTATATATGCACATTTATTATATTAAAATATTAAAGCAATAAGAGTTCTTGTATTGGAATCAGTATCGGCAGTTGTGTATCGAAATCGAACTGAAAAAATGTGGATTGGCCCATCCTTAGTAACAAGTATTGTTACAGAGGGCAACAACAGGAATATTCACACCAGATATGGAACAAAATGTGAGATAAATAATTAATATATTGATTTTACTGACCTATACAATACACCATAAATGGTTAAATGTTACTAGGATTACAGCTATCAAGCTAACATTTCACTGTTAAATTAGAGTTTAGCTCTCTCCAGCATAACTACTGTACAATAACACAACACAGAAATATTATACTACTATAACAGATAAATATCATGAAGCATTTTAAGTGCCACTACCTTTATTAATTGTCCAGTAATTTTTATATATTACATGTTTAAAAGCCACTTTAGTTAGGTAACATTGTATCAGCCATGTTGATATCAATTTTGCTATATAAGAAAGGAAATAAATCAATAAATAAATCATAGAAATCAAATTCACAAGTGTTTCCTTCCTGAGCATTGAGGGTAAAAGTGTTCTTGATGCTTGTGTGAAAAACAGAATTGTATGTCACAGTAGACAGTAAATCCTAAGCTTGTCTGTGTGTGATTTTTAAAGTACTAACATAACAGAAGATGGCGCCTCTGTGTGGCTGACATATCTGACTACCATTCAATAGGGCATAAATATGTATTTTGACATTTTTCAAGAATAAAATTCCAATGACATCTGCACACCAGACTTTGTTCCTGATATTTTTTTTCCTGGAAATTCCCTGAGACATAATTTATTTCCTCCTCGATATTATATAATTCTGATGTGACATAACACATAAGAGATAAATAAGTAAATCATGCTGGCCTTTATTTAATACAGCTTTAGGACATCATGTTTTTCATTATTTTCTGTTCAACTGAGGGATACTGACAGTAATACAGGGAAATAAGCCAAGTCTAAAATGTGAGGATGAATCATATTAACATATTAACATAGAATATATTGTTATCCATGATAGGGCATATCTTAAGATAAAAAATGCTGGCTTAACAAAAAAATCTGGGTTAACCCTGCAATCCGTAACAAATCAGGCCAAAATAGGTGGGTTTTCAATTAGCAAGTTTTGGTATTAAAAAAAAAAAAAGTCAGCAGACAGTATGAGCATTAATCAATTCAGTAGCTCTGCGTTGATGATGAGAATATGCTTAATGGGCCCTGGGATGGTGGAATAGGCTCCCTGTCGCTCCCTGGTCTCTGTACTAGATCCGCAGTTAAATGAAAAATTGAGGTATAGATAGATTAGACAAATGGATAAAACCCATTGTTTGATTCCGATACACTCCTCAGAAAATTACATTGTTATTTGTACACATATTTCCAGTTGTTCTTTAAAAAAATTTTTAACTAAGGCTGAATAAGTAATGACTTCAAACAGAAAGAGAACAAAATCTGAGATGCTTTAGACATTTATTGCAAAGAAATTTTTTTTTACAATAAGAAAAAAAAACTTTTGACTGATGACTCCCCAAATTAGACAAGGCATATTGGGTTATCATAGGGAATGAAATATAAATGAGTCCACATACATTCTAAAGAAAAATCAGCACATCAGATCATGTCTTTATGAGGGCTAAGGAACTTCAGCAGTTTGAATGCAAAAAGTTTGAGAAGGCAGAAGGCAAAATATAGTATTTCTAAATTCAGGCTGTCCTGCCAACCTGGATGAGAAGGTGAGTTGTCAGTGCAGTGACCATGATGCTCAGTTATAGCACTTAAAGGGCTACCAAGCTCACTGGCTGAAATGCGAAATCAACAATGTCTTTACCCTTTTAGGAGGTAGGTTTGTGTTCCAACACACTGTTACAAAAAAAAGTACCAGTTTGCACCTTTGAATATACAATTACTTGTAACTAGGGTTGTACCCTCAAGGGTCTGTGAAATGTACCCTAGATGTAGGTAAATGTACCTTTTAGTCTAATTTAAGGTACAGAAATGGACTCTGAGTAACATAAATGCTGTTTATACTTTGGGTTGTTCTGACAATGCAGAACTCAACACTTTAAGAGCAATAACATCTGAATTCTGGTATGACTGAGCTTTAATCCCACTGGAAATCTGTGCTGTTACCTGGAAATGCTGTATATTTACAGGAGTTGGAGCAATCTTGCATGGAGGAATTATGAAAACTCCTAAGAATCTACAGGTCACGCAAGCTCATACAACAAAACTTGCCCACATACTCACCAGTGTAGCAGCTACCAAAGGTCAATCAATAACGTAACATCCTGGGTGACTGTTACTTTGACAAATGAGATATTTGGAAGAACACATGTTGTAAAGCTCTTTGAGTACTCGTAAGTGTAGAAAAGCACTATATAAATGCAGTCTGTTTTTTTTTTTTTGCATCCTAAGTGTGTTGCCTCATTTCTTTCACTGTATGGATAAATTATTCCTGTTTCTTCAAAGTTTACGACAAAATGTGAAAAAAAACAAGATGACATACTGTGACATATTTTCTGCAGGCTATGTATCTATATACAAAACAGGCAGCTACCCTCCACAACAAATGGTTATGATCTTCATTTCTGGCCTACCAGCATGTCTGCCCTGGGTAAGAAACTGGTGCAGTGACATTTATTAGTTATTCAGTACTATTCCCAGCTATATACTTCTCTACAAAGGAGATCTCTGTCATTTACAGATTATTTTGACAATACAGGCTGGCATGGCAAGGAACTGCAAGTGAAAGGTCCAGCATGCAGTTGGGACAAGTATTAAATTACAAGGTATTCAAACGCGAGAGGACACTTGACATCTTAATTGAATCGGCTGTCAGCTGGGAGGCAAATATTTGCTTATACTTTAGAGTGACTCCTGCTGTTAGGAAACTATGAGGAACAGAGGAGACGTAAAAGGTACTGCTGTAAGGTTTTTGTTGGTTTATGGATAGCCAAAGGCGTTTTCTAATAACAGCTTTTTTTCCTCCTCTTTGTTTGTTGTGTAACCATTTATGCGAAATGTGTTTGCAAATCACCGTGCATAAGAGGAGCTATCGAGGCGTGAGGGACTCACTAAGTGTTACGACTGACCCAATTATCTGTCTGTTTTACTGACCGGCTTAATGACCCTACTTGGAACACAGAAGTCTTAATCATGAAAGCTTTGCAACTTTGTGACAGTCTATGTATTTCGTAAACAGGCACAATCAAAAACAATGCAAAAGCAAGCCGTGCAGAAAAATGCTAGCTCATTTCCCAATGATCCTGTGTGCAAATGTCTTGCAGACATAGATACACAAACACCAACAGTCTTTCCTTATCCATTTAAAAAAGATCAGATCGATATTTTAAAAGATCGGTTCAGTCATTCAGAATATTGAAGAGAATGAAGGTAGGCTGAGATCAATGCAAGTCAATGCAAGTGCTGGAAAAAAACTGAGCTGAATTAGCCCTTGGTATAGCTGGGTGACACTGGATATTTACAGTGCCAGCAGATCAAACACAGCAACAAGGGCAGCGGGGACAGAACAACTGTATCTCCAAGGTACATCCAACCTGCATGGTCACCAGAATGAATACAAAAAAAAAATCATTGACCTACTTGAGGTAGCCAGTAACTTTTTATGTTTTCTAAGTTTTTACATATTTATAAGACTGTAAATTAAAGTCTTGTGTTTGCAGACTTTATCCCCCTTCAAATTTAATATATTATCCAGAGGAAATGCTACATAATGGCAGTAAATAGGCACTGATTAACTTATTGATTGATTAAAAATGTTTTACTTTATAATCAAATGTGTTGTGTGCTTGTGAGGAAAAATGAAATGTTGGAGAGATTTATTGTGGCCTTAGTGATGGTGAGGCCCCACAATGACTGGAAGCAATGTAACATTTCAGCCCTATTTGCAAAAGTTCCCTTGAGCATCACGGTGCTGTCACATTCATAGTGAATACAGAATCAATGTTTTGGTAAATGATTATCTATTGATGTTATATCAAAGTTAAATAATATGATTTTTAAAAATCTGTATATTTTTTCTTACTATGGCAAGCCAATATTGAACATCATACCTGTTACCACATAAATCACATAAATTGTCAAGAGTGACTTATGCTCTAACTTGAGGAGTATAGATATTACTTAATTTTTTCAAGTTCACTAAATCTGAATCAGCTTTAACTACTTTTATTGCATAACATATTTGTGTGTTCTCACCACCACTGGGAATATGAAAGATTCGACAGATTTCAACCTCTACATTAAACCTCTTCCAACTCTTTCACTGCCATTTATTTGCGCAACTGTACCGACCAGTGAAAGCAACCATGTGAGGCTAATAATGACGAGCTGTTGAGATGGTGGAAGCAAGATTCTGAGGCAGATACTGGAGAGAACCTAACTGCTCCACACACACATCAGAAGACAGAGACAGCTATGTCTATGTGCCTCTTTTACAGTACACTAGTGCAAATGTTTTTATATGTACTGAAGATGAAAGTTACTAATGGTCCTGCATCTACCTATGTACAACAGATATCTACTGCAGGTTTACTGTGAATCCTGCCTCTAGTTAGAATTGGGATGTCCCAAGTCTTCCTGCACTCTATAATGAGTTCAGGTGTGAATCTAAAAATCTTTATTGAAGCACAATGACTGATGGACACTCAAATATGTGATTGCAATTTTAATTTTGCCAAAAGTAACAAGGAATATAGAGGAATTATGGGAATTTCAGTAATTGGCAACCTTTATTTTTCCTTATTTATTCTGTTAAACTATAGACACAGACAGTCAAGATTAATGTGAGATGATTGTGTTGACAGCAATTATGGTTGGAAGCATGATGCTCTTGTTTACAATTCTGATTAAATCTAGAATGTATCACAAGGATATGAAAACAAAGAATGATATTCTAAGATTAAGAGCCTAGGATAAATATAGATTTGACTTAGACCCCTAAGTACACAAAGTCATATCACAGTTGTCCTAAAGGATATATTCATGTATCATCTTTGTTTATTTTCTGAAATTCAATGTACAAAAGGTTTATAATTTTTACTTTCCTATGCACTTGTATCTAAAAGCAAAAATAATTAATTTTCTTACTTATCAAAAAACTATATATCATTCAATTAATTAAGGCTCATTCATACAATATAATTTATACGCTGCAATTTTAAATGTTATAAACCAGAGGGTTAGTCTACCTAGTAATTAAGGATTATAAATCCAATCTGGTTTCATTTAAAAGTTGAATAGAAATGTTATCGCTGTAAAGTTTAATTCCAGGATTAGAGTTATTCGTATTATAGTGATGTTATGCTTTTCGAAATTAAAGATCAGTGCAGAAATAAAGTAGCTGAATTATTTGATGGAAACTGTTTTCTTTACATAGCTCAGATTATGATAGCTCAGTCTTTCAGGTGGTTAATGGGAACTGATGGTAACTCGGTGTTACACCTCACAGCTCTGTCTGAGAGACGGCCCCCTGGTTAGATTGCATGTCTGTTAATGTATGCTCTTTCATTAAGTCTGAAAATGATTTAATCAAGATTCCCCTGAGCCAGTCAGCTTTGTGCTGCATACCTGGTTATCATGGCACAACAACTGATTCCAGAGACTTTACTGATATGGAGTGATTCAGAGTTCCAAAGTAGTACCATACTTAATCATTCTCTCGAGAGGCCGGATATTGCACTCCTTGATTTCTCCTCAGAGGACTCAGAATTTCCACACAAGGTCTGCAGACTCATCTTATTATAAACATTTCACATACGTCTGGTGTCATCGGTCTTTAAGGATACCCTAGATTTTGCTAAAGTTTTTCTAGCATTGAAATGAGCAGCACTTCTTAAAACAGAAGGGTCAGATTTGATCGCTAGGCTCTACTCTCAGTCCTCCGCTTCGCTGCACTTGCTAGTTACGACAGTGAGAGTCCAAACTCTACCACTGTAACTTTCAGGGAGGCAAGCAAATTGACAGAAAAGTTAGTCTACAATGGCTGCTCAGTGCGGCAGATGACAAGTCGTGACCTTGAGATGATTAGCAACACATGATTCACAAGAGTGAAGCAGCAGCAATTACATAAAGCTTCTCTGTTGGATGGATGAACTGACTGGTAACGGAGGACACAGAAGAGTGTGTGTGCTTTGTGGAGTAGAGCTTTCGATGCTGCTCACATCAGAGCCCTTGGTACCCTCTGTCATTCTGTTTTTTAAACAGTTCACTATCTAAGGATGAAGTGAAAGCATTTTTTTCTCTTTGGTTGGACTCTTCCACGCTGAATTTTGCCCAGAAGATTCTGCGCATCAATAATAGTCTTTGCAAATTGCTTTAGAAGCTAATTTAATACATGAAAACATGTAAAATGTATTTTTTTATTCATACAGTCTGGGTGCACTACTGTAAGTACATTGTACAAATGCTTACTTGTGGTGGATGCACCAGCAATAAAAATATTTTTAATAAAGACTAATTTAAAAGCGACTTCTTAGCTTTCTGATTTGAACTTATTTAGAGGTCTAAGGGTCAACAAAAAGAGGTAATTACAGTGACATGAAGAACAGAAATACTGGGTCCATGATCCAGCCAAACACTGAATATGTCAAAGTGGTCATTCAGTACTAACTTAACTGTCTGGTTTATTTGCTGTGTATGCTCAAAAAGGAACCTGCTGGCCTAGGAAAGCTAACAAACAACTCGCTCTGTTTTATTAGTTTGGAGACCCTGTAGAATAATAGATTATAGCACAGGCAGTCCCCAAGTTAAGACTGCCATAAAGTCTGTTATATAGGAAGTCCCCGAGTTAAGAACGTGCGACATATGGACAGCTTGTACTTACGAACAGACTGCCATAAAG
>JAODJU010000095.1:14846690-14870292 GCA_026776725.1 Gnathonemus echidnorhynchus | reverse complement strand
TTTTTCTAGGAAAAAATATAGGCCCGCTCACTTTTTCAATGGCCCGCCCAAAATACAATTTCTGCCTACGCCACTGTGGCCAACTATGCCTAATTTCATCTATATCGGTAGGTTTCAGTGTAAAGCCATCAAAGCCCCTTCCATCAGAACTGGAGGATTTTGTACAGAATTCTGGTGAGCATAGTGTCTAATAAAGGCCTTACCAATTGACAGCACATCTGAAATTGCTGATGCATTCGCCCAGCTCCCCCAAAAGGTCATTTGGAGGCACCTTGGAGAATGGCCACAAAACATTGGGAACAACACCCTGCTGGTAAAATGAATGCCTCAGTATGACCTCCTAGGTCACCCAAACGTCAAGGCCTTCTATCATGTTGTACCGATTGTAGGCTTACCACTGCTTTTTGACCAATCTGAGAACCTCTTGACGTTGGAGGTGCAGGGGGGCAGCCAAAGTTCTGAATGTGATTAGACTTACTGCCCAAAGCTTCCTGGAAGCCATAAAGGAGGTGATCCATAAACGGTCATACAGCAAAAACATGCAGCGGTTTTCGAGGCTCCACTGGGACACGCCACTCATGCCCCTGGACAATGCATACTTCTGGATGGAATTTGTCATGCAACACAAAGAGGCTGCCCACTTACACAGGAAATCCTACAAGATGCCGTGGTACGTTTCTCACTCCCTGGATGTGATCAGTTTCCTGCTTGCTGTTGTCTTGCTGCTGGTTTTCACATTGGTCTGCGCATTCAGTATAATGTGTCATTGGGTTTGTAAAAGGAGGAAACACAAGATAGAATAAGTGAAAAATAAGAATGAATTCCACAGTCTACTTACTGTAGACCCTTATGGATATTATTTCAATAAAATATGAAGATGAGTGTTTTCAAAGAATTCTTTCAAAGAATTGTAAAAAAAATTTTTTCACATCCAGAGAGATTATTTTTGAACAGCATTTGGATTTACAAAATTTCAAAATGACCCTTTTTAACCTGCTTTATTTTTGTATTTTTCCTTAAATGCTTTTGAATAAAGAAATCAGAAGTAAAAACACATATTCCTCACCACCCCATACTGGATAAGCACTTAGCAGGGAAGAACAATACTAAAAGCTTCCATTCCAGCGTATGAACATGGAAGAACATATACAAAACAAAAGGGGGGGGGGGGGGGAGGGGGTTAAGGAAAGTCTGCATATAAATGATGGGACAGCAAGAATTAGCTGGGGAGAGAAAAAAAGAATGTCAGCCCTTATACTGAACTGCCCTGACCTCCCAGGACAGACAGATAGTGACACACCCTCCAAACATGCTGACTTGCTGTGGAGCCTACACTTCACTTCACAGGCTGTGGTGACCAATGTATTCAGTGAATTTATTAAAATTGTTGGTCAGCTAGATGTTTTTCAATCTATTTTCTTAAATTCTAACACTAATCAGTGCAGTGAATTAATTAAAATTCATGGTCAACCGGAATGCTTTTCAGTCTATTGTCTTAAAATCTAACTGTAATCAGTGCAGTGAATTGTCTAAATTTGGTCAACTGGATGTTTTCCAATCGGTCACGCTTTACTTGTATGACATGAATAATATAGTAGAGGGGGTCCAAACACTAAGGAAAACTAAAACAAGGAAACCTGAGCATACTACAAACAGGGAACAAAAGACTGAAACTGTCAGAGTCCGCGGCGTAGGCGAGCGGGTAAGCAGGAGAGCTGAGCCGGACTGACAGGTAAAACGGGGTTTAATAGAAACGAGAGGCAGACGTCCACGAACATCAAACAATACAATGACAGATCTGGGAAACCGAGGGAGACGCGGACTGATATACACGAAACAAGCCGAAACAACAGGGAACAGCTGGGCACAATCGGGGAAGCACACGTGGATAATGAGGGGGCGTGGCACACACGAGGATCGAACGGAGCCGGGCGTGACAGAAACACACAAACACATGATAAACCAAGAAAAACCCCAAAATAAATGTTAACAGCCTCGAATCTACAATTGAAGGGGAGTATGGACAACAGCTAAATACTTAAGCCACATGATGGCCGGGGGAACAGGGAAACACTAGGAGTTAAAGACATGAGATGGCCAGAGACACCTGCTGGCCAAACAGGGAACAAACATTAGAGGGGTAGGGCACTCCTAACACAAACATTGGGTGCATGAGGTACTCCCAGGACCACGGAGGACAGGGAACATAGCCGACTGTAACAGAACTACACAGAGAAACCAACAAAATCCAGGGACAGGACAGACTGGTCTAGGAGCATACACCAGTGGGGAACCAACACAGAGAAGTGGAACACGAGAACCTGGGAAAGGGCAACAAGAATGGGGAACAATACAGGGAACTGAACTTGGGAAGCTCAGGGCACATGGACCACTGATGGGACACACACACAACGGGAGGAACAGAGGGGACATGATCAGGAGGTAGGGGAGGAAGAGGGACACAAATTTGCAGGACCAGACTGGAGACTATGGGACTATGCAGGACACAGGAGGTTGGGCAGGGAAGACCACTACAGGCTTAGCTGTGGAAAACATGGGTGAACTAAGCAGCAGCAGTACAGGACCTGGTGAGGTCGGGACGGATCAAGACAAGACAGGGCAAACAAGCATGGAGGTTACAGACCTGTAGGGGAATCTGTGGAGGGCTTGTGGGACCTAGGATGGCCACCGGTGGTGGTTCAGGGGAGGCAGCAATGGCATCTATGCCCTGGTAACCCCACTAGGGCAGAAAAAGCAGGTAAAGGCTGCAGCCTGTTGCTAGGCACCAAGAACGCTGGATGAGCTCTGGCGGGGCAGGCGGGGCAGGCGAGGAAGGAGGCATCAGCAGTATGGCGGCCTCCCTCTTCCCAGCATCGGGCTGGTTCCTGCATGGCTTGGGCTGGGAGATCTGCACTCACTTTTTTGGGTAAATTGTTGTTTTTTTTTTGAGTAAAGCAAACCTAAGTTTAGCAAAAAATATGACCAATGGCAATTAAGACAAAGGGTCCTATTCAGCATCTGATGTGAAATGATTCAATGCATGATAGAAGTGTCTTTGCCAGCATGATGCATTTTCTTGTCCAGCTGGGAGGTTATGGCTTTGTTCAAGGGCCTATATACATGTAACTACTCTATCAAGGCTGAGCACAAACTGGTGACATACTGAGCATCAGTATGGAGGCTTAGTCTGCTGGGCCTAAAGTCACACTATTTCACTGTAATTTTATGTTGTGTAGAATTTGCTTTTTAAAAAATCCTCAAGTTTTTGTGCAAGCATTTTCGAAGTAAGTTTAAGTGCAGCACTATTGAGTACAAATCACTTAATTATAAGCCTTAACGATCACATGTTAAAATACAAGGAAATTTAATAATTACCTTCTGGTCTTGCATAATGGGGGCCCCATGCAGCTCATCAGGCTAAGCCTCCCTGTCTGTAACTAGAAGGTCACAGGTTCATGCCTGGCCTCAGCAGAATAGTCACATGTCTATGGGTCCTTTAGCAAAGCCCTTAACTACCAGCTGGACAGGAAAATGCATCAGGCTCATGCTGGCAAAGAAATTTGTGTCATACATGGAAACACTTCAGATGCTGAATAGAATACCCCTGCTGCCAGAAAATTTTCATTTTTTACACTTTTTTTTTACAGTTCACATGGAATCACATATAGAAGATTGTAAAACACTGACTTGTAGTGAACATATAAAACATGATCTGCCTTCATATATTGAAATACTGTAAGAAAAATCCTTAATAGCCTTATATGAACATTCATACATTGTTTTTTTCATACGGGCTTCTTCGTGTATTACATATAGTGGATAATGGAATTGCCATTTTGGCACCGACCTGAGGTGCCGCAGTGCTGTAGGTGGAGGGCTGCTTCTCAACATAACTGGCTGCATATATGCATTAAGAGAAATATCATTTTCATTGATGATTTGACTTCACTGGATTTGGTAACACTTTACTTAAAACACTCATGTATAATGCATTATGCATACCTTCATAATGCTTTATAATGCATTCATAAAGTATTTTACATATGGCTATAACAATAAAAAGGCATAACACATTAATAGCCATGCTTATTATGCATTATGAATGCTCTATGAAGCTCTCAACTATAATGCACTATAAATACATTCATAATGCATTATAATGGCATAACTGACCATTGCTTAATGCATAACAGACAAGGCTATAATGTATACCTTTATATAAATAGTTATAGCTGTGGCTATAATACCTTATGAATGTAATGTAATGCATTATGAAAGTATTTATAATGCATTATACATGAGTGCTTTAAGTAAAATGTTACCCAGGGATTTTCTTGTTTATTTGTGAACTAGGAGTGTTCATTTTGGCTAAGAATACTGTTGTACGCAAGCTATGCAATTATGTAAGCGTAGGAAGTGTTGTGGAACAAGCACAACAAAGTATTGTCCCTGGGGGTAGTTTAGTCATCATTTCTCTGACATGGTAATTATGGCGGAGAAAAATAAGACCTACAATAAACATGCTCTCTAGGATAGTCTACGAAATGGTGGCACTTAGCAGTGGTGTGAAACAAGGTAATTGGAGCAAGATGGCCTCTGTGGTTAACAAAAAATATGTAATAATACACAGGTGTGTATGCAATTCAGTGTGTTCCTTTAAATCCAGCCATCCATCTTCCCTTCTCGAACACTTCACCAGTATGGGGACATGGTGTGCTCTCCATCCATTTCTCCATCCATCCATCCATCCATCAACCATCCATCTGTATTCTATTTTACACTGCTTGTGTGATACATGGTCACTAATCTAAAAAACATGAGACAATGGATACCATGGACAGAATGCCAGTCCATCACAGGTGACACAAATGTTCACTCACACACTATGGGCAGTTTCGTGATTCCAATGATCAACCCCCCCACCCTGCTATGTTTTTGGATTACACGTGGATCCTGGAGTACTCAGTACTCAGAGGAAACCCACAAGACAATAACAAACACATTGTGACATAAACCCCTTAGAAAACAACATATTCTCTCCACCTTGAAATACTCAACTTGGTTTTTAATGACACAGAAAACTCTAAACAAAGCCGTAGTCATTCTGTTTGAAAACAGAGCATAAGGAAGTTCTAATAGAATGAATAACAAATTGCATGAATACAATTTTAGTACATTATTTTGGGTCAATGCAGTTCCAATAAATTTCATCTTGGAGAGATCAAGTTAACAACTGGCTTTCTTCTCACAGATATATCGTTTTTTCAAAGTGCATGTTTCCGCATAAATTTTGTCTATGGATACCTCTGCACAGTTTTTGCTATGGTGGTCGGTATTATTGAAGTAGTGCCTATAGAAAAAAATGGTATATTTTATCATTATAGAACTAAAATACTTGCACGTGAGTGCAGGTTTACGCTTCAATTATAATTTTTGAGATGAAGATAAACACACTGATGCACCTTTATGTGTCACCGACACAAATGAATGAATTCAGTAACACTACCCATTGTTATACTTACGTTCTGTTCAATGGCCTGCCTCCGGTCCATAACCATCTCGAATCATGTTCTGTTTTATTTAAGCCAATCCAGTAGAACGTTTTCCCCATGTGTTGTCGCAAGAAATTCTGTTAAAGAAAACTTTATCTCAGTTGAATTTAGGCACACCTCCATATATTAAATTAAGTTACTTGTGTTTAAATTAATATAAATCTCAGGAGTTCAACATTCTACTGATGTGTTCTCCAAAAGTTTTTACTATAGGTCTGTAATTTTTGATCTGAATGTTGCATAGAGGTGGCACAGTGGCACAGTGCTGCTGCCTCACATTAAGAAGGCCCTAGGGTTGGTCCCAGGTCCTTTCTGCGTGGAGTTCGCACACTCTCCCCATGTTCACGTGGGTTTCCACCAGGGGCTCCAATTTCCTCCCACAGTCCAAAAGCATGCAGGGCAGGTTGATTGGTGAGTCTAAATTGGCCCTGTGTGTGCCCTGCAGTGGGTTGGTGACTGCCCATGGTTGGTTCCTGGGATAGGCTCTAGTGACCCCAGTTAGGATTATGTGGTTATGGTAATGGATGGATGGATGCATGTTACATAGGTACCTAAACACTGCTTTGTGTAATGTGAGTTTTAATCAAACACGCATAAATTAAATTACTATTTCTTCTAAGACCGATTTTGTGAGATTGCAGATTTGTAGGACATAAATTATCTGAGTAACACTGCTCAGAGGCTATTCTGCCCAGACACACAAAATAACAAATCGAATCAGGGGCCTGTGAAGTAACCCTGAAAGATCTCACCAGAATGCCCAGATCCTCTGTATCAGCCAGCTGAGAGGAGTTGCTGGAACAGGATCTAAGAGCAGACTGTCTGTCCTGCTCTTCTCTGGAGAACAGGTAGCACTGGCCCTTGTGTAGTAACCAGTCAAAGGGGCATGGAGGTCCTGAAGAGGAAGCTTGAGAGATAAGCAGCAAGGAAGTCGAACAGTCGAACGAGAACAGGCTTTGGATAATGGGTTTTGGTTCATATTAGAACAATAATTAGGATGATAATTCTCTTTCCTTCATAAAGCACTATATATGTACTAGGAATTTGTTGTGGTATATTTTGCACATTTTCACACATTTCTGACACCACATCAACAGCACTGTTACTTCAAACCCAAAGGTTACAGGTTTGAGTCCCGTCACCATTCTGGGTGTATGTGGACTTTGTCTGTTCTTCCCATGGGCTTCCCATGTATGTGCCTAGTGATGGGCTCTCATCTTGTCAAAGGTCTTCTTGTGCCCATCTCTCTCTAAGAAAGACTCAAAGCCATTCCTGCTACCTTCTGCTCACTTAGCCACTGGTAACCAGCGGTGGAAATTTCAGGTCCAGAAAAATCCAGACCAAGATTTGTTTCAACCAATCAGTGGAGTACTCTGTGACTGTGACTCTCTGTGACTGTGACTCTTTATACTCAACTGGTTGGTTGACGCTAAATCATGGTTTAGATTTTTACTTTCTGGACCTGAAATTTCCACCTCTGATTGTAATATACACTTAACATTCTTACATGCCACGTTTCAGTTATGTAAACAAAACAAAAAAAAATGGAGGTGTGTAAACTTAGTGCAAATGGGTTCTTAATCTTTAGTGCAGGTCTGAAACCTTGTAAAAAGAATCTGAGACTTTGGAACTCTTAGGGTGTCCAAACTTTTGCAGAGTGCCACAATAATGTTTTTATTTTTTATATTTGTTCAATTTATAACATGAAAAGTAACTATGCATCAATGTTTGGTGAAAATATTGTGCATTTTTTCCATTTCCTACAGAGACTGTGTTTATATCTTTTCCATTAAAAAATGACCAAAATATGTTATTTATCGAGGGGTGCCCAAATTTTTGCATAAGACTGTATGTTATAGAGTGCTGAAGCCCTGTTTTATATGGATGATACAAGTGTTGATGAGAGCTTCTGGCTATGAGGGCTGATTCAGCAGTATAACAGCTCCAAGAAGGACATTTCATAGGCTATTTCGATGCTGATCAGTGACATTTCCCAGTCAGTAATTTGTTTCTGAACACTTCTTTGCCCTGCAGAACAGGGTGACTGAATAAGGTTTTCAACTGGCGAAGAAAACTGAACTGAGCTGGAGATGGTGCTTCAGGACCTTACTTAACTCTGCCTGCCTTTGCCCTGTTTATTCCTTGGAGGAGAAGTGTAGGGTGTATCTGTGAAAGACAGCCATCCTTTCTATTGTTTTGATGGTATTGAGCTCCAGGTACTTGCTGGTTCATCACAATGTTAGATGGTATACTATCTCACCATCATTGGTAATGACAAGAGTCGTATCCCCAGCAGCCTTGCAGCTAGACCAAAGGGTGTCTGGAGGCATAGTCACTGGTGCTCAGAGAACAGCAGAAGGTACACATCACTGTGGTGCATCACTGCTTATGCTATCATATACAAGGTATAACAGACACTCTGCTACATCTGGCTGTTGTTTGTCTTCTGCCTTTCAATTTTACAGTAAAAGGACAGAAGTGTGTATACTATACGCGCACATATTCCCACCTATGGATAGTTTGGTAAGTCTAATTCACCTTAAAATTTTTTTAACTGTGGGGACTGCAGAGCTGTGGAAACTGGAGGGAACCCCATGACAACACGGGGAGGAGACATAGAGGAGACTCGAACCCCAGTTCCCGGAATGCAAGGTAGCAGTGCCACTATGCTGCTCCCACATGCTATACACTAACTCTAATCCTTTTAAATATACACAATAATGATTATTGTACTGTTATTTTAAGACACTGCAATGTCACTGACATCAGATGTTCAATACAACACAAGAGATCACGAGGTAAAATATTACTTAAGAGTGCCACTTAGTAAGTATGTGCAAGAACTCACATATGTATCATACAATGATTTTCCTTGTTATTTGTACTGTAATTTTTCATGGAATATTGTTATTATTTATTATTTTACGTTTTTATTTTATTTATTTATTTATTTATACTAATTTTGTAGAATCGTGCTGGCTATTTAAATGCTGGGCACAATGGCTTTTACTCTAATTGCTTTCTTCTAATCTTGCCCCAGTGCCATGATTGACATTGTGTGAATAGCAGGCTGATTAAAAGGCAACAATGGCTTTAAATACGTTGTCGTTCATACCTAAGTTGCATGGGATTTCCCCGAGAGCAGTCATTCCTGCCTGTCCATTGGAGGGCAGGTCACAACCATTCCGATCTGGCTGAGGTGACAGCCCACTGCATCTACTTCCCTTATGCAGCCTGACAACTGAAGAAGAGATTAGATTTCCTGCCTCACCACCTTTCTCTTGTCAGGGTAGAGACAATAGATGAATGGAAGGAAGACAAACAGACATGCCTGACAGAAATGACCACTCTTACAGTGTTAGCAAACAAGTCAATCTTACTTGTAATTTCTGACATTCATTTGAACTCCCCAGACAGCACTTTGGTATAAACATGCTGGTGTAAAAGGCTCATTGCAGTCCTGCCTTCACATTAGACAGATTTGCAAAATTCAGGCTCACTGACTTCCTAAATGTGCTTTGAGAGCAGAGCACAGCTGCAGAGCTGCAGTTCCTCCTTAGCCACGATGATGAAATGAGGTTGCCACACAGAAAGATTTTGCTGAAGTCACATGTTTGTGTACATGTGTGGGGGCATAAACGGCTTTGCGTTAAAATTTGTATAACTTTACAAAACAGCATTTGAGCAGGAGAGACATTGTTGTAATGTGTTGCAGGCCTGCAGCAAATGAGGTGAGGTGCTGAGGGCTGGCTTTGTGAACAAGATCACACTTTTTGTATTTAGTGTTGTTTATAAATCCAGAGCTTAATTAAAAACTTGCTGGTTATTATACTGTGGAGTGTATAATGTGTGTAAGTGCAAAGTGTCACCAGTCTTTGGTCACAATTAACCTATAACTAAGGAAAATTTTTGTTAACTAAAATAAGTAAAACAAGTCTTACCTTCGATAGTCATTCCAACAACAACAATGAATAGAATAAGTACAGCAAAGACAAGGATCCAGGTTACTTTGGATAAAGAATGTGCTGTGAATGAGAGAGAATGCATACAAGCTTCATGTAAAAAACACCTTAAGTACTAAGTCAATGTACAAATGAAAGGATATCTTTCTGTATTTCTGCAGTTCTGTTGTTTTTCATTCACATTTGTACTGACTAAAAAAAAAAAAAAACTTTGAAATCAGACCTAAAGTAACAAAAGTTACAAAACAGCATTGTTAAATGTATTACGTAAAAAGTAAGACATTTCTTCACATATAGATTGATAAGGTAGGTATGGGTTAAAGATGGCTAAGGTGAAAAAAAGGCAAGAAAAAATATGAATGCAAATTACATTTGAAGCCTAAAACGTTGCCCAATATTCCAACTGTACTTACATTTGAGGGTGCTGAAAACCATCTTTCTAGACTTAATATGCTCTTCTTCCTTGGTAAACTTCACTTCTGTGTAGACCACGGAGTCGCCCATTGTCTCAGCCTTTCCGTAAGACACAAAGCTGAGGGAATGGGTGCAGCAGATAGAAACAGTGATGAGGAACTGAGGAGATAGTGTTTTTAGAATGTAATACAGTACTTGTATGAGGAGTTATTAAACCAGTACACATATTACACTCTATCTGCAAGCAGAATTTCCATGTGTATTTATTCCAAAGAATGTATTGCTGTAAGGTTTTAAAGGATAACGTAAAAAGATAAGCCTTTGCAACATGAAGGAATGATACATGTAAGACATTTGTTTTTCTGCAAAGACCATTCAGAAAAGGCTGCTAGTAAATCAATCATGATTTCAAAGAACTGCCGAATGAAAAGTAGTTTTAAATAAATGGGAACAGAAGTTCTCTGATGTTAGTGATTATAAGTTTAAAGGTTTTGAAAGAACGTTTTGCTTTCTGTGTATTTATCAGTATGTTTAGATGTAAAAACCCATTGCCTTGTTCTTATCATGGTGAACTCTCAATGACAAATTTGGTGCTTATTGTAAAGACGGCATATTGTGTTTATTCATTAATGCGTTTTGTCTCCATCTACTGGACACATTCGTTGATGTTCATGTTGTAATGTCGATGCTTAAATTCCTACTCATTTGTATGTTTTGCAATTGTCCTTAGATAAAATTAACATATTTACCATTAAAACAAATAAACAAACTCATGATAAATATGGTGATAACTATTAAACCCCATTTAGGCCAATGCAAGAAGTATAGATAATTTTAAATATACACCATTTTTATATAACAATACTTTATTCACTGTTTGTACAAGCGCAGATACAGGAATTCCCTCTTATCACACTTTGCTTCCCACTCAGACATAAACATATATGGGTGAGAGTGAAGTTTTGGGTCAGAGCCCAAAGTCAGCGATGTATCTGGCCTCCCTTGAGCGTGTTTTGGGGTGATGTACCTGCCCTGCTCACCACGGGATTTGAACCAGTGACCTTCCACGCAGACACCAAGGCCAAATCTGCAGAGCCACACACCATGTGTTCAAAAGCCTAACAAAGCCTCAAATTGTTGGCCTTGTTTACATCACAGTGTAGTATGCAGATATGTCTACATCACTAAAATATTATACATTGGTCAACTATATATATGCTGTTTTCAGCTGTTGAATTTGTTCTTATTGTATATTACATCCATTACCTGTCCATCAATTATTTTTGGGTCATAAACAAACAAACAAATGCTTATTACAGTGACCTTGGAGACATGGACTGTCGCAGCTGGACACAAGACACTTATACACAACATGGAAAAGAAATTAAACCCAACAGAAAGTACTATATCCTCAACTTAGCCTATTCTTCCATACACTCAGTGTGAAAAGACATTTTAATGAAAATAAACAAATTTGATGGAACAAAAACTGATGTGCCGAAACACGTTGATACAGTCCCTACACTCACACAAAGCTTCAATATTATTCAGCACACAGGCATTTCTCCACTGGCTAATAAGATCACAGATACTTGAAAATCAGACATGTGTTTGGATAGTCTCACAGAAGTTGCCAGCTTCATTCTCCCCATTCTTTCAACAGAAGTTATAACACACAACAAGACAAAAGCTTTTACAGAAAACAAAAAATGACTACCGCACAACTTGAAGACAATTTATAATAATAAAGTAAGATCTATAAAGGAAAATCCAAAATGATTAGTTTTCTCTTAAGAATAAAGCACACATTGCATAGTTGTCAGTAATAATAAAAAAATATTTTGTAGTTATTACAACTGAATTTCTGATACAAGTTGCAGCATATTTCTGAATTTTGAACCAAAATATAATATAAATGCCACTAAAACATTGGCTGAAATTAAATGCTCCTCACAGTTCTCTATAAGCTCTGGGTCAGCTGTTTGTATTGTGGAAATAACCTTTTTGTTGCAACTGGAACCAAAGCAAGATGTACTTGTTGAAAGGATCATAGTTAATCCTTCATGACAAACTAACCACACTTAATAATTCTGCAGGCAGAGAATAAAAAAGATGCATTTGGGAACAAGCATTTCTCTGTGGTAACTTAAGACTGCAAATGCTAATGTGAACCTGTTAACACAACATGGATATTCACAAAACAAAATATAAAACTATAAAAACATAATACCCAGTGTAACATCAGCCAGAGACCAGTATGGTCCTGGGGGGCTACATAGTCATGCAGTGTAAACTTTCGCAGAAATAAAGAGACTTCTTCATGTTTAAACTTCCATAGGTTTGCCAAGACGAGCCGCCTATGAGATGAATACCAGAATATTGGGCTGATGTTACCTATCAAAGCAATTCAGCACCATTACTCCCAAAGTGAATTCTGTTCATATCCGCTATTACTACAAAACCCGTCTACGGTCACTGAAGAAGAATTCCAACAACGAATGAGTCCATCTTGTTCATCAGCAGAGAGATGCTCTTTGTAACCCAGGAAACATTTTGGACCAAGAGCGGACATGAATTTGTCTTGTTACCCTCTGCTGTCGATTTGTTCCAGATTGTATTGGAAATGCAGTCAGTTGCAAATTAGTTACACTTTTTTATTTCTCTTCTTTCACTTGCCTTTTTAAAACATCTTTCCTATGTAGTGATGATTACAATAAAAGACCCTCCTCCTTCCTGTGTTCACTTTGAAGTTTTCCAAATATCCATTGTGCTGGGAAAAGGTAAAGAATATTTATGGCAAAAAAAGGTTGAGAGATATTATGGCAAAATGTTCACCAAGAACTGGATAAAACTGTCATACGCATGCCAGCAAATGACATATAAACCAGCCAATTACATTACTTAAGAATAAAATAAACAGCAATGTATGGATATTCCAACAAAATACAAAGTGACATGTTTTAGGCATTTTTGGAAAATACTTCTTGAGACTTAATATTAGTTCACTGCAGTGGACCTTTGATATGGGGGCTTTTGGCGTGTGAGAGACAACTGCACTGTCAGCTTCTTTCCATCCTTACTTCTGATTTCTGTTCTTTGTCTTCACAACCACCAGCATCACCATCGCAGGGATCAGACAGATAGGGGTCATCACTAGGGCCAGGAGGACGTCAGGAGGCGGGTCATCAAACTCTTTGACTGGGCAGGATTTGAAATGGGTTGCATGGATATCCACAAACATGTCCTCCACCAGCTGGTTAGGCCAGGGAATCTTTAAGCAGTCTGCCTTCTCTTCTGTGCACTTTGTGAAGCTATCATAGGGCCTACAGAAAAGAACACATCATGAGTGACTCCTCATGCTGTTATTTTTGCACACTCTGTGCGTCAAGAATAGTTTATATCTCATATATAAATTCACATTCATTATGCTCATATACGTAAATACTGACATGCATTTAGAAAGAAATACAACACTGATTTGACACTGAAAATGTTAAACTGATCCAGGCAAGTTACAGTTTTACTTAAATATTACAGTACATGTTCTGCCAGTACAAAGTCCATACATTCTGCTTGCGTACGGTTGTGTGAGAGTGCACAGACCTGTGTAATATTACTAAATAAACCGCATATGATAATGTAAAAAAGCAGAGGCACCACACTAATGGCCAAAATGGTGGAAACACTTCCAATTTCTAGAGATTGCAGAACTTTATTCAACTGTTGCTGCAGTTATCTATTTAATCATCCAATGTATGATATTTGTAACATTGTTTGATTGTTTATAAACATTACCTCCAATATTCGTATAGTAATGCCAAAAATGTAGGTGTTTCCACAGTTTTGCCCATTAGTGTACTGTATGTACTATGTAATTACAATTCTGGTAACAGATAATAATAAAAAGGTATGACAGATGTATTAAATCAAAATTTCAAGATTTTGGTCATATGTTTATGACTTACCATTTTATTTTATCCCATATACACAAGTCACTGGTGTTCAGAGCTTCAACTTTGGAGGAAAATCCATCTAAGCAAATATGCTGAAGCAGGTTTTCATAGCATATCAGCCTCGTAGGAAAATATTCATCACAGACCTCACAGAGTTCATTGCATATAGAATTTTTGTTGTAGCCTAAAAAGAAAAAAAGATCAAGACTACACCTGCATAAATAAGCATAAATCGTCTCCAGTGATTTTTTTTCACCAGTGACAGTGTTCTGTTCAGTAACGAGAAATAATAAATCCATGGTATGGTGAGTATTGTTAAAATGGGACACTTTCTGAACATTTTCTTTCGGGAAAAATTTACAGAAGCATCTTCAATACCAACTTGATACCATTCTCAATAGATTAATGCCCCTTGAACAGTATGTAGAATTGAAAATAAAGTATTACTAAACATATATTTTAAGGTTTAAGGTTAATTGTCCCATTTTGGCAAGTGTTCCATTTTAACAATACTCACCCTATGTGTGTGTGTGTGTGATGTGTATGTACCTTCTGTACCTTCTGTTGCGTTAGCCCCATTGTTGAAATCTGAATTAAAGTGGGAAAAATAGAATTCATTAGTAAAAAATACTAGCAATTATAGGTGTTTAGACAACAGCTAAGGATTATTTTAAGATTGCCAGAATACCGTGCCTATATTGTCGACGCCCGTGGCTATAAATCATCATAAAAAAAAGTTTACGAAGTGACAAAATTACCACGCTCTGTACGCGGAAAGACCAGACGCCGGTAACTGAATCGAGTTATTACGGAGTATCTGCGATTTCTTACCAATTCCAAGGACGAGTAGAAGGATAATTCCCCCAAATACCGAAGAGAACTTCATGTCAAAGAAGACAGAGAAAATTCGCGGCGCCCGAAGTAACCATCAAGAGGAGAGTCCGATCCTCTACCATGAGTGAAGCGAGGCGTAACATGAAACTGGATGGGTGGAAGCAACACTCAGGACACAATGTTACTCTCGGTTACCAGATGTTCCGTAACTTTCCTTTGAACAGCTGCCCCAGTGATACAAACTTTAGTTTCATTTCACTCGCACGTACTGTAAGGGTTGGGGATATATATCAATATACCAATCAATATAGTGTAGAATCTTGAAAATTTTTGAAGTTTCATTTTTTTTCTACAATTTTGTTATGGCACAGCTTAACCCGTCACATTAATTGGCGCGTGAAAAATTAACATAAAAATAAATCTATGTATGTCACCGAGCTGTGTCGACGTACGATCCTTTTGATCGCAATATGTTCTAGAAAATATATCATTCATTACCATAGTTTTGTATACTTTGATATACGGGGCGTAAGAAGTAGCATCTCAAATATCTCAAATCTCAGATGTCTTTTAAAGTATAATTGAAATAGCTGGGAAGCCAATACAGGCGGTGTAGTTTAAGGCCCGTGGGGCGGGTGCGGGAGTGGCTGCATGGAGATGATCACGGCGGACACAGTGCACACGGCAGAGGATACACCTTGGACAGGACGCCGGTCTGTTACAGGGCATACACATACACTCAAGCAAATTTTGGATTAGGAATACTGAGGTGTGACTTATAGGACACTTTATGCTAGGATGTGATTTTACTGTATACATCTAGCCCACCCCTCCACCATTAACTGCGCAAGTCTAATTAATCATACCCTCTCATGCCATTATTCATTATGTTAAATCAGAACGGTACATCTGGTATGCCTTATTAATTTTTCTGTGACACGCGGATAATAGACACAAAGTGACATGAGAGGGACTTCTGCAAATAAATAATGCATGTAAAATGTCTTTGGTTGTTTTGGTGAACTCATAAGAAACAGGTTGGGTGCGGCAGCTGCATTTTCCCTTCTGTTTTTTCAGAGGCATCTGCTTGGTGCAGCTCCTCGTGGCTTCCAATTTGGCAAGATTGTTATTTTATGAAGGAGAGAATGCACAGAGGTGGTGCTTGGGGAGAGGAATTCAAGAGGTGGCAGATCGAGTGTCAGCAAGGGGAAGCTGAAGCCTGATAGTGCTAATTGTTCTCTTGCAGGATGTGCCATTCTTGAGGATTTTAAATAATAAGACATGCTCTGGGTGTTAAATGATTTTCTGGTATCTGTTAACTTAAATACTACTGTTGTCATTATTCATAACTTGATTTGTCCAGTTTTTAGAACAATTTGTTGGTCTCCCCATAGATATCAAAAAAGTACATTACTGCATTATTGTGAAGGTAGCTGGCATTTAAAGTGCATGATTCATGTTTGTGTTCTGACACAACTGGGACCTGGAAAATCCCAATTCAAACATATAGCTCAGTTCCCAAAAACAGAAAAAAGTAGCATTACAGCATAAAGAAACAACACGCTCTGCTTGATGATCTGTCTCATTCATGTTCAGCCACAGAGTGGTTTCTGCATCCACAGGCAACATTCTTCCAGGCCAAATGGCACGGGGAGGGGGATGTTTCTATCTCTGGCAGCAGCTAAGAAGGAAAACAAAAGAGGGATGTTTTGGCAGTATCATGGGGGAAACAGATTCACAAAAACCACAGGAAAACACTGGATCACAAGAGGTACAGCTGTAGTCTAGGTTGGTAATTAGGGTTCAGGGAACGCTTAATAAAGCTCAAATATCCATACTAGAAAAACTGAAAATACCTGTGGAAATAATGTTACTAGATTCAGCAACAGATTTTGTACAGAGGAAATGCAGGCAGCCCCATTCTGGCTCTGGACCCCCCGTGACCCTGAATAGGATAAGTGGTATCAGAAAATGGATGGATAGATGGATGGATGGATGGATGGATGGATGGATGGATGGAAATGCAAGCAGCAGAAACAACAAATACAATCCAAAGGGGTCATTATTCATGAATTTCTTATTGAAGTTCTTTGGGAGTGAACCAATTAAAATGCTGACAGCCAAGCACACAATGGGATTCATCCATTACAATTACTTTCTTAGGAACTCATTCCTAAATTAAGGTCAGAATGCACAAACATTAAATGATTGTCAAAATATCCTTAACTTAATATTTAAAAACTGCAAATGGTTTCAAAACCACAACACTGTTTGAGTTTTATTTTCTGTGGTTATGGTGGTATGTAGAGTTTCATCTGAAAACCACAGTAAATTAATCATTTTTGGATGTTTTTCCCCCAAAGAGAGTATGCTCCAGAATGAAGTGCCAATTTTTAATACATAACTATTCTGACTCTTGGTGATTCTTTCATCTACTACTTCTTTGATTCAATCAAAATATTAATGAGCATTAACTGGACAAAGACATTTATAGCTACATAAAATTGTAACACACTTATTGGTACTGTTGAGAAAAGCATGGTGTGAGGACTGTAGTGCTAAAATAGGCATTTGTTTGTGATTAAATTCTAAAGGAATTTGACTTCATTTCATATTAATTTTGTAAACTTCTTAACAAATTCTTGGCAATAAAATGTGCAGACTCCAAAACACACACACACACACATACACACATTGGTATACCTATATCTATGAGTGCCGTCCATTCATGTCTATGGGCAAAACCCGAATCCCAATTACATCATCCTTATCCCTACCCAGCCCTAACCTGAACCATAAGTAACCGAATGGAATACAAGGCTTTTGGCATTTTTGTTTTTTAATTGCATTCACAGATTTTCATAAAATGAAGTTTTGCCTTGTGCGGACTAGCCTGCAGTCCTCCGGTCCTCACAAGGTGTGTTTTGTCAGAATTTACTGCCTTGTGAGGTCCTTCGATCCTCACAAATATAACAAGACTGACACACACACACACACAATTATTTTCCCCCGAGGGTGTAAATTTCATCTGCTCCCTATACATTTTGTTAGTACTGTTTATAAGCTCAACATCCAGACTGATGAGTGCAGGTCCCAAAGGGGAGGTGCCCACCAACTTTGTACAAAGGAATACTGGAGCTGCTGATAAACAAGCACAATTACCATGCTGGAGAAATCTGAGATGAAACATCAAAAACCGCACATGACACAATAAACACAAACCAAACTAAACATGCATTTCTTTGGTGTCTGACTGTCAGAGGTGGACATTTCAGGTCCAGAAAGTAAAAATCCAAACCAGGATTTTGTTTCAACCAGCCAGTTGAGCATAAAGAGTCACAGTCACAGAGTACTCAGCTGGTTGGTTGAAACAAAATCCTGGTTTGGATTTTTACTTGCTGGACCTGAATTGTCCGCCTCTACTGACTGTATCTGAGAATTGTGAGAGTAAAGCCTTATTTATTGTGAGAATAAATACGGTATTTTGGCTACCCGCTTATCTATGAAGGACAGTTTTCCTAATTTTTTCCCAGCCCCAGAGTTTGTCTCCAATCCAGACTGCTGTTCATTCACACATTCACACACACAGCACCAATTGTAATGGTGCAGTACCAGATATAGTTCATTTCTATGCATATAATTCATTTTTTTACTTGAGTGAAAAAGCAAAGATATTATAAAATATCACCTTTTGTGTAAAAATTGCCACTTCGAGTAATTAGGAGTGAACCAAAATGTGGGTTTTACCAAAACTCCTTTGAGGAAATAAATCTGCCAACAGCTAGTATATTCTAAAAGAATTGTTAAAACACATCTTTAATTTTTAGATACTATCTGGCTACAATAACATAAAAATATATGCTACCAATGTAAACATTTTTGTATTTTTGTAAAGTTAAAATAGACATGTTTCTGCATAGTTTTGGTTAGTGTTGTTATATTTAAGGATTACAGTGTTGTGAGGATTTAGTTACAGGTATTTACACAAAGAGACCTTACTGTTCTTTAAAAAAAGGTGAAGAAGAAGGAGCAAAGAAATACAAGAGAATGTCAGGCTATTTATGAGCAACTATGCAGTTCTTGACTGGCTGCTGTTGCTTGGTGGTCATTGTCTATGTCGCTTGGTGGTCATTGTTTATGGGCTACTAAAAAAAGTATAATATGTGCCAGATTCCATGTCTTTAGATGCAGATTCCCCTATCCATTTTCAGACAGTTTTCCCAAGGGATGACCATGCTTCCTCGACCAGTCATGCAGTCATCTGTTTCAAGATGAAAAGAACAGACTGGTAGGGATAGAACCAAAATAAACAAATAAATACACACTATTTTCTTATTAGCAACAAAAGACCATTATTGTATTCCCCAGTCTTTGGGGAATACATATGATTTTAGCAATGGCCTGAAGCTGCCATTATCTCCGCTGCTGCCGCAGACAGTTTGGTATGCGAGCGAATAACTCAAAAACCATTTGACATATTTGGTAAATCTTATTTCTTCTTCACAAAAACACTAAATGGATGAGGATCTACACTTTGTTTCATTTTCAGACAAATTACTAAAAAGATGAAGCAGCAGCACTATGTGGCAGCAAAGGAAAAAACAACAGCTGTAGAAGATCCTTGGTTTTGTGAACACAGTAAATCTAAAATATCACACAGGTCTTTTTAAAACTTTGCAGGGATACTGTAGGAATGACAAAAATCAAATTTTGAGATAGATCACCCCAAAACTGAAGCAGTGCTGTATAGTGATAGCAAAAAAAAGGGTAGTGTCAGACATCCCGTTAGCACTATAACTCAAAAAGTATTTGATAGATCTTTTACAAACTTTGCAGACATCTTGTCCGGTTCTGGACTTGATCAAATTGTAGAGGTGAAGATCTGGACCTGTTCAAATTTACTCTACCTACCCAATTTGATCATTGATGGATCTTGTTACCATTTCATAAAAAATATTATATGGATGAAATTCTACACCTAGAAATGAACACTACATCAGATCCAAAATTGTAACTGCAATGACACAGTACAGTCGAGATCAAAAGCAGAGCCTACAACCGCCATCTTGTAACACAAATCTTCCATGGATCTTTTAAACTCAGATATTCTGTAGGTCTTTGTACAGTTGAATAATTTTTAAACTGTGCGGAGATGATTTTCTGAATATTCTATAACAGAGTTAGTATTCATTGTTGGTCACCAGCCTCCCAACTCGGCAAATTATACCAGTAGAAGTGCAGTAGCTGACTGGTGAAATATATTGTCAGGAACTCTGTGAAATGTATTGTGGGAGAATCATGTAACTTTTTTGGAGATGTGGGGGGATTGTGTAAGGTAGGCTTATAATAATAGTTTCTTTGGACTGTGGTGTTTTCAATCGGTAATATTTGTCATGCTGAGTGCTCCAAGGTCACCAGATAAATTGCATTACCTTACACTTGATATGTCTGTATGTCATAAAAGGAGACCAATTAACCACGTTTAAGCATTCAAAGAATGAGTTATTTTTAAATGAGAGCCCCCCCCACACACACACACACGCATACACGCAAAATAGTATTCCAGATATGTGTTGTCATATTTCATGTTTTAGCTGTTGCATTGCCATTTAACTTATTTAAGTATATACAAAGTATATTACCATTACTCAAGATTTAAGTGACACTTGGGCTAGAAGGAAAGACAGAGGCTGTCTCTGAATTCAGGGGCTGCACCCTTAGCTGCATTTGAAGACCGAATGCATCACAGTGACACAACAAAGCGGCCCCATTTTTAAATTTGCAAATGCGGTCTTTAAATGTGTCCTTTTTTTTGCCAAGTTGCACAGGATCCATCCTACCAAGGTTACACCTTCGTAAAATATGCATACATGTTTTTTAAAATCTTATTTTTATTAATATATTGGTCATATCTGTCACACCCCGATCGTGCTGATCCTCCTGTGCCACACCCCCCTCGTTAACCTCATGTTGATTCCCAGTGTTTCACAGCTGTTTTCAATTGTCTGTATTAGTTCGATGTATTTAAGTCCACGTCAGAGTTTGTTTCCCTACTTCTGTCATTGTAGTGTTGTATTGTTGTGTAGCGTAGTGGAGCGTTTTGTTCTTGTCTTCCCTGTTATGCCCTTGCGGCCCCCGATTAAACCTTTTTTATTTAACCCCATTCCTGCCTTCCATCACCTGTTTCCCCGGTCCGTGTTCTACGTCTTATGATAGAACTCCAAAGTCTTGTTAATGTATAGGAATCGCTTCATGTCTAATTAAAATGAAAAATAATCATGTAAGCAGGTTTTAAATATAAACTAACAGCTTCCCAAAGCCCCTCTTGTCCATGAGCATGACACATGTATAGCCTACCATCAGTATATCTGTAACAGTTCTTTCATGTCACAGAAATATTTTCTCATGGTGCACAAGAGAAATAAATAGAATATAAATATTTAAACATACAAAAATATAAATGAGTTTCATTGAGTGGGATGAGTATGGCTTAGGTCCTGTTTATACTTAGTTTTAAAATGCCTCTTGGACAATCAAATCATAAGTGAACAGCTCTAAATACAAGTGTAAATGACCACAAAGACACATTGTGATCCAATCACTCAAACCACTTGCCGAGGTGGTTTTGGGTGCATTTGACCAGATGTCTTTTGTAGGGTAAATGCTAATGCATCCTACTGTGACCCCAACAAGGACGTCACAATAATGACAATAGCAAAATCTGAACCCAAGTGGTCAGCTAGATACCTGGGTGACAAATGATATGCACAGGTGTAAACAGCAATGTGTCTTGGCTGTCTACTTGCGATCAGATTGCCCAAGATTCAATTTAAAACCAAGTGTAAACAGGGCCTTAGATAGCCGGGGAAAATAACAGGGCAATTCAAGGAATACAATGCTGTCATTTCCGACAGCATCAAATCATTAGTTATACTCAGTAATTACCTACAAGAAAGAAATTATGTGAACTGTAATATATTCAATTCAACTCACTCACACAAAAAAATAAGCTAAGATTCATACAAGATACCTGGCAGAAGGGTCAGAGTAGTGAACAAGAGTGAGCTCCAGAGAACATTTTCAATTTCCTAAATTCAGATTTTCATATTTCAAAGTACAGCTATGGCAAAAAGTTGCAAATTAATCACCTTGTAGTTATGACCTGGTCTTCTAAATCACAATCCTAAACACGGTCACAAATAGTCAGTTTCTTTCAACTATACAGGGCATATTGCTCACAGTTCCATCCTAATTGGAGTAACTAATCATCCTTGCCCATTTTGTTATATAAAAATCATAGACAATGTTTTATAAATAATGGCTTAGACTGTAACTTCAAAGCTCTTCACTAATCATACTGCACTTGATTTTAAATGTGTATTTTGCGAATTTCAGAAAATGTTGTATTTACATACTGTAGAAGTACTTTTCGTTGCCATTGTTCTCTGATACAATGCACAGGATATCTCTTAATGAAAGCAAAACACACACTTTCCTACACTTGAAGGAAAAATATTTCAGGAATCCATTTATCTTATAAACATTTATCTTGGTCAGGGTTACAGCCCATGTCAGGCACCACCAAGCAACAGGCAAGGGAATACCCTAAATCAGTGTTTCCCAGTCTGCTCCTCAAGGACCCACAGACAGTCCACATTTATTCTGCCCAGTAAGGAGCTGGGAGGGAGCAAAAATGTGGACCGTCTGTCAGGGAACTCAGAGGGAGCAAAAATATGGATCGACTGTGGGCACCTGAGAACCAAATTGAGAAACACTCCCCTAAATGGGCTACTGGTTTATGGCAGGATACACAGTCAATTAACATTTACAGGCAGTTTTCAAGATTTCTAACTGCATGTCATTTTTGTTTATATTTCTGAAAATATAGCCTTTGTTTTACAGTGCATTTGTCAGTCATAAATGACAGAGCCATTAGGAAATGCACAAGCAGACAAGAAAAGCTGGCTATTCGTTTTGGTGATCAAATTTTAAAACTGGCTACTTCTTATTTACATGGACCGTGTTTATGGAGGCAAAGGGGTGGAAAATTTCTTGAAACATTCCAGAAACTTTATATTCCATGGGAAGTTAAGTTGGGGAATTTTGGTTATATTCCAAGTTGGAAACTATCCAGGGGATTTAACAGGAATATATGGGAATTAGCTGGAAAATTCCCAAAATTTTGAGTCCTAATCATCTTACACATGGTGACAAAACAGTAAAAATGATGCGAGAAAAAAGGATTTTGTTTAGAGCCAGTGGATAGATGAAGACATTATGCATAATCACATCTTCTGCACTGTACCAAAGAAGGAAGCATACCCTATCTTCTCCCTTTCATTAATAACATAGCCAATTTTAAAGGGTGTAACATCACCCCCTTAATTATTATGAGCAGAAAACATGGAATAGGCCTAATAAAACAACTAAGCTAAAAATGTCAGTTTTAAAACATTATAGCATTTCAAATTTAAGAGTTTTAAGCACTGCGTCTAAAGAAGTATCAGAATACCTTATGTGTCCTAAACCCAAAGTACAGTGGTACCTCAGTTCTCGAACTCATAAGAACTCAAATTTCTTAAAAGTAGAACCAACCAGTTCGAAAAAAATTTACCTAGAGCTCGTTCTGAATCTCAGAAGTCAAACCGTGAACGCGCGGAGAAACGAGTGACGCGGCACGTTTCTCAGCGGAAACAAAGGGTAAAGCTTCAGTCTCAGCCTCGCATTAGCAGTGATAGCACCGTGCATGTTTACACTAACTGAGTATACATATATTTAGACAGTAAAAATACATTTAGACAATGATAAAGAGTAACAGTAATTATTATTATATAATAAAATACATTTAAAAATAAAGATTTCTTATTCATTATTTTAATATTAATAA
>JAODJU010000095.1:14836388-14846590 GCA_026776725.1 Gnathonemus echidnorhynchus | reverse complement strand
CCATAGATGCAGATTTTCATAGAATCTTTTCTTAATCAGAAAAAGTGCAATAATGATTAAATGGACATAACTGGAGCCAATAATTATTATGAAAACTGTTAAACTGTCATTGTGAACTTATGAAACATCTTGTGTTACATTGATAATAGCCCACCAGAATTCAAGCCTCCCAAGTGTAATCATTGGGTGGGCTTCACATTATTTAATATTTACATTCACATTATTTAACACCTGCTTATATGGGACTAATAAACATCCCTAAGCAGGAGAAAGATATTGACCCCACAAAAAGAAATCTTTTAATTCAAGCTTTAGGATATAGCTCGAGTGAAACACAAGTAAAATTCGTATTTCCAACGAAGTGAGCAGTCTTCTTCTAAATGGCCAGTAAGACCTGAAATAATATTTGGAGGAAACTTGCAAACGATCAGCTGAGTTGTTTCGGACCTCGATCATTCCCTTTTCTGCGCTTCCAAGTTCAAACTGTGCAACGAAATACAGGAAACAAACCGAGCATCTGACCGTGCAGGCTTCTGTATTTCTATGTGGAGATTAAATGTATTACTAAGTGCTATTCTCGCTTAACATTGTCACTGTTATAGTAACTCTGTACTGTATTTTATTTAAACGATCAGCTTTATGTGGTTACTGCTATAACTAACGCAACCTTACTAAACTCAGATAGATTCGCGCTGCAAAAAAAATAAAATAAAATTAAATAAAAAATATGACAACAGACAACATAAAGAACAACAAATAGACCAATTAATAAATAAGCCGTGAAAACAACGGCGATCATGCCAACTACAGACAGGGACACTGCGCTCTCTCACTGCAGTCCAGTCTGCGGAGAGACGTACGTCTGACTAATTTATAAGGAGAAACGGGAGACAGAGTCTTTGATCAATGGTCTAAACTCAGTGAGGGTGCAGTAAAACCGGTGTTCTGACAAAACGTCATACTTTATCAAAACATCATACCGTAGTGCTAATCGATAGCCCTAACCCTAACCCTAACCCCCCAAAACCCTTACCTTAACCCTAACCCTAACCCCTAAAACGTAACCCTAATCCCAAGACAGTGGAACTGCACATGCGCAGAAAGGCTCGATAGCACGTCTCGATAGGTATGATGTTTTGTCAGAACACCGGCACATAAAACAAAATATTACCATTGTGTCTGACTTATAGTATTATCCAACGCAAGGACCCGATGCATGATTTTGAATTATTTTATTCACTGTCAAAAGTCGGGTCTAAAGCTGCCTTTAGATCCAGTTTGGTCTAATTAATCACACCACCACAAAATGCTGCCGCTATACAGTTAATCACAATTCAGAGCGGGCCCTTTAAAGATCCAGCTGGCAGTTTGAATTCTGACCAATCAAAATCTTTCTCCCGCCTGCTTCATTTGCATGCGGTCTATTAGTGGCACTAGTGCTACTAGTAGTACTAGTGACATTATGTTGCAGCTTACATGTTAACTAGTGAGTGCCAAAATGTCCACTAGTGGCACTAGTAAAGGACAAAATGTCGACATGTAAGCTGGCCATTATCAGAATAAATGCTCAAACGGCTTTCCATAGAATACGGGGTTTAATTACAGGTAAGGCAGGCAAAACGTAGACGGACAATACAATGACAGGACTGGGGAAATAAACTGAAACGAGGACTAAATACAGAGGACTAATAACAACAACCAGAAACAGCTGATCACAAGGAGATTCCACACGGGGTTAACGAGGGGGCGTGGCACACGGAAGGAGCGGACGATAGAGACAGGACACATTGGTTTTTTTTTTAACTTTACACACTGGATACATTTATTTTCTTACTTTACAAATTACTGTTTTGATAAATGTGCTTAGATCTGTTTAGGACAGTATATGCTCTTCTTATTTTATCAGGTTCATTTTGTGTTTAAATGCTAAAAAAACATATTTAGGTGTAATTTTGTTGGGGGCCGGGAACCAATTAATTGGTTTTCCATTATTTCTTATGGGGAAAATTCGATCCGAACTCGAACTTTTTAGGATTCGACCTGGAGTTCCGAACGGATTAAGTTCGAGTTCTAAGCTAGGTACCACTGTATAAAGTTCTGTATGTGTAAACTGGAATATGGGGGTTATTAGTGTTTCTCCTTTTGGCAATTACTGCAGTTAGCTTAACCAGACAGACATACAACGTTAAAAACTGAATATTTTATATCCCCTTGGTAAAAATGTATCATAATCATCATAAGTTATCTTGTGTGCGTGTAACTGTGTGAGTGCATGTGTGTGCACATGTGTGCGCCCTGCGGTGTGTTGTCGACTGCCCAGGGTTAGTTCCTGCTAGCGTTTCGGTCCCCCCCGCGATCCCGGGTGGGATTAAGCGGTTACGGTGATGGATGCTCTCAATTTGATGACCACCCAACCCGTCGATGTTGTTTAAAGTAGCTATACACTGCCATCTTGTGTAGGAAATGAAGAAGCCAGGTGTGCAATCCACACTGTCAATGTGTTTGAATGAGTTTGGAAATCAAAGGAATGCTGTACTGTACGGACATTAACCAACGGAACATGCGTAGTGAGACGCACCACCCATGCAGCTAACAGATCACTGGTCTGTTCTTAATAAACAAATGCCCATAGACGTTGATAGCCAACATCATGTTTCATTTTTTTAAATCAAAATCATTCAGATGAAACAAAAAAAAATCGTCAGTACTCTCGTTTACATGTAATGGTAATGTCTAGCTTATATTTTTTAATGTTTTAAGTAATACTACACCTTTGTATTAATGCAAAACTAAGCTAAATGTTCTTGAAAGATACAATGCATTACGTTATATACGAGCAGAATAATATTCGTGTTGGGTGGCGTCTTAGTACAAAAAGTTATCGATTTATTTTGGATCTATATTGTAATTGTATAACACAGAGAAGAAGCTCATACACCAGCATTACACCGCCTATATGCTGCTACGTCACTGCTCTAACGCTAAGGCGGTGCGCTTGAGCTTGCTGGTCATGCGCGTCCTGCTGATTTCGCGTCAGGAGTCACGTGACAGGGACCAATAGCAGAGCCCGCTGTTGTACGTAGCTTGAGAGAAAACACGAGGCTTAAGTGCAGATGTGTTACAGTAGTGGCTTGATGGTGAATAAAATAAATACCCGAGATTGAACCTTTCGAAAAATAATAGAGTAACAGTTTATCGTTATTATTATTATAAAAGTGTTGTTAGAATAAGTATAATCTCAACTACTGAAAATAAGTGTTAAATTTGACTTTGGTGTTCTTCAGTTAAAACACGTGCGATTCAATGCTGGCGATTCAAAAATTAAGAGTTATTTTTTTCACTTGCTTAAACTACGAATTCTCGCCTTGTGTTCCCGGAATAGGCAGTGCAGAAACAGCCATTACCGGTAACCAAGCTGCAGCGAATGACTCATGCAGTAATTGGATGGAGGTCTTTCGGAGGTAATACAAAGTTGCAATTTAAGCGCCCAACAGCAATTTTGCATTTTACTGATAAGAAATTAGTGTATTTTTCACATAGCGTATCTTTTAATGCGCTGCCAATACACTTTTAGCATGATGAAATATTTCATCACAGCAGTCTTAATTAATTCTAAACACCGTAATTAATTATTATAAAATAAAAATATTATATAGTCAATATATATATGCCCCCCGATTTTCTATTATTATTTTTCTAACGGCAGTGTTTGTTGATGGCATATTAATGTAGTTAGCTTGTTATAGATTCCGATTAACATTTATAGTAATACATTATGACTATATACACTACTAATAGTAGCAATGCTGCTGCATTGCTGCGCTGTTTGCTGCGTATCGCACGTACTGCGTGCTGTTGATGTTGCTCTGTGACTATCCATGCCTCGGCGTATAATAATAAAGACGTCATCCGCTGCTCCGCTACAGGCGAGCCAAGTGCGCAGCTCCTAACTGCAGGACAACAACAATCTCAGCATGTTCGCCCACAACGCGGGGACCTTCACATCTTCCCTTTCGCCCGGCGGAGCATCACGCTGCCAGATGCTGCGTTGTGCCTTTTGCTAAGAGAGCTTATAGTTGTTTGTAGGACACAAATAAGTAGTCGGACCGGGCTCTCTTGGAGCGCGTAGAGAGAGAGTGCTGCTCCCGATAACAGGTAGGGCACACATTTCTGCTAGAATAATTTCCGTTTTTCGGGTTATTTATTTATTTGTCTATTACACCAGAAACACCAAGCTAAACAATGTGTTTTGGATTGAAGCAATGGATCTTATGTGATGACATAAATTAAGTTTGCTGTTAATGACGCGTTATTACACAAATACAGATGTGCCTGAGGTTTGGATGGGAATGACACGAGTCGCTTGTAGTATCGCAGTAGTGTGGCGAGTTCTCCGGCTTTCTAGAAAGCCTGCGTTGCGTAAGGGCTCGGCTTTGCCTTGATAATGTTTTTGTAACTACAGATGAAGGTGCGGGCCGTTTTAATCGCATCGCCACAGCCGTCTGCACCACCGCACGCGGACGAGCGCGTTGCGTTCATTGAAAACGCATCATAAAATAAGGAAAAGTGTGCAACACGCTTTATTGCGCTGTTTTCATGTTGCTCTTTAAACAGACACGCCCACTTGCACTGTGCAGTCTATGCTTGGAGCATGTGTTTTTCCAACCATGGAAGGAGTATGTTACTCTGATCGTTCTTTCATAACGACACATTTGTTTTGTGTGTAGTTACTCTTGAAATTCGTCATGGGATGCATCTCTAGCAATAAAGGATGATGAAATGCGTGTATCAGCAAACATATTTAACTAGGATTTTCTCTCTCGCAAGGTTTTTTTAAAATCTTATTTTAAATGAACGCTGTAGGTCTGAGCTCTGCGCAGGCAGAGGACTGCAGGCGACGGGCGTACAGCGCAGCGTACGAGAAATATGTGAATGGCAAAGTTTCAGTCATGCGTTTTCTTATTACTTAGGACACTGCGCTTATGTTCCAGTGAAAAAAACGGAGCGTATTTTTAGATCAGCATCTGCAGTTTCGTGCTTGGGCGGCAGTCCTAATTAAATTTAGTAGTACTAAAATCAACCAGTATGAGGGTTATTTTAAAATAAACTGGCACTCGTATTTAAAATATTATGATGCAGTTTTATGATGTTATTGTGCAATAATGTCTCCGAGAGTTATATACAATACTTATATCCATATACACCTGTTTATGCTGTGGCAAGAGAAAAAAATGGTCTTTTACACCTTTCTACCGCTAGTTTCCACCCTTTTATACCCATATTCTCTGTGTGTTTTCTGTAAAGCTGTGCCTAAATGGACATTTTTTTTGCTGACAAATTAAATGTAATGTTTAAATGTAGAACATATGTAACTTTGTTGAATTATCCAACACTACGGTGTTTGCAATTCGTAATATATGTGGTGTTTTATGTTGGTGAACTGAGGCCACGGAGATGCTTGCAAGATCTTTGTGTTAAGTATCTTAACTAATGAATTATCTTTGGGGCATTTCTGTATTGTTTAGCTGGAGCATAACACTGGTTGATTTGTTTTCATCTGTGTTTGTGTGAATGTGTCTGTGTGGTTTTTGAGCATAAATGTGAATTTTATTCTGCACTAGGGTGTACGAATGGAGGAGAGTCCAGGTCCTCCTCCAGGCAAACCTCACAGCTTGATGGAGTGGAGGAAGAGGGTCAAGTCAGAGTACATGCGGCTCCGGCAACTGAAACGCTTCCGCAAAGCAGAGGAGGTCAAGGTGCCCCAGGCCATTTGTCACCACTATCTGTTTGTCTGCTTGTCTGTCTGTCTGTCAGTCAGCCTGTCTGTCTGTTTTCCTGCTTGTCTGCCTGCCTGTCTGTCTGTTTGCCTGCCTGCCTGCCTGCCTGTCTGTCTCTTAATCCAGATGCCTATTTTTTTAGTAGATTTTAATACAGTTAACTGTTCAAGATAAGTACATCCATCCATCCATCCATCCATCTTCGAGTTGCCTGTCCAGTACATGATCGCAGGAAGACTGGCACATGAGGATTGGGACACCCTGGATGGGATGTTAGCCCATCATTGAGGGCACAGGTGCAAATTGTAGACAGGTTAGAAGTCGCCCAATCATGTGTATTTGGACTGCAGAAGGAAACTGGAGGAAACATGGGGAGAACAAGCAAACCAACCCTGGAGGTGTGAAGCAACACTGCCACAAGGACATACAGATAGAATCATGTGAAACATACACTGGTTTGCTGAATACAGCATGATCTGTTGTCTTATAAACTACAACAATGAAAATAGATTTGTCCATGTGTACTTAGTAGATACAAACATACCGTATACATGACTGTTGTGATTGGCTGTAAGTTACAACTTTATAACTTCTATTAGCTGACTGCTTTTAAAACACCTGTGACATTCAGTCATGTACTGCAGTTTTAACTGAGTGATTATGTTTGCTTGAAGTTAACCACTTGCCATATGCTCTGTCCAGTTACACCCCTCAGAGCAGTCTGCAGCCACCGAGAAGCAGCATACACAGAAGAGACCAGTTTTCAGCTGTTGACAGCCTTTCATCTAAACACATGTGTTCTCATTCAATTACAAGATGGAATTAATTATTTTTTTTTTTAAACCGTATCACATCAACTTCTTTTAATCTGTATAATTTAATGGGATGTGGCTCATGAACATCTAAACAGGATGAATTTTAGTTTTTCTAAGCACTTACCCTGGTCTGGGTCACCTGGGGCGTGTCCCAGGCAGCACAGGGCACAATACTGGGGTATACTTTGGATGAGATACCAGTCAGTAACGGGACATACACACTGACTGTCATACTTTGCAGGCAGTTTAGAGATGTTGATTAGCCTTTAGAGATGTTTAGAGTTTAGAGATGTCTTTGGACTGCGGGATGAAGCATCATGACATGAGGAGACAAGTTCCACACACAGAGCGGAGGTTGGATTCAAAAGCCAAGCATCACCCTGTGATGACTGGAGGCTGGCAAGAAATTCAATGGCCTGGGAAAATAAGAAAGGCATTGTTACGCAAGGGTGACAAGATGAATCCAGTAAAGTAAATCCTGTCTGTCTGTTTTCCTGCTTGTCTGCCTGCCTGTCTGTCTGTTTGCCTGCCTGCCTGCCTGCCTGTCTGTCTCTTAATCCAGATGCCTATTTTTTTAGTAGATTTTAATACAGTTAACTGTTCAAGATAAGTACATCCATCCATCCATCCATCTTCGAGTTGCCTGTCCAGTACATGATCGCAGGACAAATTAGTATGGGTTAAGAATTTAGTATGGGTTATGAAATTCCTGTATGCACAGGTATTTAACAGAGGATTTTATACTCTGTGCTAGGATAGCTAAAATACTGTCTGGCAAGTCTTTTTGAAAGTATCAGTTGTACAAAGACCATAATATAGGTTAAAAAGACATGGCAACACATTTAATCTGCATTTTTCCACCAGTCGCATTTTTCCACCAGCTGAAAACTGCTTGCAAGGTCATTATTTTTTTGTGGATGTGTGTGTGGTCCTGTAAGATATTCACCATTCTGAAGGCCAATCCTTTCTTTCTAGTCTCTTTTCATGTCCAATCGCAGGAAGATCAAGGAGAGAACCAGTCTCCTAAACGACGAGTGGCTGAAGCTCAGAATTCAGCCAGTCCCGCTGGCTTCTTCAGTAGGATCTATGCCTAACAACAAGGTAGATACAGGATTTGCAAAAGCATAATTATTTTGGGTTGTGGGGGGTGGTTTTGATTTTCTCAGGCTGCAGACCAGAATACATTATTGGTTAACAAAGATGGTTAGTTTAACTTATTGTTCTGTTCTATGATTCTCTTGTTATATTTTTTCTATTGTTGCCCTTCCAGCTTTTGCAGTACTCTGGCTACTCACTTCATCTTGGTTGTCCAGCTTTCTGTGTGCGACACCTTTTCAAATGGCACGTGTTCTCATGAGAATATTAGCCCAAAATATTCTCCTTTTTTAGGAAGGAACAGAGCAGGACTTGAGTTAGAGATAAGAAAATCAGATTTCTAAAACGTGTTCTCCAGTCATTTGGAGACTCGACTGTCCTACATATTTAAAAAGCTTTATGCAGCCTCAGATACTGTTATCACCACAACTTTTGCATATTCAACATACTACCAAATTAACCCTTTCATTTCTGTACAAATGTATTCTACAGCTCCATTTTTTTTCTTTTTAATCTGTCTGCATCTATCGCCAGCAATGTGGTAAAGAAGACATAAGTCGCCCAAGCTAGCAGGCTTGACGTTTTGAAAGTATACTGTGAATAAGGCATGTGTCTGTGGCTAGACGTAATAGTTGTGGGATCTCAAACAGTAGGTCCTTTCCCTGTATTTTTCCTTCTACTGTCTAATTGCAGTACTGCGTTGTGGACTCTGCTTTCCCGACATTTAAGAAGCAAGCCGTGATAATGAGGACCCTGAATACAGTAGCAGGAATCCCTTTCATGTATTCATGGTCACCTTTGCAACACAATTTCATGGTAATTCAAAATGGCTACCTTCCCTCCTCAGCTGTTGACTGCTGTATGGCCAGTAATGAAAATACCCTTACTACTATTTTTTTTGCAATGCATGGTAAATTCAACATTTTGTTTATTTAAAATGGTCATTGTTTTGATAATCTAGTACAAGTCGAAAGGTAGTCAAAACCAAATAACTAGCTCAAAGGCAAAGTTATTAGCAAATTTCTGGGTTGAATCATTCAGGAGTTCAGCTGTTCAACAGCATGTTGCTTGCAGGTGGAGGATGAGACGTTTCTGCACAACATCCCGTACATGGGGGACGAGGTGCTGGAACAGGATGAGGCGTTCTTGGAGGAGCTCATTGATAACTATGATGGTGTGCATGGAGACCGAGGTGAGACACTCTTGTTGATCGTTATCCTCCATTCATAGGAATCCCATGGTACGTGCTGTGACCCACGCAGAGCGAGATGTACCTGCCGTTGTAAATTGTCCTGGACCATTCATATGGATACGTATCATTACTGCCCAATGAAAAACATGTATCTCCAAAAATCCATTATTTCAGGAGCATGAAAAACACATTTTCTCAGAAACTACTAAAATAAACTTAACATTATGAGACAAACCAAAGTTTTACACGGCCATCAGTGCATTCATGTTTTAAATGGACTTACGGTGTATGGACAAAAGTACTGGGTCACCTGGCCGTCACACCTACACAGTCTTTTATGACATTCCATTCTAAATCAATAGGCATCAATATGGAGTTGGTCCCCCCTTTGCAGCTATAACAGCTGCCACTCTTCTGGGAAGGCTTTCCACATGGTTTTGGAGTGTATCTGTGGGAATTTTTGCATATTCATCCAGAAGGTCATTTGTGAGGTCAGGCACTGATGTTGGATGTGAAGGCTTGGCTCTCAACCTCTGATCCAGTACATCACATAAGTGTTCTATGGGGTTGAGGTCAGGGCTCTGTGTGGGCCAGTCAAGTTTTTCCACACCAGATTCACCCAACCATGTCTTTATGGGCCTTGCTTTGTACACTGGGGTACTGGGGAAACAGAAAAGGGCCTTCCCCAAACTGTGCCTACAAAGTTGGAAGCATAGATTTGTCCAAAATTTCTTGATATTGTAAAGAGTGCTTTAAGAGGTCTCTTCACTGGAACTAAGGGGCCAAGCCCAACCCCTGAAAAACACCCCCATACCATTATCCCTCCTCCACCTAACTTTACCTTTGCAGTCAGGCAGGTATCTGCCAAACCCAGACTCATCCTTCAGACTGCCAGCCAGAATGACTCGTCACTCCACAGAACACATTTCCACTACTCCAGAGTCCAGTGACAGTGTGTTTTACACCATTCCATCCGATGCTTGGCATTGTGCATGGTGATGTGAGACTTGCATGCAGCTGCTTGGTCATGGAAGCCCATTCCATGTAGCTCCCTGCGCAGGGTTTTTGTGCTGGAGTTAATGCCAGAGGAAGTTTGGAACTCTGCAATTACTGAGTCAACAGAGCGTTGACAACTTTGACGTACTGTGTGCTTCAGCATTTGGTGTTCCCACTCCGTTACTTTAGTGGTATATAAATTGCCTGAAGTTTGTGTCTGTTCTGGATGTACCATACCATACCATACCAGTTTATTTATAAAGCACTTTATAACACAACAGCAAGGCTGACCAAAGTGCTGTACAGTAACAGCAACATAACCCAAAT
>JAODJU010000095.1:14793446-14803820 GCA_026776725.1 Gnathonemus echidnorhynchus | reverse complement strand
GTGAGACAGTGCACACAATGTTCATTGTTGAAAATGACTGGCCTGTGGTTGTAGTACTGTAGGAGTCCATTTCTGTCCTTATCATGTTGATGTGTGACATTTACAATAAATCTGGCTGAGCAGAGGTGTCTGTGTGTGTGAGAGAGGAAGGTATAGGTGATGTGTGCCCATGTGTATGATATGGCTCTTTGCGGTAACACAGTAAAAAAATGTGGCTCTTGGTCTCTGACTGGTTGGCCACCCCTGTACTAAACGTTTTCCAATCTGAAAAAGACACCTTTATTAGAAATCACATTTTGATTTAAAAGACATGATGTTTTACAATAATTATGGAATAATAGGTAAACAGTGACTAAAGCTGACCTCATGAGCTCAGCTATATGAGAAGGATTGCCTCATTTTGCATCAGCAATGGAGATGCCATAATTTTAATATGTAGGACAAAACTTTTTATTGTTGAAAGCAAAAGTAAAAATATTTCTAATAAATTCATGTGATCTTCCTACTGACTTGATGGTACTGACTTTGTAAGCTGGGTTTATTAAATATTAGCTATCACATGTAGAAAGAGAGAAGAATTAATCTGACTAATTTAATCAACAGCAGTAAAACGTGAGACAACGCACCCACAAGGAGGGGCTGGGTGAACTTCATCCTAACGGTAGTCTGTCCAGGAAAGCGGCGCACTGCCCAAGGCATATAGTCCACCTTGAGCCTAGCCCCCTTCACGTTGATCTCCGCCTGGACAAAGTGCCATTCGTCATCGTTGAGCGGCAGTGGTGAGCGATGGGTCACGTTGATGATGCCATCACCCACCATGAAGACGAAGAGCACATTCGTGGTGGCTGGGAGTTGGGAGACCAGCAGAACACTGAGGTTATTTTCCAATTTGAATGAGCAAATTCAAATCCAGAGCTGCCATAGGCAGGCTGATCATTTCACAGATTCTTATATTTCAATAATCTCGTGTCAGACAGGCTGAGCCCTCTTTCATCTATGCACAGCTTACTGTTGAGTTCCACTCGGATGAAGTTACGGTGGCGGTCGTCCGAGTTCTCCAGGAAGACGCCGTAGTTAGCAGTGGTTTTGAAATGGAAGGAGATGTCAGCACTCGTACCCGGTTTGAAAGTGGGAAACTTCAGGTAGGTTGGCTTGGTGAAGGACACAGTGTTCCAGGTGTTTCCTGTGATCAGATATGACATGACACTCACGTGACCCACACTCAGGAAGTTAGGCTTCTAGCTACAGTGACAGCGTTTCACTGGATCCTGGGCTTCCCTCATTAGATCTTTATTTGCTATCCTTTACCATATTCTGTGATTTGTTAGTAACTAAGAAGAAAATCCTTTGAACTAACTATGCATGAAAACATGTCTACTCACGATCACCATGGCAGCGCAGATTTCCCACATAAAACTGGGCCTCTGAACCAGTTCGGTTTGTGTCCCCAACCACAACTCTGAGCACCGGCAGATGGTCTCTGAAGTTCAGCCAGCCTTTGTCTGAATACCTGTTTCCATGAACACACATTTATATCTGTTTTTTAAATGCATGTAAATTTTCATATATATTTCTATACATCTATTGTCCCAGCTGGGAGGTATGAGGTAGAAAGCATGGCAATATCCTGGGTGTGACAGTTCAGTGCACACACTTTCATATAATAAAAAATTCAGGAACCAAATTACCCAACAAACCAGTGTCTGAATTGCATAATATTTTCTATATCCATCAATATACATTATATGGACAAACAGATTGGGACACCTGGCCATTACACCTGCAGGAATTTTATAACATCCAATTCTAAATCCACAGGCATCAGTAAGAGCTGCCACAACTTCTAGGAAGGATTTCAACAAGATTTTGGAGTGTGCAGGTGGGAATTATTGTCCATTCATCCTGAAGAGCATTTGTGAGGTCAGGCACTGATGATGGACATAAAGGCCTGGCTTGTTTTCTCTGTTATAGGTCATTTCAAAGGTGTTTGATGGGGTTGAGGTCAGGGTTCTGTGTGGGCCAGTCAAGTTCTTCCACACCAAACTCACCCAACCATGTCTTTATGGACCTTGCTTTGTGCACTGGGGCACAGTCATGCTGGAACAGAAAAAGGCCTTCCTCAAACTGTTCCCACAAAGTTGGAAGCATAAAATTATCCAAAATGTCTTGCTATTCTTACACATTAAGAGTTCCCTTCACTGGAACTAAGGGTCCTAGCCCAACCCCTGAAAAACAACCATATAACATTATACCTCCTCTACCAAATTTGACAGTTGGAACAATGCAGTCAGGCAGGTAACATTCTCCTGGCATCCACCAATCCGAGACAGGGTTGCCAACTCTCACACATCTGGCGTGACACTCATACTTTTTGACTCTCACGCTCATGCAAGAAATCTTATGGCAAATCTATATTCTTCCATTATAAACCTAAAACTAGCTACATCAATAGCGTTGAGGTAGTTTGCAAACTCAACAGACTATTTACAAAGTAATAAAACTCTTACATACCTGTGAATGCATGTACTGACTTGCCTCAAATTGAAAATCTTATGCCAGCCAGCTGACCAAAGTTGACAACCCTGTACATACATCAGACTACCAGAGAGAGAAGTGTGATTCGTCACTCCAAGGAACGTTTCCACTGCTCCAGAGTTCTGTGGCGGCATGATTTACACCACTCCATTCGATGCTTGCTGTTCAGCCAGGGAAGCCCATCCCATAAAGTTGCCAGTGCACAGATTTTGTTCTGAAGGTTGCAACTCTGCAGTTATTGACTCAACAGAGTGGTGGAGACTTTTACGTACTACACACCTCAGCACTCAGAAACCCCACTCGGTTACATTATGTGGACTGCCACTTTGTGGCTGAAGTTCTGTTGTTCCTAAACACTTCCACTTTGCAGTTTACAGTTGTGGGGAAATCTGGTCCCCACAATGTAATAATTACAAACACACGCAGGCCAGAATCCAATTCACGTTGCTACCCATGGTGCCACAATGTCATTAATAGCTGATTATATTTTAACAGTTCATTTTGCAATACCTGTGACACATTCTAGTCATTTCCATTGGGAAAAATGGATTGGTTTACAAAAAAATAGTGTGGTTAACAATCAAATAAATTAAAAATTTAGGAAAATTACAGATAATTAACTCTGTCAATAGTTAAACAAAATAGCTGTTCTCTGAAGAACCTTTAAAAATGGAAAAATAGTTTTTGTATGGCCAGTAACTATGGCCAGTAACTGTTCAAAGTGCTAGCTATCTATAGTTTCATTCATTCCATTTTTCAAATCTTAAAAATATACAAGTGTGGCTATTTTTAAACCCTGACACACCCCCTTCTCACCATTGTCGATAGTCTGCGTCACAGTTGCAGTAGAACCTGGGGTCTGCGCATGTCTGGTTGATGGAACAGCCACATTTGTGGCTGTCAAGGAAGGATCCACCCCAATAAGCATGGCTCTCATTATTCCGGCCAATCCAGTAACTGAACGGCTGCCCATCTGTGGAGACGAGACGGGATTGAGTCTCAAATTTGTGCTGTGGTTAGTATCAATAAATTATACACCCTGGACAGGATGCCTGGCCATCTCAGGGCATATTTATATGGACACTTATACACTTGACTATTCTGAAACACCAATTAGCCAAACTGCATGTTTTTGGACTCCAGCAGAATCCCAGGATACATGGAGGAAATCCACATTTCATGGGAAGAATATGTACACAATCACAGCAGGGGCGGGCTTCAAACCCCAAAAACTGTACGGGGGAAGCAACAGGACTACCCACTGAGTCACCCTCACCAGAGTATTCTTTGAAAATAGTAAATGCTTATTCTGGCCTACTCTACAGATTAAAAACTCCAAATTAAAACTCCATTCTACAATGCTTTCCAAAGGCTATGAGAAATCAGCAGCATCTAAGGAGCTTATTACCTATTAATTCTAGAAATGCAACATGCTATTAAACAAGAAACTATTCCCATAAATTAAAACCAATGTTACTCTGACAGTAAATACAGTTGACTCACAAGGCGTATTGAGTAGCCGAGACTTGTAGCAGGAGAATTCAATCCACTGCTCGCAGTGTGTGGATGTGTTGGCGAGGGCCGAGACTTCAGCCCAGGATGCGTTCATGTACTCCAAGTCACCAATGTAAGGCTGATTTATCGTGGTTCCCGTCACCTTGGTCTTATCTATCCGATTATGCCTGACCACTGTCCAACCTTTGTAGGCTGGAGGTGGGCAGAAAAGCCGGGTCATCCCAGTGCTTATGGCTCCTAAAAGCTCTGAAACCATGACTATACGACTATGACTGCAGTGATTTTTCATCAATGTCCTCTCTGAATTATATCATTATCTCAACTTAATATTTGATTTTAAATAACACATCAGTGACATATTTTAAACCACATTGTTTCCCTGTTTCAAAAGTAACAGAACTGGTTTGCCTTTACATGTTAGGTCAGCCACAAACTTTGATGTTTTTAAAGTTTTAAAAACACACTTATTTTCTTTTGGCAATTGACTTATGTGAAATGTGCTCTACAAATAAAGATGACTTAGTTGAAATAATCAGCTTTGTTTTTGTATTGTTTGCCAATTGCTGACATTATGTTTAAATGGCACAGTTTGCAACACATTAGATAAAGTGTATTTAACAATAAATTATCTATACAGTAATTTGCACATTTTATAATGCATATACATGGTATCTTAGGTGCAACACATTCATGATTAAATATGAGATTATCTCAGCTTCCTACCTCCCATGTTGCAGTAGACTGAAAATGGTTTCAAAGGGCCACTAAGGTCAGGATCGATGGTATAGTTGCCTGAATAGAACTTGCCATTGAGTCGATAGGCCTCACAAGACTCCTTGTACACAGCTGTTATGACATGACAATTAAAAAAGGCTTTTATAGCTCCTTACAGCAAGCAGCCATGACTCATATACTGCTCAAAGACAGAGATTTTAGCACTGAGCTTAAATGCAACATATTAAAGTGAGGATGAGAGCCACAGCAACTAAGACTTACACATGTGGCACACCTCTCCCTGGTAGCCAGTGTTCTCACAACGACATATGAAGTCATCCCAGGACTGGATACATCTGCCATCGTGTTCACATGGGTTCGGCGTGCACCTACAGGGGAACAGTAAAGTGAAGAAAAAACACTGGGGAAGGTCAAAGAGGAAATGATATGGGAAAGAGTGGCAGGCAGGGATAATGGACCATGTTCTCCAGCAGAACAAACCATTATCTGCCAGGCCTGAGGATGCACATCTAATATCTAAGATGGGAGTATCTGAGTGAGTGATGGTAATGGTGTTCCCTCTACAGGATTGTTGCTCTGAGCATCAGTTAGTATGTGTTAAAAGGCCTTGTTTGGAAACCTCATAACCCATTTCAGCTCCTGACAGTTTGTAGAGAGAAGCTTGCATTTAGAAAGTGCCGAACTGTGCAGAGAGCAAGCCGTTACATGCTAATAGAGAGGAGCGCAGCTTCTCAGTCTGGCTTTTTCCACTGTCTGTATCATTCCTGTATTACTTGATTACAGAGAGGAACAGTCATAATAATCACCCATCATTCAATAGCACAAAACCTTGAAACCTATGATTCAGTGTCGAATCATCTGCTCTCAAGGTCAGACTCCAGTCATGATGAGGAGCTCTTGGCCCACGTCCCAGCCAGTCGGCCCAAACGGCGCCCACCAGCCCTGCCCCCACCTGTCAGTGATGCCGCAGGTGCCCAGCAGCAGCTCAGTATAGCGCCCCCAGCGCCACAGTAGTACCATGTCGATGTCCACGGGCTCATCGTCGATGAAGATCTGCTGCATGCAGCCATGAAACTTGTTTAGATTGGTCTCACACTTGTCGGTGTTGTTGGTCTGAGGACATCCTGGGACAATCCAAAGGGCATTAATTAACAGGCAGTTGTGCCTTACAATGCACAAACAGCAAAGGAGCTCCCCTGTGACACCTTAGCGAAGATATATTATACTCTGCTAAAACAGGTGACATAAATAAATTTCTGCATGGCAACTACTCGTAACAGTATGAAACTATATTTTTTGTAAATAGTTTTGTATCTGTATGCGGAGCTATGGCTACTAAGGGTAGCTTGACCATGCCTAGTAGTTCCAGTTTGCGTGATGACTCACCTCCAAAGTAGTAATGGTTTCCGGTGCGAACTGTAAAGACGTTGGTGATCTTCAACGGAGATCCCTCATCGTCATCGATGGTCACAGTCACAAAGTTGTCTCTGGCCACAATTTCCACGGTGTGCCAGAACCCATCATTCAGCCGATAGCCTGCAGGTAAGAATGTGCCATGATCAGTTTCGGGCTGATTCATCCTTTTTTGTGAGCAAACCAGAGACTGGACCCTCTTTCCAGAACAGCTATGGTGGAATCTGTAATAATCATGCAAAATGAAATTGTAATATTTCCAACACACAAAACGTTTCATGCAAACACTAAAAATGAGGAGGCTAAGGAATATTCTCATTCCTCAGCAGGACTATTACAGGATTATTACCCATAATTATACTTATTAACAAGGCCATCTAAAAATGCTCATAAAGACCCCAGTTTTGCTGTGTCTTACAGACTGGAAGGACATAATACGAGTTCAAGAGTAATTCAGGACTCTGTCCTTAAATTTGATTTTGCTAATAAGCTGTGGGAGAATGACGTCTGGAGCAGCTGCATGTGGCACTTCTTTCTTTCACACAACTAAGTAAACTAATTGCTCATATCTACCACACTCTGCTCGGGGATTATGGCAGTTTGGTAAGCTCACTCATTATGTTTATTGATGTTTACTATGAAGAAACCAATTTTTCTTGAATTTAATGACTTTCTAAGAAAGAGAGCGACCTAAGTAGAAAAATGAAAAGGAAACCAAATGCACTCAGTACTAGGTGGTACAGTGGGTTTCACTATTGGCATTTACATATTTCGCAGACTCATTAGGTCAAAATGACATACAAGTGAGGACTGGACAGTTACCTTTGAGACCAGCAGGGGCCATTCTGAATGGGTCATCCGGGCTACTAGTGCTTAGGTGGAACGATGATCCTAAAAGTTCTGATTCTGCATGTGTGCTCTACTATGTACTGGGTGTCTTCTATTCCATCGCGATCTTCACAGATGGATGAAGACAAAATTGAAATAAAGAACTTGGTCTAACCAAAAATGGGGCTCACCTGCACCAAACTGCAGCTTCTTCTTGCCAGGCTGCATAAGGGAGACATTGACCTGGCCCTCGCTCAGGCCCAGCTCCAGGGAGCCGAGGTCATCGGCAAAGCGGGTAAACATCAGCAGCCCGGTGTAGTCCCAAGAGCGAAACTTGAATCTGACAGCCATCCTTGGCCTCCTTGACACCCCTGGCAATTGCAGGAAGTTGTTTGGCCCAGCAAAAGTCATGGGCTTTAGCATCATGTCATAGCAAGAGTACCGCCTTGTTTTCTGGGACACAAGAAGAGGAACATTTCATGTTAAACAATTGCTGCACCAAACCTGCCTCACAGATAATGAACAATGAATATTGCATTGCCTTAATACCTGCCTGCAATACCTACACAATTGTTATATTGCTGGCATTCATAATAGAATATAAAACAAGTATGCAGACAATTCAACAAAACGCTTCTAAAACTGCTTACATCATTTGATTACTTAAGGAACATCTCTTATCACTATCACAGATCAGCTTCAATGGCTGTATGGCCAATAAGTTCCACTAAAACACTTGGCTCATTCATGTGCAAAAATGTACAAAAGCAATTTACGGTGATTCAGATAAATTTTTATTAGCCCTAATGATACTCTCACATTCCTCACAAGGAATGTGCAGCTTTTAGATACTAGAAAATTAAAGTTGAAGACCAGCAAACGTATATGTCCCCAAGGACCAGGGTAAAGGGCAACTGACTCTAGAGATAATTCCTGCAGACATAAGCAGTAAATTTTACATGAGTCAGACAAGTACTGTATCCTGTAATAATATAGAGATACTGCATATCATAGTGATGCAGCGAGCTAGATTACTGCTGAGCGATCCTTGCCATACCTGTCCAGGATGGAAACGGATCTGAGAGTCTCCATAATGTGCCAGGTCGATGATGTTGATCCCGTTGTAAAAGACATTTTCCAGGCATCCACGGAAATTGGCTTTCTTGGGATGGTTAGGCATGTTTGACTGAATCACTCCTCCTACAAAAACCTGGGGGAGGGACGGCACCCACAGCAAAATAGCCGCACTTTCGTTATGAAACGAAATGACACATGATGAACAATGTGAGATATTATTATGACTCACATCAGTCATAATAGTTGATAATATATGTTGAATAGGCTGATAATTATTTTAAAGACAAACCCAATATTAATATTTCTCTTACCCCATAACACAGGGGTTTCTAACTCCGGTCAGGTAAATACCAGGAACAGGTGTGGCTCATCAGAAGCCAGGTAGAATAGAAAACCTACTGGATAGTAGCTCTCCAGGACCGGAGTTGGAGACCCCTGCCATGACAAGACAGCATTACACTACCCTTAGGACTACACTACAACCAAGAAAGTGCAAAAGAATTCCAGAGTCATATAACTTTCAAATTCCTGGAACAGATTTGCAATGTAGGTTTTCTACTATTGGTTTTCTGACCCCTCTCTCTTTACCTGCAGTGTCTCACTCTACCCACAGCCACACATGTTTCCACCCACCTGAGTGTCCAGGTCCAGGTGAGTGAAGTCGCCATTACAGATGGCGCTCTCGGTATGGCTGTCCACTGTCAGGTTGACCTGCCGGCCATAGCGCTTAATGGTGACATAGTGCCAGTGTTGGTCGTCCAGCAGGTTGCCCACTGTAAGGGTGGTGAGACCCTCTACTTCATGGACAGTGCTGCTTCCTGGGGGAAGGAATCATTACAGATAAATAAATACTCAACAGTAATAATCTCCCAAGAATCTGTGAACTGAAACAAACTTCCTTTGGTCCATCACATTTCCAATGGTCCTTTGTCAGAAGCTGTGAAAACAGGGGCCATAAGACTGCACCCACCTAGGCTAATGTGTAGGTAGAGGCGAGCATTCTTCAGCTCCAGAGTGAGGATGTCCCCTTGCAGGCCTTCACTGTGCAGCAGTATACCATCCCGCTCCAGCGTCTTAAAGTTCAGGGCAATGTGGTCCTCCAGCGTACGGTATCTCTGCCGTGGGAACTGATAGGCCACCATGTCATTTCCGTCATATGACATGACGTAGGAGTCTTAGGGAGACAGGAGAGAAGGACAGCAGGACTCCTCAATGAAACCATCTGTGACCTCACCGGCACATGCATGTAACACACTGAAGCCCTGAAATGCATAGTATCCAAACTAAAAACAGTAAACAGTATAATATCCAAACTAACAAAAGCAAACATCCATTTCAGGTCAGTGGGATCTTAGCATACAAATAAATTTTGATGCAACCTATTTATAGACAGTGGTTATGTGAATGAAGAGCATTTTCAGCAAAAAATCATAACATAAATTAAGCTTCTTCTGGTTTTTATTTATTGACATAAATGTTGGCTTCCATTTGCTTTAAAGCTTCCCATAGCTTTCACAGGTGGGTCATTTATCTTTGGATTGGCATATTTTTGTAGACTATGACCAGAGTAACTTCTTTTTTCCCGTATTCTCTTGGGAAGTAGATTTCTGCAGGCTTCTGATTTATGTCAGGAAAAGAAAGAAATATGAACTGAAGATTACTTTGTCACAGAGGTTTAAATCTCAATGTACTGTTGGCTTTATCATAAGCCTCAGATAATACCACAGCCACACTAGATGCAGCACACCTCAGGTCTATCCCTCCGCAGTGTGATGCAGTTTCCTTTTGATTTTATATCTTGTTATAATGGCAATAGAGCCTCACCATAGGGGCAGCCATATATCTCCAGTCGGACCCCAATCTTCCCGCCCCATTTTGTGTTCCATCCCAAAGGTAAGAAGCGAAGGTGTTTGGCTGTGAAGGCATAGTGGAAATTATGCCTCTTCACCTGATAGTAGTTCCAGTTTCCTGACAGAGTCTGAAAGATGAATATCCAAGTAAAAACTAACAGATATATAAACATAGAAGGTGTATAATGTAGTTTATGATACAATCACATTTATAGGACAATAATCCAAAAAGATAAAGTAATTATCTTTATTATATAGATTTCTATATTTCTACTGTATATTTTCAATATATCAATGTTTCTATGTGTCTAGTTACAAAAAAAAATACAGTGGTACCTCGGTTCCCGGACTCCGGATCGAATCCTAAAAAGTTCGAGTTCTGATCGAATTTTTCCCATAAGAAATAATGGAAAACCAATTA
>JAODJU010000095.1:14720222-14743314 GCA_026776725.1 Gnathonemus echidnorhynchus | reverse complement strand
GCTTGTTTCAGAAAAGTGAAGTGATGGGAATATTTCCATTTCGTAAAACAGCCACTCGCTTCAGCCAAGTCCGACATCTTCCGCTTTAGAATACGACTATGCAGCAAACTGGCGCGAAATCATGCGCACCTGCACTACAACGATTTTAAAGAGGCAGAGTTTACTTTTACCTTCAGAAGATAAATTAATAAAATTAAATAATGATATTCAGCGAGTTTAATTATTTTAAAATTTAACGCAAGTACATTATAAGTAACTTAATTAAAATACCTAAAAATGAACAGTAATCAGTTACTCTACTTTTTCAGTGGAAACACACCCAACACTGATCGCGAGGGAGACAAAACACGCATTGGCCTCCCAGTCAATACTTCAAAAGGAGCCAACCTTGTTTGGCGATGTACCATCAACCCAGGGCAGGCCAGTCGTCTCTGAAATTTTTGCCAATTTCAGTTTCAGTGTTTGATTCGCCCTCTCCACCATCCCCCCACTTGAGGGGTGATAGGCGCAATAATGTTTCAAATCAATTTGCATCCAATGGGACAATTTAGCTAGGGTCTCTGCGACGAATGCAGGACCATTGTCTGTGGTGATTTTAGATGGGATGCCCCATCGAGGAATCACCTTCTTTAGCAGACATTTAGCCATGCTCAGAGCATCAGGGCGATGGCAAGGGAATGCCTCCACCCATCTGGAAAACAGATCTACAATCACCAAACAATACTTGTATCCCCAGCACGGCAGTAGCATCTGCAGGTGATCGAACGGGCTTTGGGGACTCAGGGTCACTGCCGGGTCGGTTGGAATGCCCTTTCCCACATTGAATTTCATGCACACCATACACTTCCCGCAGAATTGGGCAGCAGCTGCGGCAAACCCAGGGGCATGCCAAGTCACAGCTGCCACCATCCCATCATGAGACACATGATCCAGGCCATGAACGGCTTTGGCCATCCCTGGATACGCAGATATAGGAAGATCTGGTCGGTTAGTCCCAGAATGTCGCCTTCCCCATCACACCGTGCACCTCTCCGTTTCCATCCACGGAGCTCACCCTCTTTAGCACCTGTTTCAATCAAAACAAGGTCATTATAAGGGCATAGTTTATCAACATCCTTTGCTAGCAAAACCTTATTCCCAAACCCAGTGGAGTCTTTAGCTAAACTTTTAGCCCACTGGTCTGCGAGGTCATTCCCCTGACTGATTTCATCAGTCCGCTTCGTGTGGGCCTGGCACTTCACTATTGCCACCTGTTCGGGTAGCATAAGAGCGTCCAACAATTGTTCCACCAACTGATGATGCTGAATGGGTTTTCCAAAACCTCTCTGCTTCCACAATGCACCATGATCGTGACACACCCCGAAGGCGTACCTTGAGTCTGTGTAGATTTCTGTCCTTCAGCCAGTTTGCAGGCATTTTCAGTGCGGACCAAGGTCTAGGCAGCTGCCCTCCGTCCATAAGTGATCCATCCTGCACCACGGCATAGAAGGTCGCTGGCGATCCATCCTCCAGCCGCAAAGAACTCCCATCAACAAACAGGATGTTGCCTCCTTCCAGTGGGATGTCAGTCAGATCCAGCCTAGGTCTGCACACACAGTCGATGACCTGCAAACAGTCATGCGGTTCCCCATCCACCCCCGTGGGAAGGAGGGTCGCTGGATTCAAAGCAGAGCACCTTTCCACAGTCACATTTGCCAGCGTTAGCAAAACATTCTGATAATGCACCAATCACGGGGGCGACAAATGAGATGTCCTGGCCTGTGTTAGGACCACATGCACCACATGGGGAACTCGAAGTGTCAGTGGATGCAGCTGCACTAGATCTGCACTTGCCATCACTGCCTCAGCTGCTGCAGCCACCGCTTGGAGACAAGGGGGTAATGCTCGAGCCACCGAGTCTAAACGCTTTGAGTAGTATGCAACCGGTTTGCACCTCCGCCCGTGATACTGAGTCAGAACTGAAATCATGAACCCTTTTATTTTCTTTTTCATCCACATATTGCACCAATGACTCTCTATAGTCAGGCACCCCCAAAGCTGGGGCTGACATTAACGCCTGTTTTAAATCATTCAGGGCGTCTTCAGCTTCGGGCGTCCACGTCAGTCTGTCTGTCATTCCTAACCCAATTGTCAAATCAACCAAGGGCTGTGACCTCTGTACATAGTCCTGAATCCAAGGCCTGCAATAGCCAATCATGCCTAGGACTGAAAGCAATTGCTGTTTAGTCTCTGGTTCGGGAATCTCCTGTATGGAGGCCACTCGGTCTGGTCCTAATGACCTTTCCTCGCTTGTTAACACGTGTCCAAGGTATTTAACCCTTTGTGACACCAGCTGCAGCTTTTCTTTGTAGGCTTTGTGCACATTTTTTTGCCAGGAAGTCTAACATAGCTATGGTGTCCTGTTTACAGGACTCACAAGTGTGAGAGCAAAGAAACAAATCATCCACATACTGTACCAGTGTGCTACCCCCAGGCGCAGTAAACCCCCTTTTTGCCATCTCCTGTCCATACACGCTAGGTGACTCTGTGTAGCCCAGGTCCACCTCTTCCCCTGAAAGGTGAAGGCGAACCAGTACTGGGAATCTGGATCTACTGGGATAGAAAAGAAAGCATTAGCCAAGTCAATGACAGAGAACCATTTAGCCTCCACTGGTATGGAAGCCAGAATCGTAATTGGACTAGGTACAATAGGAGCTCTGGGGTGTATGGCTGCATTTACACCCCTCAAATCCTCCACAAACCTCCAAGTACCATTTGCCTTTTTCACAGGTAAGATAGGAGAATTAACTGGAGGATAGGCTATTTTCTTAATAGCCCCCCTTTTCACCAGATCTGCATGTACTTCTCTTACTCCCTCCTCTGCTTCTCTAGATAAGGGATACTGGGCCTTGTGAGGCCGGAAGTCAGACTTGGGCTGGACCACCAAAGGCTCAGCTGACGCCACTCTGCCAAAATCATTTTTCCCTTTTGCCCACAAGCAATCTGGTACTTCCCCTAACCAGTCTGGCAGAGGATCAATACCTTTCTCCTTATCTTCTATTGCATCCACCTTTCTCTGTATCTCTATCACTCACTCACTTTCTCAGACTCTGCGACCCAGGGTCCTAAATCCTTCCATTCTAATGACCCCTTTTCCCATATGATACATGGGGGACCGAACCTCCCACATACCACCGTTCCTGGCCGGCCGACAAACGCACAGATGCAGCAGACCTGTCTTCTGCCACATAGAGGTAATCAAGCACAACAGTCTCACTCAGTTCTCCTGCATCCCCAAAATCCTCCTTGTCCAGAAAACTGAGCAGTGCAATGCAATCTGCCAGGCTGTTCTTGTCCTTCAGGGATACAGTCTCTCAGGATTGTGTCATCCACTAGCCACCAAGCGGCAAAGTTATCTTTCTCCGATAAGCAAAACAGTCCCAAAGCCTCTGAGGTCACTGTGAAACCGTCTTCCCCCATTTCCACCTTCATCCTCGGTGTGGAGAAACTCTTCCTGTTTCACAGAAGGCTGTGGCATCAGTCCCACTGCCCCCCCTTCTTCAGCATCAGGGGCAGAAGGCTCAGCTCTCCCCAAAGGAGGAGGAACATGGGCAGGAGGATGAGGTGCAGGTGGTGGCGGTGGAGGAGGGGACACTTCAGGCAGGACCGGACACAGGAGATCTGAATTAGGCTTTTTCCTCTCCTCAGCACCAGCTTCAGGCAGAGAAACAGCAGCAGTCGGATCGGCCCCCCTTTCCTCTCTGCTAACTTTACCTCTTCGCTGCTCCACTCTAGCTTTCCTATCTCTCTTCAAGGCCACAGACTACCACTGATAGTAATATTCTGGCTTGCACATTCCCTTACCACAACAACCATTTCCCCTGCTTTCCAGCATTGATTCACAATATTATATAGCTCCAGTATGTTTAGAGTGCCCTCCTTTGGCCATCTACCCCAAGTCTGACGATGTGTTACAAGCCTTCTTTAGTCTCAGGCCAGTCACCCGTTCCATTATCTGCCTTGGGGGTGGTTTTCCCTTATCCCCTTCACTACATTTCCTCATTATCTACATTTATACCATCTGTATAAAGCACGCAGCTACTGGGTGACCACTAAGCTAAAACAAGACACCTTGTTATTGGGTGACAATAGAATTATAAAAGAACTAAGTGTTATTCCAAACATTTAGTGTCCTATAAACAAATTAACAAGCTTATCCCAGTATATCTCCGGTCCAACACATTTTGCTATATTAGTCCACAGGGCTATTCCACCATTCCATTAAATGTTAGCACCTGCATGCGACAGTGTGGAGCAAAATCAACTTGATGTGTCGTTTATCCCACTGAGGATACTGCACCTGGGAGACCCCACACTCTTACCACATACACATTCTCCAAAACCCACACACCCTATCAACATACACCTTTATACTCCCGTGGGACTGAGAGTGGGCCAAACCCCGAACAGTGCCTCAGCCCAGTGCCAGGGGTCTACGACAGCGCCTGTCTTAGGTTGTTCCTGTCCTCACACAGGAATCTTACCCGTCATTGGCCTGTCACGCAGTGCTGTGCTACCACATGCAATGCATTCACTATCCAGCCTTCACCATACAATGCCGCACCACGCAGAGCACACACCGCCCTGCCCTCTGCCCCTGATGCACCAAACCTTATCACCATCGTGTCTGGACCCTCCTGCAGGTGACGGCTTCCCTGCCGCCTTGTGCCCCGTCGCACAATATACAGTGGCGCCACCAAAATCACGGACTTTCCCAAGGTCTCGTGCATCCACCTCTTCCACGTAATAGGTCACTCAGGGCAGCACCCTTTCCCTATCACAGGTGGATGAGCGCTCTCCCAACGGCCTTCCTAACAGTGGTCAGCGCTTCCCCGTGCTTGGATCCCCACAGTCACGGCGGACTTTCACATGACACACTCAAACACTACCAAACACATAACCTTCAGCAACAAGCAAAGCAGCAGCAAGAATGAATAAACAGAGAAGCCTTTATCTCATCAAAACAGGTCCGGCCACATCACTCTCAGGAATATTCAGGTCAAAGTAGATATTTCATCAAAGGGAGGAAACACTACGAATATGCAAAAGCATTTGCTCACAAAACACGCAATAACCTTAAATGAATGTCGTGTTTTTGATCCGCTCCGGACTAGTGAATCTCAACCCAGCAGCAGCGGTAACGTTTGCACCTCCTCTCCTGTTAATACAGCAGGTAACTAATCAACTAACATTGCATATTATGTTAGCGCGATTTGCCTTGTTGCAAAACCTGCTATTACTTTGCATTGCATTTAGAGTCTGGCTGCCTCAGATGCTGGCAGTTCTTGCTGCAGTCTACCGGTAGCTTCTCCTTTCATAAAGGCAGGGAAAAGTAAAATGACACAGGCCAGGATAGACGAATGTCACCGAGCAGTAACTAAGTTTGTGGTAAAAGGCTTGCACCCATTTGCCACAGTAGATGCCCCCGATTTTCGGTAAGTGAATGTGTTTAATTGTAGGCTAAGTCAGGGAATGTCAAAGTTGCATGTTCTCCTCTTACCAGATGTTTCATCTGTTTCCATTTATATATCTTTTAGAGAAATGATAAAGACTCTGAACCCTAAGTACAAAGCCCCAAACAGAGACAGTTTAACCAACCACTTGATCCATGCTTGGTATGCGGTCGAAAAGGCAAATCTGATTTCTGAGCCGAAACGTGTTGAAGGCAGCCATCACTGCAGATGGATGGACAAGTTTTAGTCAAGATCATTACCTCACAGTAACACTGCATTATGTCAGGAATGGCCAGGCTCAAGAAAAAGTCCTCAAAACCAAACCAGTGTACCAGGCACAGACAGGGACAGCTGTAGCAGAGGAGATTGATGAGATCTTGGAGGAGTATGGTATCAAAGACAAGGTTGTGGCAGCCACTGTTGATAATGCGGCCAACATGGATGTAGCTGTCAAAAAGCTACAAATTCTCAAGTTTCCATGCTTTGCACACACCCTGAACCTTGGAGCTCAGAAGCTCTACAAGTGTCCTGCCATTTCCAACTGGGCGGCAAGAATTCGCTCTGTGATTGTATGGATGAAGAAGTCCCACATGGCAAAAGTGGTCCTGAAGGAGAAGCAAGAATTGCTCAGTAAGCATAGTAAATAGTTTTTTAAGATTGTGTACATGTAAATCATTAGATCATGATCAAATTAAATTAATAAACTAAGATATGGAATATTACATTAGCATTTAAGTTGTGGATGTGTTACCCCTCAGAGCAGCCCAAGCATATGCTCCTCCTAGATGTAAATAACAGATGGAACTCTCTGTATTTGATGATGGAGAGATTTTGTGAGCAGTTTCCTGCCATCCAGGCTGCATTTCCATTGTGAGAGTGAGACCTTTCATCTATGGATCTGTGGTACTTAGTTTGATTTGTTTGTTTATTTGTCACTTTCTACTCAAGCACCTGGAGCAAGGAGACACACAGGGAGAGTTGTTCGAAGATGAAGATGAGGATGAAGAAGACTATGTAAGTTTAGCTCATTGTGATGATAATTTAGATGTCATGGATTGTTCATTTTTTGCTTAATTTTTTATTATGTCCATTTAATTTCAGGCGCCACCGGTAAAGCAAAAAAAAAAAAAACGGCCTTGGAGGAACTCTTTGAAGAGGAGGACAACGAGCTGCAGTCAGTCAAGAACGGCAGCCAGTTCTTTCCCTGGCCCAGAGAGTGGATCAGGAGATCCAGCTGTATAGAAGCCTAACCCCCATCCCCTGCAAGGATAACGCCACCCTATGGTGGTGGAGCAAGAGAGAGACTCTGCCCCTGCTGTCAGGACTGGCGGAAAGCTTTCTGTGTGTGCAGGCATCCTCCACCCCGTCTAAGAGGGTGTTCTCCACAGCTGGAGAGACCATAACTCCAGAAAGATCACGTATCCTTCCTGAAAAAGCAGATACTGTATGCTTATATTTCTGCAAAAGAATTTTTAATTCTCCATAGCTGATGGTTGCAGAATTGCACAGTGCACAGTTCCATTGGACTTGAGTTGATTGTATTTGTTGCTGGCTGATGTATTTTTATTTTTGAGTGCTCAGCTCATATATACTTTTAAAAAGTGTAAATGTTACTGGACATTCTTGTGTATTTGCCACAGAATAATTAATGTTATACTTTGTTATTGCTACAGAAGAATATTTATTTTATTATTATTTTACATTTACAAAATTTTTTTCTGGGGACCCTGTGGCACCCCATCGAGGAGCCGTAGGCTGTGGATCTCTTAAGATCTCACTGTTGGGTTTGTAAGGTCATGCTACTCCTAAATTTCTATCTTGTTCAAAGATAAGATATAAAACAAAGTTCTAAGCTAATCGACCTGTGTGTTCTCCTTTTTTTAAAAATGAGAATCGATAAAGAATCGAATTGTTAAACAGAATCAAAAATGGAATCGGAATCGTGAAAATCTTATCAATTCCCATCCCTAGTTCTGTGTGTTTGTCCATTTTGGCAGTTTTGAATCCAGAGCGAGGGAATTTGCCTTTGCAGTTCCTTTGTCAGAAAGCTGCGACTTGACTTCTGCTTGGTTGAACTGGCAGCTAGTATCTCCTCTCTCCGATGGCCGAAGCGGGGGTTGTATACCATACGTGATGTTGTTTCATTTTTCTAGTGAGTGGCTACGAAGCTGACATTGGCAGCACTGTCATCCTGTGCTTCCCTTATCTGATATTTGGTAGGTGTCCGTCGCTGCTCTTTCTCCATGTTGACTGCTTTCAGGGTAACGTTTGTATTTCCTTGATGAATGCGGCTGTCGTCATATAGCGCCGACGCTGCTGTTTTGCTTCTTGTTTTGGGTTTTGTGGTTTTTCCTTTTTTTCGGTTGGTTTTTATGTTGGGTTGACGGAGGCTGCGAGGTTCCAGCCGGTTGGTTGGATTGGTCAGTTCGGGAGCTATCCGGCGTCTGGGAGGGACCCTGGTTCTGCAGTACCTCGTACGCCAGGCTACGCCATAGCGTCCTGACGCGGAGCGGTGCCAGCCTGGTTCAGCAGTGCCCCGGACATCAAGCTACGCCATCGCGTCACGACGCGGAGCGAAACAACTGACCATTGCACAGACTCACGTTGAAGGTTGTTGGTATTCTTTGAGCTTACTTTTATTTGTTTTGATTTGGGGGGTTGTTGTGTGCAGTGGGTGCTGTGTTGAATTGCTTATGTATTTGCTGTGATGTTAGTGTTGTAGTAATTACATGGGATATAGTGTGTGTGTGTCCGGCCCCCGGGATTGCTGGCTTAAAATTGCGTACCGTTGGTACCTTCCAGCTCGTTTTATCCATCATAGCAGTTGGTTGTTTTAATAAAGGTGTTTTTATCTGGTAATCACCTCTCTGCCTCTTCCGTATGGACTTGTGCTTCTTGAGCTGAATCTTTGTTTCTACCTTATTTTCTAGGGTGAAATTCCCAAGGTGGCATAATCACATTCCTCATTTGTGATCACCCCGCGGTGTTGGCCTGGCGGTCAGTCACAAACGCAATGTGGGCTTCAAATGAATTCTTTAAAAATGTAGTTCTAATTAGATTTACTTTTTATCATTTTGAAGAATATTTTTGTATTTAATCTTCACTTGCTGCCAGTGTAGCGGCAGTCAGACTGTTAAAGGATCACGGCCACATCAGGTTCGTCTTAGCAACTGTGGTTTACTGTAACATACAGCATGGTGAGCGCACTCCAAAACAACGTGTGCTCTCTTTCAGCTCAATACTCAAGCAGCTTCTGCCTAGGAATTAACGAGGTGGCTTAAGGTGCGCTGCTCACTAAAGTGCCCCACGCACAACAATATACAAAAGGAACCTTTTACAAATTTGCCAATGAAACAAATGCCCTCCGATAACTAATACTACTTATAATAATATAAACGTAATTTATATGCACAAAACTAAATGATTCACTAAAATAAGAATAAATGAGTTTTACAGAAGTTCAATAAAGTATTACCTCGGCTACACCAGGACCGTTTCGTTCACTCATGTTGCTCCTGAAACCAAGCATTATTAATAATTACAATTATATATCAATTTTTATCCAAGATGGACCCATATAATTAACATGCTGTCCTGTTTATAAATGTGTTAAAATAACCAAGTACCTTACAACTGGTAAAATACACATGTAAAAGGAAATATTAATGACTATACATTTTGAAGGCTTGAAACTTTAGTTAAATATTTTTACATCCTTAACACAAAGATTACTTAAATCATGTTCTTACGCATTTAACCTATCAGCTATTTTCTGCCATGCAACCTCACGAGCTTTGATACAGCTCGTGTTCCCCTTGCTGGTTATATATTTGTAGCCCTCACAGGCTTGCAGTAATAATTCTTGCTCCGACTGGGGGAAAACGCAACTCTTTAATTCCTTTCCTTCCATTCTTACTTATCCAGCATCGATTAACAAGGCTGCCTTTTATATCGCGTGGACGCGCACGAGCCTCGCTTGTCAAGCTTGGCTTGAATTAGCGGAAATTAAATAAACCTGAATTTTGTTCGTGGATCTCAATGAGCTTGAAGTGAACTGTTAGGCTAACTCAGGCGAGGTTATAATCCTGGATTTTATAAGCTCGCTTCGTGGAACAGCCGCCTGTTCAGCCACCCAAGACCCGCCCGAAACTCAGTGGATTGATATCAAAGTTTTACTTCTTTTGAAACTGGAATTTCCACTACAGGATTTTTATGCAATACCCTACCTCTATTAAGTATCACTGCCAAGAAACGAAATAGTCAACGCACGTCGAAAAGTATGTTGTCTCTTCGCTAGACAGAAATGTCTCCCCACTCCTAGAAAATCCACCGTTTTCTCAATTAATTTCAATTGACTACAGAAGTGCTGTAGAAGCAGCCAGTAGAGGGGGTTCGGTGCCGGGCTAGCAGCGATCGGCTGGCTTGTTGCGCCTCTCGGCGTCACAGGACGGCCCTCCCAGAAAGCTGTCACGCACTGCCAGGGCGAGCTTTTCCGAGCCGTGTGTCCCGGGCGGCGTGCAGTCGGCGTGATAGTGTGTGAGGTTGTTACTCCCTCACGGAAAGCTGGACTAAGAATCATTGCTGGAAAAGTACGACTGGATTAATTTCGGGGCGCATCTAAGGTCGCCCGGCCGAAGACTTTAACAACTTATTGATCCGCAAAATCAGCGCTGGGAAATTGAGGAGAGCTGAAAGGCTCCTGCTGCACGGGAAACGGATCGAGAGATACTTTGGTCGCATGTCTGCCAACTAGGACGCGTCTGATGCGGATTTAATGCAATTAAATATCTGCGACATGTTTCGCATTAGTTTCAGGGTTTAGGGCTCCCTTAAGCATATCTTGGATACCCAAAATGAGTTTCGAGTTAGACTGTGTTTCCGTCTGAGTTTCGGTACGGATTGTCCTAAAAGCGCAGGGCAGAGGTATCGGCGGATGCTGTCTGTACGGCGGGGGGGTTGTCAGAGACACCGACCCATATCTGTTTGAATGTCTTTGCAAGGATTTAGCTTACTGTGCTGCAGGTTCAGTTTTCATGGGAGAGACTATGGGGAAAAAGAGGAGGAAGAATCACTTGAATTGCGAACCAAGGACGACTCTGCATGCAATGGCCGGGTATGTTCCCAGATTTGATATTATACCGACTTTAGTTTTTAAAAGGATTTTTAGCGTTGCCCGTTACATATATTTACTTTGTTTCGGTCAAACTGTGTGCCCCTGCGATTATACAATACATTCTTCAAGTCGCAACTACTTGTTACATGTTATGCATTTGTATACGTCTAGAACACAAAGCTGGCGTATTATCGATGATTTATTTTCGTGCCGGTGTCTTTCAGCATTACAAGGCACTTAAGTCACGCGGAGAATAGTTATTATTTGACATGCGTTTTAAAATCCCACAAAAAGTCGGATACAATTGAACATATCTTACTGTTTAATGTGGAGCAGGTTTGACAGATTTATTCCACGTTTGTCATTTTCGTATTTGCGTAATTCCACAAAACAGCGAGCGTAATACTGAAGTCTCTAAGTAAAACGTTAACAGCCTGAGTGATGCAACCAGATACAAGAGAAAAGCTGAGATCATTTAGAGGCTCCAGCAAGATTTATCAGTACAATTGCCAGTTGGCTGCCTGCCCCCAGTCCTGCTTGTGGATTACATGCTACAGGGGTATGTGCCTCATTAACTTTAAGTACGGTATGTGTATGATGAAATCCCTGCCCACGTTTTCTTACTTCTGGGGGGGGGGACCTTTAGTTCATTTCCCCCCATTGAATACTTGATAAATCAATACTTTCTGAGACCATTGCCCCTGATTTCATTAATTAGTAGTGATGTGCCTGGGTCACTCTTAAGCTGGCAGAAGGTGGTTGTCGGGATGACTTTGAACTTTGAAAACATCAGATTGATATAATGAGAATGCAGATGGTCCCAGCTCTCCTTGCAGGGTTAATTATTCTTCTTCTCTGGATGCTAGGTTAAAAGGGGCTTTCGTGCATTCACTTGACCCACCAAGGCAAGTCAGTCAAACGGTATGTGCTCAGTTCGGCAACCTCCACAGGAATGGAAGTGGAGCGTTTTATTCTCTGTTAGCACAAAATAAGAGTAAGGAGTCATTTCAGTGGCTTTCTAGCGAAGTAGATTTCTGCTGTGGGCTGTGAAGGTCATGCTCGGTAAATTGATAACAATTGGTAGTGGAGTTTGGAAACTTTGCAAAGCCCAGTTGTTTGTAGGACCCCATAAAAGTATCCTGCATTTTTATTTTTATACCTTTAACAGGAAGCAGTGCTATTATGCTCTATTTTAAATGTCCATCTTCAGTGGTAATGCAGTGGTCCAGTAAGCAATACTATAGCTGTATACTTACAGAGTTGGCATGTTTTCCCACATGCATGGATTTTCACCTGCAGTCCAGAAGCATGCATTTAGGCGAAATGGTGTCTAAGCTTTTCTTATTCTACATGTTCTGTGGTGGACTGGTGTCTTACATAGGGTGTGCCTTGTTCTGTCTGGGACAGGCACACTGTCATCCACTGCAGTATAGAAGATGGATGGATTTCCTTGCTCATGTGGCATGCTCCAGCATAAATGTCTTTATTTGTCCAAATGTGTAAGTCCTTCCATTACATAAGCCAATTTTAGTACAAGCGAAAGCAGTGCATTACTGTCAGTTACATTGCGTCCAGCTGTCTGATTGTTTAATAGTTTGACGGTGCAGAGGTGGCGAACAGCTCATTACCACAGCCGATCGAAGAGGGCCTCCAGGTGGATGTGGGTATGTGCGACTCACGTGGGGGAGTCTCAGGCGTGGCTCCAGATGTATGGGACAAGCTTGATGCCAAAGGATCAGCATGACCCAAGCTTTCAAAACAACAATATAAACAAAACAGCTTGCAGGAATTACACTGTGCCCTGTGGTATCTCCAAAAAAAAAAAAAACCCTCACAGGCCTGGCACACAATGTCTGCACACCAGCCTCATCTGGCTGCCTCTACTCTTTCCTCTCACTGGCCCTCTTATCCTTGTCAGTGCTGTTAGGGAGACGAGAACCAGCTGTGTCAAATTCGCACATGGCTGGTTGCAAGAGCTGCTGCTTTTTTTTTTGGCTGGGCTGTGGAACAGACTTGGTCACATGCACTGCCACAAAAGCATATCATTATTTCTGTTCTATTTTTTTTTTAAACTGCAAGTTTTCTCAGCAGGATCTCAATACTGTGGTTTAAAAAAGCATGGATTACTGGATCAACGTCTTGTGAATCTGGGATTCATTGTGATGTCAAAGTACATTATTCCTAGCCTGCAGAACGGTGGTTTAGGTGTCAACCAGATTTTTTTTTCTCTATTCATCTTAAAAACTTATCTGCTTTTTTGACAGTGCTAATAGTGCTGAGCCATTTTCTTGTGGGTTAGCTGTTTGAAGTTGGGGTGGGACGTTAGCCATGGAAGACCTCCCTAATTCAGGTGACTCACTGCGACTTTGCTCCAGTGGAACCTCAAATCTCACTATATCAATTATAAAACTCAAAGGTACTTCTGTATATTTGGGGCAGAGGTAGGCAGCACTGTTACATGTTGGTGTTTTTTCTCCATCAGTGTATTTATTTTGAGTATAAAGTCATGTCAGTCTCTCTGGAGATTGTCATTCTCAGATGCGAGAGAGCAGTTGCATTAGTGGGGAATGAAGGGAAGAAGCCTGTTCAGCTTTGGGATCTGCAAACTTGGGCTGTCCTTGTCGAAGCTGAGGTTCTGCTTGTGAAATGCTTAGTTTCAGTAACATGTAGTTGCTCTCCCTATAGATCATGTGCTGTCTCACTCCCATTTTCTTAACAAGTAAATCTGGCTATTTTGTACTTTTCTTTTTCTACTCATTGCCAATGCTGACTGGATTATGTTGCTGCACAAGGTTTTTTTTTCCTTTGGAATCTTAAACTTCAGTTTTTAAAATGGGTCTCATAGCCGTAAGCCCAAAGACAACCTGGATAGCATTTTAGTTATACAAACCAAGGTCAAGCTTATGCAACCCTCTAGTCAAGCAGCATTTGTTGATGGTGACAAAGTGTAGAATAGTATTGTGCTGGCCTTAAAAATACCAATATTTATCATATTTGTTGTTATAGAGAGACATGATAATTGACTTTTTTTTTTTCTTCTAAAAATTACCACACTTTATTGTATTCTGGTGCAAAGATGTGGTTGAACTATTTTTGACCTGAAGTCTTCATGAATGTTCCCAACCTTGACATATCTGATAATGTATACAATGTGTTTTATCATAGTTTTCCTGGAATCATTTAAATCCATGATAATCAGTGTTCCATAAAACACAAATAAAAGCCTTAACACAACAAACTTCAGTGAGGTGACCATCAACAGTGTTATTAAATATAATAAATCATAAGCTTAAAAATCATGCCGTGTAGCAGTTTGGCTAGATCAACTAATTTGTGATTATTTCATGGGAAGGAATGCTAACCACAAAGAGGACTTTGAATTCATAACCTTTTCACCCAAATTGGTTGGTCTGGAAAAAGAAGGCAGAGGCAGAACAAATGGCATCTGTTTCCCCATTTTAAGCATTTTGCATGTGGCCTTTTCCCCAGCAGTTGACCCCTTTACTATCTTGCGAACACAAGTCAACCATTACAGAAAACAGATCTGCCCTACCATGCGAATGCTTAATTTTTTTTTTTATTTTTTTTTTATCATCCAGCTCATGAGCAGCAAGAGGGAAACCTACTCTGGTAAATTTGGTTCTGCTTTGATTACAACCATAATTGACTTCATGCATTTCAATCTGTTCCAGTCTATTGTAAATATCTACGCAATGAAATAGTCAAATAGCAACCCCACTTACAGGAAAGGATATGTTTTGGCCACCTTTGCTGATTCTTCTTGAGATACTTCATTTTTATTTTATCCATCCTGACTGAGTGTCAAGCTATGTCCCTTCTAAAGAGAGTCAGGACAGAGGAATCAGGTCACTGATAAGTCAATAAGTCTAAGAACTGACTTTACAGCACCCAACTGACAGTCACAGCTTGTCTGTCCTGCACCTATGAAATTGAATGCTGGCAACTGAAAAAAACCTTTTTTGTTCAGTGGCTGTGTTTTTCTGCAGCAGATGACAGATAAAACAGGATTTTGGTACATGACCAAGACCAAGTTACATTAAAGCCTTGAGATGGGGTCAGTTAATTTTGAATTAGGCCTACAGTCAGGATAATATTTTTTCAAATGTTAATAAGCAGAGTTGCCAAAGTTTTTCTTACAATTAGTTCAGTGGGTCCTGTCATAAGCCACAGAAGACACTCGTTTGGTTAGACCCCTGATTCTTGTAGCGCACACAACTTGGCAAGTGCACAAAGATTCCTGTTTTATTGCTTCCAAGGTACTTTTTTCACTCAGATGTCTGGAAGACTGGATTTGTTTTTGAGAAGTCAAGCCAGTTGTTGTGGCTAATGTCTTTGTTGGTTGTTCTCAGATGTTTTTTTGTGTTTAATTCTTTGTCTCCCTGGATGTCAGGGCCCACCGGAGGTTGCGGTTTCTCAGCCTGTATCCACAGTCAATGGACTCATTAGGTGAGTTGTAGAGAACCTTTCATTCCCGTGTTTACTAGCATTTCTTTTGCAGTTATGATTCCAAGCAATCTGCCACAGCTCAAAAATGTCAGAGACTGGATAAAGAATTTATACATTTCTCAAATGCTTCTTATTGTATCTAAAAAACATTAAACTAACTTAGGTCATTTTGGTTAGGCCGTCCAAAGAGTAAAGTGTTTCAGTGGTATAAATCTGAAGGACTTCATTTTTCTGAGAATTTCGCAATGTTTCTCATACATGAAGTAGCCATGGCATAAATGTGCTGTTTGGACAACCCATAAATGAGCGTCATATTAACTAGAAAATGACTCATGCAGGTGCACTTTATGGACCTTTGTTTAATGCGCTTAGGCTGTTGATATTTCTTTTGTGTAGTTGTAGACGTACATGGAGAAGCTCAGGTCTATCTTAGGCCAAAATGTATGTACAGGCAGATTACTGTTAACCGTGGTCAGTGGATATTGCTGCTACAGTCAGTTTTTTTAAGTTTCTTCTGCTTTCTCTTTTATCTGTGGATGTTTTATTGAAAGATAAGGATTGTGTAAAATAGCGAATAGCACTTCCACTGTATTATGCTATTTCATGCAACCTTTCTGAGTGATTGCCAAAAAAAATTGTATTTGTAGTTGCAATGGGACAATGGTATATTTAAAAATATATAGCTGAAGCATAAAAATGAGTATATATATATATACACACACACACAGGCAATATGAACCAAAACTAACCACATATTATACCTTTGCGGTTTTATCAGTCACCATATGCAGTCAGTCTGCACATTTATTTAGTTATGATTCATTTAAGGTGGTTATTTTTAATATGAAGTAAAATTAACTTTAAGAGAAATAGTATGCCTCATTATTTTACCACTGTTTTATATAATTATATTGACACACTGCTAAGAAATGAAACATTCTTATAGCAGTTTTAATATAATGTAAAAACCCTTTCGTTATACCCTAAGCCCTGAGATCAAAGCATCCTTGTGCTGCCCTCATTGAAGTATTTCGCTGTGTTGCCATGTTTTATTCATTCCTATTCACAAAAAGGACTCTGTTTCTCATTGAAAGGAACTATTACATAACTGCTTTGTCTTTTTCTCAGATTCCTGCTTTTTCTACCTTTCATTGAAGTTCAGTTTGGAATCAGTGCTGTCATGGCAGCACTTTGGTTGAATCTATTTCAACCAAATTCAACTTTGGTTGAATTTCCTTTTCAGTTGACCACTTTCAGTAAAATTCCATCACTGACGTAGCAGCCCACCGCCCTCACCCTCAGGATGTTCTGGGGTGTATCGGTGAAGTTTGCCCTGCTACGCACAAACAGCGCCCCCCTCACCCAACCCTACCACAACTCACCGATAGTGATACCTGTTGACTCCGCCTGGCTAGCTGCCTGTTTGGAGCCCAAGCGATAAGCACAGCATAGAGGGAGAGGTGTTGTCATGGCATCAGGGTGACCTCCCTTTTTGGACGAGCCGCATTATCAGACCACTGGAGAGTCGTATCTCCTCACGCCTTAATACCCCACAAACCCATGCCGCTTTTCATTTAAAAAGATCCTTGGTGAGGGAGCGAGGAATTAAATGCAATAATTCATAAAGAAGAACCGACAGATTGCATAACCAAGCACCAGCCAAAAGGGAAACTCCAACAGGATGATGGGATAGAGCCAGGAGGCAGTCGGTGTTCGGAGGGGTGATGCAAGGTCATGGCTTGGAGGTAGGGGGGATGGTGGCCTCTGAGCCTGAGGAGTCAGTCGGTAAGTTAAGGGGCGGGAGCTGGAAGACATGAAGTGACTCAGTCCCATAAAGTCATCATTGAGAGGGAGTGGCTGAGACCAGCAATTACTAAGGGTGTGAGTCTTGTAACTATTCAGAGAGAGAGAAAAAAAACAAAGCACAGTGGCAGTGATTTACAACTCCAGAGGGATGTGTTAAATGGCGCAGGATGGCACATCAACTTTGTTCTCAGAGCACTTTTCAGCCCGACCGATTGAAATGGTGCGTGAGGGAGGCATTAACCTTGTGGTCCAGTCCCAGTATCTGTTCCTCCTTTAATTGCAGTATTCTTGTAGCTGAGGAAATTCCTGCTGCCCATTATATGAGAAATATGATCTCTGTTCCAGAAATACAGTTTAAAGGTGACATATATAGTATCTGGGGCCAGTTACCTTCTATCAGGTAGCCTCTTCAAGGGCAACGGGAAAAACATCTTCAGGTTCACGGCTATGGTTACTCAGGGAGACCTGTCAATTAAAAACAACTTTAATTGTCCAAATATATACAGCTGCCTACTGTGGTATTTCTTTAATGGAAAACATTAGTTCCAGTGCTATATTACATCTGTGAGAATAATGGTGCTGTTTTACAACCCCGTTTCCAAAAAAGTTGGGACATTGTGTAAAATGTAAATAAAAACAGAATGCAATAATTTACAAATCATATAAACCCATATTTAATTGAAAATAGAACAAAGACTGAATATAAAATATTGAAACTGAGGAATTTTATAGTTTTATGACAAACATACGCTCAATTTTGAATTTGATGCCAGCAACAGGTTTCAAAAAAGTTGCGACGGGGCATGTTTACCACTGTGTTGCATCACCTCTCCTTTTAGCAACACTCTGTAAACATTTGGGAACTGAGGAGACCAGTTGCTGGAGTTCTGGAAGTGAAATGCTGCCCCATTCATGCCTGATACAGGATTTCAGCTGCTCAGCAGTTCAGGGTCTCCTTTGTCATATTTTTTGTTTCATGATGCGCCCAATGTTTTCAGTGAGTGACAGCTCTGGACTGCAGGCAGGACTCTTCTGTGGAGCCATGCTGTTGTAATACGCACAGAATACGGTTTGGCATCGTCTTGCTGAAATATACAAGGCCTTCTCTGAAAAAAACATTGCCTGGGTGGCAGCATATGTTGCTCCAAAACCTGTATATATTGTTCAGTATTAATGCCGCATTCCCTGATCTACAAGGTACCCAAGCCATGGGCACTAATGCACCCCCATATCATCATGGATGCTGGCTTACTGTCCGCTGATAACAAGCTGGATGGTCCCTCTCCTCTTCAGCCTGGAGGATGTGGCATCTGTGATTTCCAAAAGAATCTGAAATTTTGCTTTGTTAAACCACAGGACAGTTTTCCATTTTGCCTCAGTCCATTTTAAATGAACTCGGGCCCAGAGAAGTCGGTGGCATTTCTGGATCATGTTTAGATATGGTTCCTTCTTTGAATGGTAGAGTTTCATCCTGCATTTGTGGATGCAGCGGCAACTTGTGTTCATAGACAATGGTGTTTAGAAGTGTTCCTAAACCCATACAGTGATTTCCACTGTAGAATTGTCTGTTCTTAATGCAGCGCTGCCTAAGGACCTGAAAATCAGTTACCCAATACTGGTTTTCAGCCTTGTCCCTCGCAAACAGAGATTTCTCTGGATTCTCTGAATCTTTTAATGATGAAATTCTAAAATTCTTTCCAATATTATGTTGAGGAACGTTATTCTTAAACTGTTGCACTATTTGTCCCAACTCGTCCCAACTTCACTACACAGAGACTCTGCCTCTTCAATTTTTGGCAACATTGTAGCTGAAAGCCATTTCTTCCTGCTTAGTTCTAACTTTAGGAACTGCCAGTTGACCAGTCCAGGGATCTAAGGGCCCTGCTGGGTTGGAAGGCTACAAGCATCTCAGAAATATATGTTGGGTGTAGACCATGAAGTGATTTATGGACAGTTAGCAGTATTTTTAAATCAATTCTATAGCTGACTGGAAACTAATGTAAAGACCTAAGACCTGGGTTGATGTACTCTGCTTCCAAACAATTAGAGAACAATCTTGCAGTGATATTTTGAATAAGTTGCAATTGTCCAACTCTCTTTTTAGGGAGTCCAGACAAAAGTGCACTACAATAATCCACCCTACTGGAAATTAGAGCATGGATTATTTTCTCCAAGTTTTGTCTTGACATAAGCCTTTGACATAAGACTTTCCTAATATTTTTTAGATGATAGAAAGCTGACCTAGTCACTGCGTGTATATGGTTACTAAAAGTTAAATAAGTGACCATTAAAACACCAAGATTTCTGATCTGGGTGATGGTTCTGGATTTACAATAAATCTTTTAAACCTTTCCTCCTTGTTACCAGATAATTTTATCTCCATCTTGTCAATGTTTAACTGAAGAAAGTTTTGCTGCATCCATGTGTTAACTTGCTCCAGACAGTTACATAGTACGTCAATGGAAGCATAGTCATTAGAGAACACAGCTACACTATGTGGACAAAAGTATTGGGACACACCACTTAATCATTGAATTCAGTTTCATTCAGACCCATTGCATGAGGTGTGTAAAATCAAGCACCTAGCCATGCAGTCAGGTTTACAAACATTTGTGAAAGAATGGGTCATTCTGAAGACCTCAGTGATTTTAAGTATGGTACTGTCATAGGATGTCACCTTTGCAATAAGTCATTTCATGAAGTTTCTTCCCTGATAGATATACCACGGTCAAATGTAAGTGGTATTATTGCAAAGTGAAAGTGTTTAGGAACAACAAACTCAGCTATGAAGTGGCTGACCATGTAAAGTAACAGAGCGAGGTCGCCAAGTGCTGAGGCACATAGTGCCAACACTCTGTTTACTCAATAACCACAGAGTTCCAGGCTTCCTCTGGCATTAACCCCAGCACAGAAACCGTGCTCCAGGAGCTTCATGCAATGGGTTTCCATGGCCGAGCAGGTGCATGCCAACCTCACATCACCAAGTGCCATGCCAAGTGTCGGACGGAGTGGTGTAAAGCACGCTGTCACTGGACTTTGGAGCTGTGGAAATGTGTTCTGTGGAGTGATGAATCACACTTCTCTGTGTGGCAGTCTAATGCATTAGTCTGGGTTTGGCGGACAGGTTGGCTCAGAGAACGTTACCTTCATAACTGCTTTGTCCTATTCGTGAGAACCATTTGGGGAAGGTCCTTTTCTGTTCCAGCATGTTTGTGAACCAGTGCACAAAGCAAGGTCCATAAAGACATGGTTGGATGGGTTTGGTGTGGAAGAACTTGACTGGCTCACACAGAGCCCTGACCTCAACCCCACCAAACACCTTTGGGATGAACTAGAACAGAGATTGTAAGCCAGGCCTCATCACAAATGCTCATCTAAATGAATGGGCAAAACTTCCCACAGACACACTCCAAAATCTTGTGGAAAGTCTTCTCAGTAGAGTGGCAGCTGTTATAGTTGCAAAGGGTGGACCAACTCCATATTGATGCCTATGGATTTAGAATGGAATGTCGTAAAAATACCTGTAGGTGTAATGGCCCAATATTTTTGTCAGTATACTGGGCATATATAATATCATAATTATCCAAAGCAACAAAATAGGTCCTGCCTTCCAAATAGGAATTATTCCAGATAATCCAACCCAATTTTGCAAATAAAATTTGATAATGAATAGAATCAAATACTGCAGTGAGATCTAAAAGCACAAGAACAGATATTTTTCCTGATTCAGTATTTAAGTGAATGTCATTTAGGATCTTTATATGAGTCATTTCAGTGCTGTGATATGTTCAAAATCCAGATTGGAAATCCTCATCAAAGCAGTCATTACTGTTTAAAAAGTGACTAAAATGACTGTAAGCAGCTTTTTCAATAATCTTCCCTATGAGAACAAGATTTGAAATAGGTCCGTAATTGTTCAGAAGGGAGGAATTTAAATTGCACTTTTTAAAAATGAGGTTTAGTAACTGCAGTTTTTAAGGAAATCTGGGAAAACACCTGACAGCAATGAGGTGTTTACAATTAACAGCATGTCTTGCCCTAGACCAGTGGTTCACAACCTTTTTTGCCCAGTTTTTACCACACCAGCTCAGTTGCGATCCTAAATCAAGTATAGGTCTAAAGTAACGCTATGATCAAGCGCGCAGTGCACTCTGCAATTTATGCCAATCAATGCCTATCGCACAAATCTGATTGGATGTGCTAGTGAATTTTAAATTAAGGATCTGTAGGTTCATTTTGGGATTGAGACTGGGAAGTTTGATCATGGATCAGTAAAGGAGCTTGCTGGTTTTAAAATGTTTACATTTACAATTCTGCCTTGGGGCCATGTATATGAAGGCCAATGAATTTTCGTTGTATAGTGGCAAAACCAAAATTGGGAAACAATTTTGTTTTGATGATAAGTTCAGAAAACAAAAAAATGGCCTATTTGGTTTTCTTTAATATGATTATAAACAAAAATTGGAAAATAAAATACTTGTATTGATGTGGGGTCCATTGACAGTTTTGTTGTGACCTTGTCGCATACCTGTGGCCTTAGTTCGCGGTCTAGCAAGGAGCCGGACAATATGTCTTTGCACAAGTACAGAGATTATATTGTTGAAAAACAGAAACGGAAGATCTTGTGCTGATGTTGGATCGGGGTTATGCGCTTATTTTGGGACGGGACGTGGGTATTCAGAGAGTAATGTGCGGAAGTAGTGTGCTGAGCAGGGGCTTGGGAGGATCAACAAAACAAGAAACGGGTCGTTTCCCGATTTTGGTTTTTCCACTATAAAACTAAAAGTCATTGACTGTGATATACACGGACTGCCTCACGACCCTTTCAGAATTTTCACGACCCCAAATTGGTGGCGACCCATGGGTTGAGAATCGCTGCTATAGACAGCTGAAAACTTGTTTAAAAAATAAGCTGTCAGAATTTCTAGGCAGCATGTTGTAGATCTGAAATGAACTACTATATTTACAAGAGTTCCTCGATTAAGAGTACTAAACTCTGACATAATGGGTGTACTATGGAAGTAAGAAGACCAGATCAGTGTTTTTCACTGTGTTACTAATGGATAATCTTATATTTTCAATCTCTTTAGCAGATGGGGGCCCATTGACCTGCTGCTCTGGGGGGGGGGGTTAATTTATCAACAATGGAGAATAGTAGCCGAATATTGATGTGGAGAATAGTAGCCGAGTATTGATGTCTCTATTAATAATGTTGGGGAAAAAGCATTGTCATGCTTTAGAGTTATGAAGACTCCCCTAACGGATGTCGCCATGGATCTCTAGTCTTGATTTTCTCCATTTTTGCTCAGCACCTCTGCAATCCTGTATTATACAAGCTACATCTGTGGCATTTCTCCACAGGCCCTTATATTAGCTCTAAACTTAATAGGTCCATAATATTTAGAACTTTACAATCAAATGTGTGTAAAAGGGTATCCACAGAATTGGCTGTTGTGGTAGGTAAAATTATAAATGCTTCCTCAAACATAAGACTAGTATACTCATTTATGTAGATTGTACATTGGAAGGAGTCAAAGATTCCAGCAACATCTCCACTTTTCCTACATTTTGTGAGTTAATTAGTTAAGAGGGTATGATTTGTATATCATTGCACAGCTCTTCTAGGTAGAAACTCTTCCCCTTATATTCCCTGAAAAGCCAGTCTGCTTCTCCCCTCACTCTACTTAAAAAAAGAATAACAAAAAACTTTCTTGGCAATTGTCTTGTATAAACAGAGTATTTTTAGATCATATAGTTTTAATCACTAAAAGTTAATTTCCCACAATCTCATATAAGCCCTTTTAACCCCAGGGGTATGATGCCAGCGTCTAGAAGGACAGCAGGAGTTCAAGGGGCTATTTTAATTTTTGCTCTCCCCTTTTTCGGCATTTGGATGCAGGTTCAGATGCAGGTTCAGATGCAGGGCTGAGGTGAAACTGAGGGAGATGACCTATAGGCAGAGCGTATCAGATTGATCACTCGCAGCTGATTCAAATTCAAATTTTATTTGTCACATGCATCAATAGCACAACCTGCAGTGAAATGCTTATTGCAACTGCTCCAAGGAAATGTAGATAAAAACATTTTAAAACTATATAAAAAGAGATGAAAGAGATTAGATATTAGATATTAGATATATCTTGTTTTGTTTGACTCTTCTGCCGGCCCCTGGAGGATGGGCTCCCCCTTTGGGTCTGGTTCCTCCCAAGGTTTC
>JAODJU010000095.1:14691794-14701824 GCA_026776725.1 Gnathonemus echidnorhynchus | reverse complement strand
TATATATATATATATATATTTATTTATTTATTTGAATATTGGTATTTTGGCACTCTGTTCTCTCTCATTTTCCCATTTTGGGTAATAATTCCAGAAGAATGGGGGATAGCAGCCCAATATCTTGCATGTCTTTGGGTGTGACACCATTTGTTACAGCTCAGCTCGTAATTAATTTCACTTAATTTGACTATTCATTGGATAAGTCACATCATGTAAAAGGCTGGAGCTGCTGATACCTCACCCAGGGTGCCTTCGTGTCTTTTGCCCCCTTTTTGCCCTAAATTTTCAGAATTTTGTCTGTGATGATACCAACCCCAATATGTCTATATAGGCGCCTGTGGTTCCAGCTGTCTTTCTATGGATCAGTGTTAAATTACTGCCTTTTCAGGTTGTGGGCATTAATATCTGCTGAAATAGCATAGCTTTTAATATAAATATTTTTATAAGTAATGGTCGTCATTTCTTTTGAAAAAGGCTGGGAAAATTCTATTCGGGACAGTCGCAGGTATTTCAGTCTCTGTTGTAGTTTTAGTGGGTACAGAAGTGGAATTTGAGATCATTTATGCATCCACCCTGCACTTTTTAGTTGTATTCATTTCTTTTTCCTCTTTTTCTTTGGTAGTACTTTTGTGTAACATGTTCGTTGACCTCAGTTTTTGAGTAGCAGAATGTTTTTAATAGTGCAACCAGTGTATTTTTATCAGTGGCAACCTTTTGTTTTACAATTCCTAATTTCTGAAAGGATACACACACAAAAAAACTTGCATATATTTCATATTTTTGAATGTGGGTATTTTGGCACTCCGTTCTTTCTCGTTTTCCCATTTTAGGTAATGATGCCTGTCCTGAATTATGAACTGCTACAAAAAGTTAATTAATATATATAAAAACTTTAAATAAAACAAGTAACTTGAGTGAACAATAAGAGAGTAACAGTGTTGATTGACTCATTCTGTTTTGACTGACAGTTGAAGAACCATTAGCAGAGGTAGCTTAGTGACAAGCAGAACAATAACTACAGGCAGCAGCTCCACAGGGTTTTTTAACCAAAGGTACATTCATTAGATACATACACTCAGAAACTCCTAGCTTACGACAGACCCCGTATCCTTGTGGTTACCTTGAATCCTGGTTCTGATTGACTCCCTTGTTACTCTCCCCCAAAGTGGCCTTAAACTGTATATATTTTCTCTCTAAAGACTACAAGTTTCTTTCTAGTTTAGGAATGCATCAGTTGGAAATTATTTAGAAATTATTTGTGGTTCAGGAGTATTTTAATGGGGAATTATGCAGAAAATTTCCTCGACTGCATGCGCTGATATCCAGATCTTTTGGCAGGAAGTGGGTTAACAGTGTGAATTAACCATGGTCAGAAGTTAGGCATTTTTCCCAGGTTTTCCAGCCAAGTCTGTGGGCTGCGTTCTGTTTGGGTAGGCAAAAGCAAAGAGTTGCTGTTGCTGTTATTTTCATGGGCTTTTACTGCATTTACACCCAGTGAATTTATAATGCTGTTTGTCTGCATTGCATACAGTGTTAATGCACCTAAAAGAAGACAAAAAATTTGTTTCGACACTGGATATCCATCACTTTGATGAGTGTTTCTTTTAGTTATTTAACCGTTTGAAGGCTGTACACTTATGAGTGCTCAGTTTTGTCTCTGTGCAACTGTTTGGTCGACCTGTTGTTGTGGATCATTAATGTGATTTGACTTGCACTGGAACGGAAAATAGGTAAAACCCCACTAGGTGTTGCAGTTGCTAACCATTTTGACCTTTTCTGGTTCTTGAGTTTTGGCTATGATGTCTTCTCTCGCTTAGCTTATCTCTGTGCCAGTTCACCCAGGGTCTCGTTCTGGAAGGCTGACCTTTGGTGTTTTTGTGCTGGCAGGTTGGTTGTACCGAGATGTGCAAGAGAGCTGGATCCGACAGCGGCGACAATGGTTCGTTCTCACACAGGATTCACTGGACTGCTACAGCAGTCAGGAGAAGAATTCACGGAGGCTGGGCAGCCTGGTCCTCACCAGTCTCTGCTCGGTCATCTGGCCAGACAAGCAGACCTACAAGGAAACTGGTAAAAAAGCCATCTCCTGCATGGTGCCTGAAAATGAAAAATCACCGGGACATCTGTGGAATCAGTAGACAGTTTGATGATTAACATTTGTGGACTTTTATTGCTGAAGCATCCCTGAAACACAACACTTAATTTCAGCAGGAAACATATATGGTCAAGGTCATCAAATGGCCTTTTTGTGACTGTGACAAACACGAAGGTACAGAAATAAAATGTTAAAGCATACTTATTTTAGCAGTGTGGATTGCCATGACTGGTCCTTTATTTCACATTGATAAAGAGGACCTGTCTGTCTAGTTTAATTTGTCTACTGTTAGCTACAGGTAGATAGACATCTTGTTTTCCAGGCAGTAATGTGCCATAAGGAAATCCTATTGTATCTGCTTTCAGTCCAAGAAACTAAAGCCGTATTTTTGTGTCATATACCATATATATCTACATGTCCATTGTAGTGAACCTGTTTTTGATTCATAGACCTCCTGAGTTACACAACGCTGAAGTAGGTTCTCAGAGTGATAAAGGGTCAAAGAAAACACTGTTTTCATACATCGAAGCTTGTGCATTATAAACACTTCCCATTTTCCACACACTTCCTTTATTATGAGAAGGCACAAAAAAAATCTGGGGATTGCCAAGTGCATGATGTGTTTCACAAGACGTTTAACAAAGTTACATAAGGTAAACTTCATGTGATGAAGCCCGTTCTTTATGTGAGACGTATGGTGAGAGTTTCATACCCTCATGTTCAGAAATGGAAGTTCCCCAGACTAGTTTCATCCTTAGACGTGAATCATGGCCCTTTTTGTATGAATCCCAGTAAGTATGGCAAGGCTGGACGGGCTTGTTTGGGAACTTCGGTGCTTTTCCTATCTTCCAATGACACCGTTTCCTCTGTCTCCTGACCGCTCAGGCTACTGGAGCATCACAGTCTATGGCCGGAAGCACTGTTATCGCCTGTTCACCAAACACTTCAATGAGGCGGTACAATGGGCCTGTGCCATCCAGAAGGTCATCGACAGCAAGGCCCCGGTGGAAACACCCACCCAGCTGCTAATTCGGGACATTGAGGTGAGTTCATTGGCTAGTTCATTGCCCGTTCTTCTGACGTAACTTTCAACGTGAAGGTGTTTTAAAAGCTGAATTGCTGTAATTAAAAACTCCCTCTGAGCTCCAGGAATTTCTCAGAATTAAAAAAAACATACATTCTACAGTTGTGCGTCATCTTCCTTTTTTTCAGACATTTTCAGAATTAACCTCCATTGTTACCTCCCAGAGCTATGAAATCTAGTAACCAGCCTCTTGCAGGAATAGAGCCCCATGAAAATTTTAGACTGAACTCACAGTACTGTGGCATTCATCTGCATAAGAGGAACTGAAAATGGATGAACATGAGCTTTAGACTTGGTTCAACATGCCTGAGAATCAAGCCTTAGTACAGAGGTTTTCCAACCTAACTGAATACTAGAACTTTTTAGGGCACAACTTTGTCTTAGATGAACCCCGACAAACATTTCTTATAGACTTACATTAGGCTATTATTAGCATCATGATTTATGCATTCCTCTTCAGCACTGCATCAGTAGCCTGGTAGAAGTATTTTGGCAAAGTAACATTTTATGTATAAGGTAGGTAGCAGACTGGACCTCAATTTCTCTTATAGCTGGGATCAGGGCAGCCTTATTGTATTATACAGGGCACTGGGCCAGGACTGAGAGGCATTCGGGGACTTGGCTGTGCGACCCACATCCCAAGGCCCCAGTCTATCACAGATAGGTCTCTGATGATGGGAATGGCAGCTTCCATGACTACAGAAACTCCTCAGAGTCACCCCACTCCATTTGCCCATGAGGAGACATCTCAAAATTCCCATGGAATAATCGTATCCCAGGCTTAGGGTTTCTGCTTTGTGCTGTGATCAAAGCCTGCCATTCAGGAGATTTCATTACTGCATTGCCATGGAAAGGAAAAATTAAATTTTCTTAATCTTTCGCAATAAATATCCACATACCCACTGGGACAAAATCAGGATTTGAGCTTTCCAGCTGTTGACTTGATCAGAAAAAAACAGAATGTGCATGTATCTTATTCTGAGAAGCTGTAACACAGAAAATCCTCTTCTCTGGGCAGATTGCAGATGGATTTATTGTCAAACGGCCTGGTTAATAATAAATGAGCTCCACATTTTGCTGGTGCTTCATTCCATCACTGCACTCCTTATCACCCAAACTCTGCTGTACTCTTCCTGTTTGCCCAGGTCCCTTAGAACAATCAAACAAGATGACCTTGTATTATCTGCATGTGTGTATAAGCGTCAGAATACATAATTATTTGCACACATGCACCTGATATTCAATTAGAAAGGGCCCTGTTACTTGAAGTTCTTTCATTTTTCATGCCATGCTGGCCTGTGTGAAAGAATGGGAGAAATCTTGAAAGGATATTATTCACCCAATTGAAAGCACACATTGTACCTCCAGGATGTGTCCCGTTATGGTGTAATTAATAAACAAGGTGCTTTTGACTGATTGACCCTATGCAAATCCACACATCCTGCACAGGAATCCAAGCAGGCTGACAATGGAAGATGGTGGTCCATAACACCGCCTTACACACATTCATCTCTGCAGCTGAAAGGGTAGAGGAACCCATAATAATTTGTTGGGCTGCCTTTCCTGAAAACTAGCTGGTTGTGGCAGGTAGCTAATTCGCCACCATTTCTTCAGCCGTTTGCTGGTCCATTGCAGAACATGCTGTCTGATGCATCCTTTAGCCAGCAGACTTCGGATCTGAGTAAGACTTGAGATGGATAGACAGCTTCCTCAAATTCGGGGTCTTCATTCCCAATGAAGTATCTACATAATATGCAGTGGGGGGTGTGGCACATGCAAGCCAGCTGAAACTGTCAGTGCCCCTTCCAATCTCATTGACCTCTTTTAGCTGTGTAACCCAATATCAGCCTGCTTTGTTCCCAGAAGCTCACAGGACATGATCAGCTTTGCTCCTGGATTATCTTGACTGTGAAAACAATCGTGCATCATTGTGAATCAGGCCAACAAATCTACTGATCAACTGTGTGTGTGTGTGGATTAGGTTTAAATTACATTGTGCGGACCAAATGTCCCCCACAACGTAATAAAAACCTTTTTTTTTTAGGTTGTGGGGACCATTTTGTCAGGTCCCCACAACATTCTGTTAAGTCAAAAAAATAATAAAAATGCCAAAAACCTCCTGCTTTGTTTTGGTTACTTATGGTTAAGGTTAGGGCTGGGTAGGGGAGTTTTCCCCATAGAAATGAACGTAGAGTGCCCACTAAGATATAATTACAAACCTGTGTGTGTGTGTAATATATAATTTCCTGAGATTAAATGAAGTATATTTGTCTGAATAGTTTCTATGTGGTTAGTATGAGACATCTGAAATTTGATATTGAGTATCATGAGAAATGTAGAGCCGTTAGATTAATATACAGGTGAATGATTAGTGGAGAAGTCAGAAGTCAAGATTCTATGACAATCTCAGACAACTTCAGACCTCTCTTTGGGTTTTCAGTAGTACACGTTTGAGAAAGTTTTCACAAGTCTGAAAACTAAATTGAAAAACCAGTAATTGATCTAATATTTTTTCATAGCACATAAGTCCCTTGTAATCAGATTAAAATGAGTTGAGCCAGTAAACTAAACTAAGCATATTTGAAATGTTAATACACCTGCTGACATCTAACAGGTTAGGACAGGAGTTGAGGCCCAGGTGCTTCGGTGCGGTCATGACCATGAGTATCGTGTCTTAACAGGAACACCTTCAACTAGCGGCATGCAGGTTTTATTAAACTGCACTACATCCTTATCCCCTTTGTCTCTCATGCAGAAAAGCAAGTCTAATCAGGAGGCAGTGGAACAGATTTACCAAAAAAACCCAATCCTGAGGTACACCCAGAGCCCGCTCTACGCCCCTCTGCTTCCCTTTCCTTATGGAAGCTTTGACCACACCTGTAAGTAATAACCAACATACCAGCTCTGCCACTAACCACACCACAGTGTCAGGTGTTGGAGGCACAGGAAATTACCCATAATTCCCACTTAATATTACCTGTCATGGTTTGTAGATGTTTATCATGGGCTTTAACCACACAACCTCCTGTCTCAGACCACAGCGGGAAGGGCTATGGCTCACTCCGAGATGAGGCCGTCAAGCTGTTTAACTCGCTGCAGCAGCTGGAGGTGGCCCTGGACCCTGTGCCACTGATCCAGGGCGTGCTGCAGACATGCCAGGACCTGCGACCACTTCAGGATGAGGTCTACTGCCAGCTGGTGAAGCAGACCAGTGGGGTGACCACCCCCAATGTGCCCACTTACCTGCGCTACTGGCAGATGCTCACCTGCATGAGCTGCACCTTCCTGCCTGGGACACCCGTGCTCAGTTACCTGTGCTTCCACCTCCACAGGTGAGCGGAAAGACCTCTGCCCTGGATGGGTGGAACACAGAACCATGTGACATGGGGATGGGAGAACCCAACAGGAACCTTATTTGAAGATGGGGCTAGAGATGAAGGGCAGTGAGTGGCTGAGTGGGTTAGGAGGCTGTTTCTATAATCAGAAGGTCACCAGTTCAAATCCCTGGGCCAGAAGACTAATTTCACCCTTGGGGCTCTTGAGCAAGGCCCTCAATCCCAAATGCTCCAGGGACTGGCTGACATGATTTTCTCAGGTGTATGCTGAGAAATGCCTGCAAAATAAATTCAGTGTAAATCATAACAAAATGATGGGTGTGAACAGAAACAAAAAGCCGACATCAATGCAGGGGAGACGCTGGCACAAAAAGACAAAAGAGACATTGGGTATTAGTCAATGAGATGTGGGCCAGGGCCTGGAGGCTCAGGCACGTGTTGGTAATGAGGGACAGGTGAGGTGAATGAAAGCGCTTTTATCACACAGTTTCATTCCAGCCCACCCACATCTTCCAGCTCACAATGGTTGTATCACAAAACATTCTTCAGGTGTTTTCCCATTATGTCAGTTGAAGCTACATTGACTCTATTCATATTATCATTGATAATTGATCAAGATTTTTGTCGCTGTGTTGATAACCTCAGTATAACTAAGCCCAGGACATTTTATAAGTACATCTAAATACAATTCACGTGGTATATGCTTACTCGAAGTGACAGTACATTCCCCAGTACAAGTAAAATCAAAAAAGAACACCATGTGCCTGTTTATTTTATTCAGGGAAACTTTCACCATTGTTGGGTCACTTCCTAATTCGTGCCAGGCATAACGAGCAATAGCAAGAACTACCTTTTCTGTGGTCCAACAATGTGATGCTGGAGGGGGGAACTTCCTCCTCCAGGCCGCTGAAGAGGATGACAGAGAGTCCCAGTTAGCATCGGCGGGCACTGTCCTGCTGGAGCCTCTGCCCGCTTTTCCAGTACGTAATGGATGCCAAAAGGAAATTCTTTAAATAATCTGAATGACAAGACAAACATTTATCATTCCATGTTCCAGTTCCTGAGAAAAGACGACAAACTAAAGTGTGATGCATGAGCCTGCTGTCCAGGACCAGTACTCCTCTGGATGAAAGATGCCTTTTGGCCACATTAATTATCTGTCAGCTTACATCTTAATAGGAACAGAGGCCCATGATCTCTCTAAGTTCTTCTCAGCCACCCTGCCGGCTTTCAACACAAACCATAATATTGTGAGCTTTAGAGAGCTTATCACTTCACCCACCTGCCTTGTGCTGTTCTTTAGAGTGCAGAGAGACTATCCCAGCACGGAGGTAGACAGCTACACCTCGTTCATCCAGGAGGCGCTGGCAAAGACGCGGTGTCGTGAGAACGTGCCTTCCTGCGAGGAGATCCAGGTGCTCATGAGGCGGCAGGAGCTGCAGTGTACGGTGCACCACCCCGGGCCAGGCTCTTGCCGGACCCCCATCAGCTCCCACACCACCGCCGATGAGGTAATGACAACATCGGCACCAGTCTGATAGGGTCACATCTCAACTGTGTCTTATATCCCACTCCATTCATTAGGTCACTTTCCTTATAAAAGTATAATTAGTTGGATAATTTAGATCTGAACAATTTTGCTATAGGGTGGGCAGTGTGTGGCTCAGTGGTACCTGATGCTGTACCTGTGATCTGAAGGTCACTGGTTCCAAACCCCCACGTCAGCAGAATGATTTTAGAGCAAGGTCTTGAACCCTGAATTGCTCCAGGGTCTTGACCCTGTTTCCTCAAAAAAAATGTGCAGCTTTGGACTAAAGCTAAATAAATGCAATTAAGGTAAATGTCTATACACACATAATAATGTGATTTCTGAAACTTTAAGGTCTTGTTCTGCAATCCCCCATAATCCCACTAGTTAAAGTGAAAAGCTTTTGCCCACCAGAATCTGCTGTCCCGTGTTCTGAAACAATTTTCCAATAGGTCATTTAAGTTTTTGTGCCCAAAACTATATAAATGTAGAAAAAACTGAAACAAATGGAGATAAAACTCAGCCAGAGATATGGGCCACCGCAGGTCTTGCTCTTCCTTAGGGAGCACTGAAGCCGTTTTTGGCTTCTCCTTTACCCAAGCACCCAACCTCAATGTCTCTTCAGTCATTGTCTTGATTAGATGAGATTTTCCCTTTCTGAGGCTTCATATACAGACTGGGAAAAACTGTCCCCGGATATAGCCTCTTAAGACCAGGAATCGACTGGTCCCGATGTTGATAATTGCAGCAGCTGATTATAGAGATCTATTGACACTATGAGTGCATAAAATCTACCTTTTCCTATTGTATGGTTTGTAGGGATATTTCAGGTCTCACTTGTATTTTATTGCCACCCCATGGTACTTTGGAGCAGTTTTTCTGCACTGCTACTCTGATTCTTGCATCAGATTGTGTTTCCCAATCAGAGCCCTTCTCTGGCAGCCTGTGGTTTGAGCACAATCGGTCATACTTCCTTATCCTCAGCTCGTGAAGAAGTTGATGAAGCAGCTCGGACTGCAAGAAAGCCGGAATGCCTTTGCACTTTTCGAGCGAAGTGGCCAGAGAGAACGGGTCATCGGGGGCAGCACCATCATCGCTGACGTGCTGACTGGGTAAGCAAAGCAAACATTGCTCAGACCTCAGCCAGCTTACGCACAGGGATGCTGCTGCATATGGGCGCCTTACCCAATGCCTATACAGCAGTGTCAGTGCACTGCTAACCTCCAATGGGCCTCTGCATTCTTGCAAAGGGAGAAATGCAAAATACATAAGAAATTTTGTACATTACCTCCTTGTCATGTTTTTGTATCATGCTACAAGACGTCCATGTTTCCGTTACAATCTAGATTCATGACCGCTAAATACAGTGGTCTGCAGTAAAACAAATAAATAGGGACCAATGGATGTCTAAGTTAAAAGGATAGTCAATGATAACTTGATAATCTGAATAATCAGATGGAGCTGTCTTGCATATGAACTCACCCAACCTTCTTCAATGTGTGTTCCAGCCTCTCTAGTAAGTCGGACACAGACACCCAGAAATGGCTGTACTTCAAGCTATACTGCTATATAGACACAGAGAACATCTTGCCTGACAGTCTTGAGTACACCTTCCTTTTTGAACAGGTAAATAAATTTGCAAGCACATATGTACCTGACAAAAATTAATGTATTAACCAACCCTAATTTTCATTCTTCAATCTGTCATCTGCAAAGTCATTAGTGGACTCGGAGCCTATGGTAGGCAGCATACAGCACAAGGCAGAGGAATAACCGGGCTGGGATGCCAGTACATTGCATTGCACACACACAATGGGCAATTTAGAGACACCAGTTTACCTAACTCAGAACAAAGGGCAAACTCCACACACAAGGATGGGGGGTGGTGAGTGCCTGTGATCAGAAGCCCCAGCCTCAGCAGAACAGTCACATTGGCCCTTGAGCAAGGCCTTTAACCCCCCCCCCCCCCCCCCCCCCCCCCCCCCCCC
>JAODJU010000095.1:14641051-14651169 GCA_026776725.1 Gnathonemus echidnorhynchus | reverse complement strand
TGATCATGATCAGGAATTGACACGAGGTAATGAGGGGGCGTGGCACACATGAGGATCGTACGGAGCCGGGCGTGACATTGTGTAAGTACATTTGAAATTTTAAATAACTTTTTTAACATGTTTTTTTTTTTGTGGTAACAGGGTCGAGGCAGTGAGCTTGTCTGATTTTACATGACTCAAAGAAAATTAGTCAAAAGAAGAGAGCGCTTACTTGTCTTTTCACAACCAACTTCAATAAAGGTAGAACATGCAAATTCCTGGAAACGATGAAACTTTTGGAACAGTCCTTTATCTCGTAAGGGTTGTTTTCATGAAAACTACTAAATTGTTCTGTTTAACAACATTTTACTCATATTACAAATGAAAATCATGAGTAGTGAAAGGATGCTTGAGGCTTCATACAAGTTTAAGTTTGTATATTGTAATTTGACCTTTTTGGCCTCAAAAATCATTCTGAGGGACAGGCTGGTTTTATATTTTTTGCAAGTTGCTTCTCACAAAAAAGTTTTAATTGCTTTAAAAACAACAAAAATGTTTTTATGCTAAAAGACACATTTCAGCAAAATGAAATTAGAAAATATTTGATGTTTATTTAGGTTTACAGAGAAGTTTTTTTTTCTGTGGGACACAAAATGACAAGTTTTTGTATAACCACTCACCTATATCACACAGTATTACCCCTTGAAATTTACCAGAGTCCTTTTGGGTAGAAGCATAATGTGTCACAATAACATTCTGCTATTAAAAGTCAGACAAGACTGTCTTGGAATTTTGAATGATGAGCTAGAAATAGAATGCAAAATTTTTATAAGCATGGTGCACTCATGGTTAGAAATGTTTCCACAGTCTGTTAAATAGTGTTTTAAGACTATGAACTCAATATTTTGCTCGGTATTACACAACTCGAGCTAGTAAGATAATCCTGTGAAGGGGTAAGAAATCTCTCTTGCTTTCTTTTGCCTTAAGATCACATTTTTATTGAAATCTTTCTGTAAAAATGTCACAATGTCCTGCAAGCGGCATGAATTGATGCAAACGTCTGTTCTGGGCGAAGCAGTTGAAGGAGGGTCATCTCATAGAGGAGATTGTTTGATGCAGTCTCACTTCCTCTTTCAATCCCTTTTATAGGATTGAATACTCAGCTCAACATACTACCTTCTGTAGCAATGCTGAATTTACCATAATATTGATTAAATTTTGCAGCTCAAAGGCAACACTGGAACACAACAATGCTGGCTTGAACTATTTCTTCATGAGGCCGTGCAGCTAACTTTGTGTTTGATGCTCTGGGGCATGTTATTCATCACTGAGGAGCAGCCAGAGTTTTATCTACCAGTGAAGCATTTCATGGCTAAGCACTGCTAGCCAGCTGCAGATCTTAGTGTCTAACATGTATTCAGCTGTGATGAGGTGTCATTTGAACTAAATCACTGCTTTACGTTTCAAAGTTAATCTTAAGAAGATTGCCTTCTACTTGTAGCACATCTGTAAACAAAGCAGGAACTTAGAAATTATAGCTTCTCTGTATATCTAAAGTGGTAAGAGATGATTTGCAAAATCCCCATTAACATATTCAATGCAGTAAAAATTAACACTAAAAAATTAGCAGTAAATGTCTTTCATTTTCAGTTTTTATCCATAGCTAGAAGGAAAATACATACTGAATTCACTTGTTTCAAGACCAAATTTTTGTCCATAAAAAAGTCTTTTTAAAAACCTTGATCTGCCATCTCAGATGAATATACACCGTTGGGTTGTTGACAGTATAAACAATCAAAGTAAGACTAATCTGGTCTGAACTGGGGTATTTTTGTGTTCTTGTTAATTAATAATTCACCATGAGTGTGATACAGAAGTTTCAGTACAAGGCCTTCATCAGAATGTGCTTTTCAAGTATTTTGTTTAGACTTTCTAGCCATGACCAAAATAAATTATGAAAATGTCCAGTTAAATTATCAAGGTTATAAACCAGGGGTATTCAACTAAAATTTAAAGAGGTCCAGTTAGAGAAAATTTCTTGAAGCAAAGGTCTGGAAGATCATAATGTCTAACTATATAGTGTGATATATATTTAAGTAGCCTATTAGTTGTATCAGCATTGCATGTAATCAGTACCTGACTCTTAAATCAAATTAATTCAGTACAATTCAAAAACGTTTTGACAATATTTATTGTTACGTGACATAGAACTTCGGCCAGTTGGCTGGAGTGAGATTTTCAATTTGAGATGTCTGCACACATGTAACAGTTCTTACCTTGTAAATAGTCTGGTTTTGTATTTAACCATGTAAATACACCTTTGACGTAGCAGTCCGCCTGTTAGTGACCTCTGTTATAAACCATAAAATCAAGTAATCCATAGTGTATGCCTGTGATGACTGACGACGGTATTCTGTTTCCCATTCCAGAACTCAATGAACCTGCCACCGGACAAGGTGAAGCTCCTTTGCCAGTATGACAACGAAAAGAAGTGGGAACTTGTCTGCGACCAGGTGAGGAGCAGAAGATGCCCACAAGAAATGGGACTGAGCTCAAACAGCAGTTTGCAGAGCTGCCTGTAATCGATATGTGACGCACCATGCAATCACGCGATCGTCGCTTGAGTGTCAGCATGTCTGCCCACATTGCCAATGTGTACATCCTTGTGCAAGTACCCACACGAGGCCTGCCTCATGCTGTGTGCCTCATAAATATTTTAAATTGCCATGGTAACTGCAGTAAGCCAGCTGACTACCTGTGGCACAGACAGTAGTGTCACATATGCACTGTCACCGTGGAAACACATGCGGGCAATATTTTGGCTAGTGTTTCCTCAACTTTAGCTCTCAAGAAGATGATTGCATTTGCACATAGCTGAATATTTATGACTGCAGAGGGGCTGTGAGGCTTCCTATTATGTCTGACTTCATGCCATGGTCGTTTCTGAGATGGGCTGAATAGCTAAATAAAAAAACGTGAGAAATAAACACATATGTTTATTCCAGTATGAGAGTGAATAGCTTACCACTTCATTGTTGACACATCAATGTAAAAAAAAAATCAGTTTTCAACAAATAATAAAGTGACAAACACGATGTCTCCATAAAATGGCAATACTCCTTCAGCTGACTACACATTTGTGGTTATCTGCCCTCGGCAACAGGAACGTTTCCAGGTGAAGAACCCCCCCTCAACATACCTGCTAAAACTGAAAAGCTACCTGGACCAAGGAGTCACTCGGAAAGTAAGTCCCCCTCCTTGCTCAACACCTATGGGAAAATTCCCCCATCTTAAAAGACTACCATTCTGAATATGCTCTGGGTATCAATAGCAGTTTCAAAAGTTATTTCAATACCTCGAATGATCCTGACCATACTGACAAAAAACACATAATGGACTCATAATAGAGATTTCGCTCTGGAAGTTAATTAGTTGATGTTAGTCTCTGGTCTGACAGTTTTAAAATAACTCTCCCACAAATTGGTCTCCTGAGTGTTTTCTAGACTTGCTTTGGGTAGAGACCAGTAAACTCTATTGTGCTATTTTTAGTTACGCTTACGTGCTTAAATAATAGCAGATTGTGGTGATGTATATCAACAAGTAAACAGAAGAGCAAATTTCCAAAACATACTCAGTTTGTTGTTTTTGATAAGATCACCAATGACCTAAAGTCACTCTTCTTCATCATATGTTAAAGTATTGTAATCCAATAAATAATTTTCATTAAATTTTCAAAATTCACTAAGTTAATATACATTTTCTCAAAAATGTATCCCTTAGACTGAGTGAGTTTTGGAAATTTGAATTTCAACTGTGTCATGAATTATTCTAAGGATACCCTTAAAGAGAATATTCAGTTGCAAACCGTATTTTGTGAGAATGTGTTTCATGAATGTCTTTCATGCAGTAATACCAAGCTAATCTCCAGCTATTCAAAATCCTGATTGCGATTTATTTAGCTGGTTAATATGGAGAGAATCAGATATGACAATAATACTTTATTAAAAAAAAAAACAACTTTTTGCTGAATTAGTACTGATTGTAATAAACTTCCTTATTTCCTTTGAAACTATATCTCTTGACTTGTACTTCTGTGAATTTCCTTTAGAACTTTTTAAAGAAAATGTTCTGACAATCCAAATAACTCACATTTGTTCTGTAAGTTTAAAAGGCGCACCCAGGAGTCCACCCAAGTCCTGAGGGAGCTGGAGATTTCTCTGCGGACCAATCACATCGGGTGAAGAGCTCCTGAAACACTCAATGCATCAGATTGCTGCCTTGCACCAATGAGATGGTTTTTAAGTTGGTTTTCCATGTTCCAGTCTCACAGCTACTGGCTTCTACAGATTAACTCAAACCTCAGTGGAGACTAGAACCACAGAGGAATACTAAATATCACATCGTGCATAGAAAGAAAACATGTTACGTTAGTTTATTCTGATGAATCTTTCCTGGCCATGTATGATGTCTTACCATGGATCCTCTCTCCCTTAGCTGGGCCAAGGAGTTTCTCAATGAAGAGAACAGAGGTCTGGATGTGTTAGTGGATTACCTGTCCTGCGCCCAGTCTGCTGTCACGTAAGTACTTGTCTCAGTAGGGTTAACCTCATGCAGGGTCATGCCATGTTTTAACTGTCGTACACACCGGCATGATTAAATGGGTGTGTGCAGCAATAGAGGCCTTGTCAAGCAGAATGTGACGGTCTAGCAGTTTTCACCACTGTGTCAACATGCTGCAGGCATGACATGGACAATGCAGATAATGGGACTCTCCCAGGGGACAGAGGAGAAAAAATGACAGAGGTGCTATCCAAAAGTGCCACCAGCTCCCCCACCCACAGTGCCCCCAGGGCCACACGTACTCTGGCCATCCGGTGAGTGTCCCCCCCATCCTGCCATGATACCTGCCCATGCTTTGGTTCCCGTGAGGAGAATCGGAGGGCTATGGAGTATGTATTCCTACTGAGTAAAGGCTTGCTCAGTCTTGGCTCTCTAGCAGATGTCTGTATGCTGCACTGCCTTGGAATGTTACTATGATGGAGAGGTCCGGTCGCTTTATTGCACCATGACACCTAGGGCCCGAGCAAACTGAGAGTTTCCTACTATACCACTTATTCAAAGTGTTTTAAGGAAGTAAAAATTCAAATAACTGGTAATATGTAATTGATTAAATTGTATAAGTTAAACAGACAGCCAATGTTCCCCACAATGTAATAAAAACCTGATATTTTGACTCTGTGGGGACCATTTGTTCAGGTCCCCACAAAGATTTGTGAATGCAGTCAAAATACTAAATACTAATACTAAAATACTAAATACTAATACTAAATTTTCTTTGGTTACTTATGGTTAAGGTTAGGGCTGGGTAGGGGTTAAGGGTGTTGTGATTTTATTCCCATAGAAATGAATGAACGGAATGAATTTCGATAGGTATGTGGGTGTGTGTGTGTGCATGCATGCCTCTGTGTGTGTGTGTGTGTGCGCGCGTGCTGGTGCTCAGGTGTATGATGGGAATCTGAGTGGAGAACCTGCTACTCTTCATATAGACATTGCTGCACAAATAATACAGATGCTCCGCATTCCTTTAGCACCAAAACCTACTGCAAGGATATTTAAACTATGTGATTTTTTTTCTTTGGATCAGCATTTCTGAGACAGTGAGCTGACGTGGCATTAAGCCTGGTACTGGCAGTTAAAGAGATCTTATCTGAGGATCCACGTGGCCTGACAAGACCTTTAATACAGTGTAAATCAAATAGAATCTTAACAATATAATTGATCCACTTACATTGATGGCCATATGGGTTATTTGCCCATGTTACACTGAACTCACTCACTAATCCTTCTCTGTGGCCCCATCTGTCCTTCTTTCCCTCTGTCTTCCTCTATATCTCTACCTTTTTTGGCAGCTTCAATTCCCTGCACAGCAGGAGGACCCTGAGGAGCTCACGCATCATCGGCCAGAAGGATGACGTCCATGTCTGCATCATGTGCTTGCGTGCTATAATGAATTATCAGGTACTGTGGGTCGTGTCTTCCTGTTGACCAGTAACTCTTGGTGTGGCCACCAGATGCTTATTATACCTGATCCATCGATCATTGGTATTCTCTTTAGATTAACTTTATTTGTTTGGGCTAGTTGAACTTTTATCTTCAAATAAATTCACTCAGCAATTGCCAGGAATTATTGACTAATCATTTCTCTCTTGAAACAATGAATGCTGTTATTAATTCAACGAGCCCAAATAAGAAATATCTGTATGTTCTATGTTCCTGTCAAGAAGCACAAATGTTGTTTAACATGTTATGGGTCTTCAAGTGACACGCTTGATTTAATGAGATTCGAATCACACTAATTAAAAGTTCACTCAATAGCAGCTGGTATGCTAACCAGGCTGGACAATGTGTAGCTGGGACCTGGGTTTTACTATGGACAATGTGTAGCTGGGTTTTGAGAGACGCACTCTGTCACTCTCCCTTTCCTTTTTGGTTTATCTTGATCCCCTGAACAAGTAAACAGTTTGCCAACAAATGAGTAAATGTGGCTGTGCTTTGCCAAGGTTATAGAAACACAATCTCACACTTCTGACACTGGCGTCAGACTGTACTGAAAAACACTGAGGTGCTCTGCTTTTAATTTTTAAGGGTATAACTAAGATTAAGTGCCCATGTGGGAATTGAACTTTCGCTATACTGATTGAAGGGTGGAGTCTGTTATCTGTGAATATAAAGCCTTTCTGACAGCACCAGGATCTCTCCGCAGTCTGGCTTCAACCTGGTGATGACCCACCCACGGTGCGTCAACGAGATCACACTCAGCCTCAACAACAGGAGTCCAAGGTGAGGCGAAGCTCATGCTCCTGCCAGAGGAAAACCTTGGCGCTTCCCCAGACTGCCCTCTTCTCTTCTCTCTGTGTACCCTCATTTCCTCTACTGGAGGAATTATCTAGGGTACGTTTGTGTATTTTACAGAGTTTTGTGAAGAATAATTTCAGGCTCCAAGGCCTCTTGGTCAAAACTGGGGTGATCTGATACCTTTATCTGGCTGTACCACTCTCTTCCGCCTGTCTACAGTCAACTTTCTGTTCCTCCTGCTTCAGCAGTATGACACTCTCTTCCCTTTTTCATTATGGAAGTCCCCTAACTCCTGGATTCTCAGTTTTCGTCTCGCCGCTGCCTGCGTCTCGCCATTAACATTACTGGGAGCACATTTTCCACCTCCCTTGACCTGCTGCAGTGTGATTGGTCTCATGTGCCCTGCAGGACGAAGGCTCTTGTGCTCGAGCTGCTGGCTGCGGTGTGCCTCGTGAGGGGAGGACACGACATCATCCTCAGAGCCTTCGATAACTTCAAAGAGGTCAGGAAGCTTTTCATTCACCTCGTAGCCCAGTCTGGCCCCTCTTCTAAATCCTGCACCCTTTCCCAGGAAGTAGGGTGCTGGGGCCTGGATTCCTCAAATCACTGCACCCCCTTTGAGACATTGATGCAATCCACCCATTGCAAGCACTATGGTTTACTGTTCATAGTTTTTCTCCTTGCATCACCTGCTCTGTCACCATTCTTGCTTGCTTGTATTTTCAGAGTAGGCTTATCTTCTTCCCCCTTTCTGTGGTTCTGCATGGACCACGGAAGCCGCATTTCTAGTGCAGAGTGGCTGCTCCGGCTGTCCAGACAGCTGCTACAAACTGTACAGCGCTCAAAAATGCGCCACATGCTGAACTTGACATCTGACCACACTTTTGAGTGATCTCCACCATGGTTCCACTGGGAACTCGTGCTAGCTGGGAATTCTATAAATCACGTCCGGAATGATCAGGGAAGCTGGAACTTGTACGTCTTTCCATGTACACATACAGTACTGCAGCTACCTAAAAACTTCTTCGGAGAGACATTAGGCATCCAAAACCTTTTGCCTCTTTTGGCAGACAAAACATTTTGCATGTGACAGCTTTTGTCTTGACGTGTCAAGACATTTCCTAATGCTGGAAGGAAACTTAATGTAGGGTTTACTTCATTCATTCTTAAATTACCTCAGTCCCCCCAAAGCCTCCAGTTAGCTGTCAATAACAGGAACCATCAAACTGCAGGCAGCAGCAGATGACGCCCTATAGGCATCGGGGCTGCCTGGTCGAGGCAGCCCCACAGCCAGCATTAGCGCTGCCTCCACCCTCAGCCAGCCACCGTGGCTCAGCCAGATTGCTGGTCGTACTGCACCAGGACTGGGTCAAGCCCGGTCATTTCTGCAGCAGTGGCAGCAGGTGGGGGCTTGTGGGTGGGGCCTAGTCAATGTGGCGAGTGTGGCGTCTGTTTCTCGCTGCAGTGCCATGTGGGTATTGTTTGGGTACTGGCTGGCAGGTGGAAATGCTGCATTATTTAGAGTGTGAGGCTGGGTAGACACTTTTGTAAAGATAGATGTGGGGGTGTTCCCTGTGCTGTGTTAAACCCTGAGGCTTATTCAGGACCTTGTGAAGGAGATTTCATCCCCTTACCCATCTCCCACTATCACTAACATAACCATTCATCCCGCTGCATGCCAATGACATATACTGTAACGTGATTGTGTGTAAATACACGCAAACCATGTAATAATTTAACCCCATCAGTTTCTCGGCCAGGCTTGATAAGGGGATGATAGCAAGGAATTCTGGTTTCCCAGGATCTTCCAGGTTCCATCTTAAAACTATCACAGATGGAATTCGATAGTTTGTGTTGCAGCATTACAAAATGAAAAACAGCATTGGAATCAAAATTTCATGACCCATAAGTGTGTATTATGCGTTTGGGATTTCATAAGCAGTTGTACCTGGGATTTGCTGCCACCTTGTGACCACCTTGGTAATTGCATGCTGGTTTTATATCTTTTTCAGGTATGTGGTGAGAAGAACCGCTTCGAGAAGCTGATGGAGTATTTCACAAATGAAGACAGCAACATAGACTTCATGGTAAGAAATGTAAAGCCAGACAATTTTTAAGGAAGTAAACATTAACAAAAAGCAAGACATTAAGAATCAGTGGTTAAGACGACAGGCATCATTTAAATTATAGGAATATTGTAAGACCTGCTCTTGTGAAACAGGTATATGTGTTAGAGGGATGGGAGGAAAGGGTAGGGAGAAGCAGAGGAATAAAAACTAAGCCATTTTGACAACAGCACAAGGGGAAAAGGGGAAGAGAAAGAGCAGGTTGTTAGGGTTTGGGCACCTTTCCCGGGGGTCAAGGGAACACAAGATCACAGGTAATCACTGGGGTTATGTTATGGCTGGACTGAAAGAGCATGGTCACCATCTGATTCACCCCGCCACGGGGTGTCCGCTCCCACACACAATTTTGTGACATGCTGCAGTGATTGTAAGTGGCTTCCCCCCCGTTCCCATACAGGTTGCATGTATGCAGTTCATCAACATTGTTGTTCACTCAGTGGAGAACATGAACTTCCGTGTGCACCTGCAGTATGAGTTCACCAACCATGGCTTAGATGAGTACTTGGAGGTGAGCGCCCGTGTCAACGTCTACAGTATGATATCCCAACTGTAGGATTGTAGAAGCTGTAGAAGAATCTGACACCATGTTCTATGAATCCACAGAGTACTTCTGCAGATGATCTATCTGTATGTTTATCTCTCTGTCCCCAAGCAGAAGCTGAAGTTCACAGAGAGTGACAAGCTGCTGGTGCAGATCCAGGCCTACCTGGACAACGTGTTTGACGTGGGAGCACTGCTGGAGGATGCCGAGGCCAAGAACACTCTACTGGAGCACATGGAGGAACTTCAGGATGTCAATGGCCAGGTGACATAGATAGATTCATGCTTGTGCAGGCGTGTAGAGATCCTGAGGTCTGTCATGTTGCGTTTCATAGGACCTTCAAGCCTGGCTGACTGTATAAGGCTTCCTGCACTTTAGCTCAGCACCAGGATGCAGAAGAGTGAGGTGGAGGCCATGGAAAAAGTTGCAGAGCTGGAGAAGCAGCTCATCCAGGCTACCAAGGAGGTAGAGATGCTGAAGGTAAAGGCTAAGCTCAGCAGATTTCAGCGTGCATAACTCTTTTTTAATCATGTTACCATGTTAAGAACATAAGAACATAAGAACATAAGAAATTTACAAACGAGAGGAGGCCATTCGGCCCATCAAGCTCGTTTGGG
>JAODJU010000095.1:14600054-14624990 GCA_026776725.1 Gnathonemus echidnorhynchus | reverse complement strand
TCTTTCTATTCGTATCACGAAGCTGTAAAAATATATTTAGTTTCTACCTATATATATTTGAAAAGTAGACCGTCCAAAGTTTCTGAGGGTGTTTTTTAAATGTGTATATGACAAAAACCCACGGGGATCAATAAAGTATCAATTAATTAAAGTAAAAGAGGTCTAATAAAGTGTAAGAAGTAAACTCCAACAAAATTAGGAGAACACATTAAGTTTACATAAATACACAGGCAACGCAATATATTATGCCATTTCTATACTAATAGTGCATACAGTTGATGCTTTTCTACAAATATCAACCATAGCTTCTTTAAATACAATGATACAATGCAAATTGAGTCAGTAGTCAATGCTCTTACGCTTTTGCTCATAATACAAGACCACCAAACTAAATTATGTAGTTCAACGTAAACAAGTTAATAAGCGACCGCTGATCAGACAGGCTCAGCAGACAAGCTACTGGTCATGATTTAAATACTTGTGAGATGACTTCATTTATGCATTTCCAACTTAATTTATACACTTTAAATGCCCATCTCCGTACCAGTTGCATCTCCAGTGTCTTGACAGTGAGCTGAGTGTTCTTTTATTTTATTTGCTTGCCGAGAAATCCCAGTGAAGCCTTTCTTTCCAAACTTTTCTCTCAGCAGGTGCACCGGTATATGGGTCCCTGCAGAAACACTGGCTGATCTTTAGGTTTCCTAACAAACAAAGGTTGTTCTTTCTACAGGTTAGGACAGGGGTGTTCAATCTTATCCGCAAAGGGCTGCTGTGTGTGCGGGTTTTCACTGCAACTCCCCAATTAGATTACTAATTAGAGGACTGATTAGCTGAAGAGTCCTCACACCTGGGTTTGAACAGCTGACCTACAGGTTATCCCAAAAACCTGCATACACACCGGCCCTTTGCGGGTAAGATTGGACACCCCTAGGTTAGGAGGTTTGCAGTAGTTCCCATAAGAGCTCATGTTTGTGTGATGTTTCTAGGTGCACTGAGTTTGAAGCAACAATCAAGTATACATTTTGATGCCTGAAAATGCCATTCTTTTTCTAACCCAAACCCTAGCCTCAGATTCCTAACCCTATTTTGGGGCCTTAGGGTGACAAAACAGACTGTTGCAAAGTAGGAAATATCCTACTAAATCATGCTAAACTCTGGTTACCTATCCTACGGGGGGGCAGACCTGTCATAAAAACACATGTTGATGCCTGAAAATGCCATACATTTTCCAACCCTAATCCTATCCTTAGTTTGCTAACCCTAACCCTAACTTGGGGACTTAAGGTGACAAAACAGGCCTTTGAAGTGTTTTAAAAAATTTATTAAACCAAGCTAATCTGTGGTTTACCTCCTTCCCGTTGCCTAGATTCATCATAAGCAGTGGCAGAACTATTATAAAAATGCTTTAGCATGTATCTAAAAGTCAAAAACTTTCTAAGACTAACTTTCCCTAATTTTGCAGGTTCTGGTTTAAACAGTTTTCCGGGGTAGAGTGGTGGTTCTGAGGCCTGGGAACTGTGCTGGCAATCGGAATGTTGCTGGTTTGAATGCCGTGAATGCCAGGAATGATCTTACTCCATTGGGCCATTGAACAAAGCCCTTAACCTGCAATGACTTCATCCTGGGTATGATGTTAATCTACATCCAGCCCTATAAGGAAGTCTTCCAACTTACAGGGAAATTTGTGGGTTATTGGCAGGATTGGCACTCCAGCCGCTGGAAAAAACTCACACTGTTCCATTTGGACTAGTGTGGTGCTGAGGTATCACCTGCTGCATTCTTCTTGTCGTCCCTGTCGTCGTTTGTCTTGTGGTAGGCGTGGCAATGCACCGTAATTGGTACATGTTCCTTACCTTACATCTGTGGTACACAACAAGGTTTTGGAAAGTATAAAAAGTCAGTCCCATCTTGCCATCCTTGACTGGTGTACGCTAGAGTTACAAAAATGTTTCAATATGTAATTTCTGGAAAGTGTTTTTAGCATATCTCTAAGGTTGATTGTATGCGTACAGCCAGGATACCAGTTCTTAATACCCTGTCATGTGATTGTGGTTTTCCTGGTGATGACAAAGTAGTGTGTTCATCTGTACAGATTGGGCCCTGAGGATGAGAGTGCTCATCATGAGTTACTCCACTGAATATTTACAAAGGGTAAACCGGATTAGTGTCTCCGGATGTTCTGCAGGTAATTGCAGTTATATTACAGTATGTATATCACAACATCTGCTTCCACATTATTAAGCTTATTGCATACAATTAGCATACCTGTCAGTTTACCCCCCACCCAATGCTGATGCTAGAGGAACAACAATTATAATATACATCATGGCAAATATGAAATGTGCATTCTGCTATCAGGTGTAATAATAGTTTTTTTTTCTAGTTTGATGAAGTCAAACACGGTACTGTAGTATAACAATTTGGAGGACCAGCGTTGTAGAATTTCTGATTTTCACTAATTACATTTTTTGTGACCCTGAATTTAACATTTAAAAAGTACGCAACACAGATTGGTGGTTATGAAGATCTCTGTGGCTTTGTCATTTGTGCCAAATGTAATGGGTTGCGTTTATGTTGCGTGTGGAAAAGGCACTACCTCAGTATGTATGTTTGTGTGCAGGATGCGTGTTTGAGTGTGACACAGGCGAGGCAAAGAGCACAAAGATGCGTCATAGTGCTCAGTTGCAGTCGAGAATCTCACAAGCCTTACAAGGGAGCTGCACTTTATTAGGTACACAGACAGCAATTATTTACAAAATAAGCCCACTGTCACTGGTGTTTGCCCACAGGAGATTTACATTTGTAAGAGATCACCATGGCAACCATATTGATTTATTATTATGCATTTTAATGATTTATTTTTCTTCATCATTCATAATCACACTACTCTACAGACAGAAACATCACTCTCAAAAAAATAAAAAGTTTTCTCATGGGAACAGCATCAAACACCCCTGGTCTCATATTAGTCAAATCCAATGCTCTTTCCTTAAAGAACACAGTAAACACATCATGCCTTTGCCACTATACATGGAGTATTAAAAAAATAAAAATCTTGATAGATTTAAACCTTTTAGAACCTGACATTTATATATTTAAAAAAAAAAAACTATTGTTGACCAAATTTTGTGCCGTGCAGTTTCTCAAAATACACATGCATTATAACCATCATATATTTCATTTAAATTTAACCCCAAAGACATGTTTGACATAAAGTACTGTGGACTTTTTTTTCAGGATGATTCAGTGTATTTACAGGTGAATCTTTATTCCACTGCTATGAGTTTAATCCACTCACACATTCATATGAAAATCTGCAAGTGAAGCGTAAAGTTTTTTTAGGTTTAAAAAAAGTCAGATTTTTGAAGTGTACCACTGCCAAAAATAAAGTACTTCATAACTCCTATTGACCATGAATTAAATAGGAAACAGGAGAGAGATTGGATTCTGGTTTCCCCAGTCGGCTTGGGGTCAGCTGGTTCTAGGGCACTCAGGTAAGGAAGCGGTGCAGACATTTCTTTACAGCCAAATATGATAAACCTTATTCCAATCACAAAAGTGGTCTTGGCTGTGAGGAATTGGATCTGTTAGTATGGTATACCGTTCTAATTAAACACACAGGTCAAGTATAAGGTGCATCAGTCATGACCACTGAAGGGTGCAGTACTGATGTGCATACAGACGACCCTTGTTCCAGTCCTAAAGCTGCTTCATTTACAGCTTATAGCATGAAGTACATACTGTTAAGACTGTGCTTCGGTTTCCAATGGGAAGCATCATGATTGCAGTATCTGTCCAATCGTGGCCTACAGCATAGCCCATTACAGTGGATGTGTCTCACTTACAAGGTTACAGCAGCAGAAAACAGTAACAGTAAAAGAACTAATGGCAGGGTACAAATAAACTCAATTACAGGATATAGGGTCCAGGAGGTTGAACACCAGGCAGCGTGACAAGTAATGCTGATTTGATACCAGACATCATGTCAGCATCATACACAGTGCAACCCGTGAACAGCAGTGAAGTTTTCTCAGTAACCCTGACAGATAGAAGAGCCAGACCAGAGAGGGATAACTGACTGAGAGGAGTCAGTCGAGCAGATGAACTCTAGCATCCAAGTGCGCATTTCAGAAACATTAACCCGCCTTGATAAGAAATTACAATTCTATTATAACAAAATGACTTTTCACACATATAAAGAGAAGAAAATCTTTCTCTTTCTAAAAGCACTTCAGATGTAGTCATTAATCACAAAGTCACCTGCTTCCTGAATTCTGAGTATAGATGTGTACAGGGGACAAAGATCATTTTAAATGCTGTCTGGTTACCTCAGAGACTTCACTGTACATCTCCAATAATAAACACACATATTTATAAAATACAAAAACTATCAGATGCTGTTGGCAAAAAAATGACAATGTCAATTAAAAAAGAAACAGTGAATTCAAAAAGACTATTGACACACCACACTCTGCAAATCAATAGAAAATAAGTACAATCCAAATTTAGATTTTGCAAACAATATACACCACATCTGATTTATCTGTACTGTGTGTGTGTGTGTGTATATATATATATATATATATATATATATATATATATAAATATATAAATACACACACAAACACAATTATTTGAGACTAGATACAAAAATGTTATTCCACTCACTACTGAAGAGGTCTTGGTTGTGAGTTGAAGTATCTGTTAATATGGTATACCATCCCGATTAAAAAAACTGTACAAAAATGCTTTGAATATAAAAAAAGCAAAAGATGAGGATTTAAATTTTACATTACATAATATTTATTCTATGTATTTCACACTTTCACACTATATATTAGTCTCATACACAAACAGGACTTGTGTTATATTTATATGTTATATACTCTTGTATGCTTTCTGTATTTTTGTATCAGCTTTTTATATTAAATCTTTCCTGTGCTTGGTCAGCAAGGAAAAGCCATACTGGGCCAGACGGGCTCCAGCATGGCTCCTGTCCCTGAACCAGTGCAAGACATCTAAGGTATTGAGGCTTTTTCAGTCAATACTGTTTAATTTCTAAAAACAAAATAACATACAGAAAAAGCAATATTCAGGTACACACTGGTGCCATAATATTTCCTATGTGTGCTTATTTGGGGGAGAGGACAAGTACATTTTCTTATTGTTTAGGTTTAATTTGGACGTCCCCAAAACCTCACAGAGCCAGGGGGAGCCAGAGCAGTCTAACATTTTTTTGTGATGTGAATTTTGCTGACTTTCTGAGGGTAACAGTCAAATCTTGCCTCTGGAACTCAGAGAGGGCCAACTTATTGCAATTCAACAACAGCAGCATGACATGGGGAAACCCACAATCTGATTCTTTATCATACTTCTTAAACTAATTATTTATGGATTCACTTTCCAGGTTTCAAAGGTATATGAGAATTAAGCCTTCACTGTATATTTTATATAATTTGTGCTACAGTCAGCTCTACAAAGCCACCTTGCTTGTATTGCCTTGCACCCTCCTCCCCCAATCAACCAGCCTGAAGAGTCCTATTACAATGCCACCAGCACCCACAAGGAGGCGCATGACTTAATATCACTTGCTGTGAGGCATTGAATATATTAAGTGCATGCTTTTTATACAATATTAAAGCCATTAGAGTTAGTCTGATTTTGTTGGTACCCTTTGTCCTGTACAGGCCGTACCATCTCACATCAACACAGTGGACATGAAGTCTCAGTCACAGTAACCATGACTAACAAGGGGAGCAGAGGTCAATGGATCTAAACCGTCCTCTACTAAAACATGACTGGTTCTTTGCAATGACCCATAACCCCCAATCACCCCAGGGACTGTCTGACTCTGCTTTCAAGTGTATGTCACTTTTGATAAAAGCATCTGCTAACTAAACAAATTGTAGCAACATTGAGCACAGTGATTTTATGGTAATGCACGGTAGAAAGAGACTATAGCTCAGGGTGACAATCTGCATTTTTCATCAAACTATAGGAAGATACCATTACACATTTTATTTGCACTAAATCTACTGTATAACCTGATAATGAGAGAATCTGACCTTGGCTATAAGTCATTTATAGCTGGGACCTAGTTGGAAATGATAAAATTGTAATAAACTGTTTCCAACAAACATAGATTTACTGAGAGCTGCAGGTACTGTGATCTACTTCGCAAACCAAACACACTGCTAAAAAAAAAATCACAAGTCAGTAATGTGCTTTCACATTATCAAAAAAACATCAAAAAAACTATGTGCCATAATTTCCCTTAGGTTTACATTCCTTTCCTACTCTAATCCAAAGATGGACCTGTGTTCAGTGAAACAGACTGAAAGCTTTAGGTACTTTTTGGTAAAGTGTACGAAGGTTGTGTTTCTCATCCAGTGTGAAAACTAAAGGATATTGCTAATAAGGAACCCAACAATGTGACATCCCAGCTTTTGGGGACCAGCAGCGAGCTCCTACTCATCCATCCTTCAGTAATCTACAGAAATCCACCTTTCCATTCTGAGAGTCAGTGGTCCCATAGAAGCCGAAGAGAACAGGGAAAGAATAAAAATGTACTAGTAATATTTCTGCTCAGGCTGATTTGGGCCTTTAGGTAAGTCATATTTGCCAGCAAAGGTAACAATTAACAATGGAAGGAACCATCTACGAATGGTTTCATTAACGTAGCAGTTCTTCTGCAGGTCTCTGCTTTGGGGCTGGCAGAATTCAGATGAGACAGTGCTTTGGTGAGCATGACATGCCCCTAAATCTGCCCAGTCCCCAATGATGTCACAAAATATTGAACTGACCACATGACAGTCAAGATTTCCAAATATGCTGGAGTATAATTAACATAGTCTGAACTTTTTTAATCCTCTGTAGTTATTCCAACCGCATCCTTCCCCACAGAACAATCAGTCTGCAGGCTGCATTTTTAAATAGCTTCAGACATTGCGTGAAAGCAGGCAGGAGAAATCCATCGACTGAACTGAGAATCTCTGCCAAAGACATGATACAAACGTAGTCTAGCACCAGTATTTCTATGGGCTGGACACAAGCAATAAAAAGGTTAAAATTCACGCTTTTTTTTTTTTTTTTTTGCATTGATTACTGTTTTACTGAAAAAAGACGACAAAATGTTACACACATGCCAAGCGCCATTCCACCATATTATTGCACTTCTGTCTTGAATATGTTCTAATCAGAATTATATAACATACTTAGTAAATGACCTGCAGATCTTTTCCCCAGAAATTTGGCATCAGTGGATGGGATCAGAATTTCCCCTTTCAGTTTTGCCAATCCACCCTAATCAGGATGGCAGTAAGAGACAAGGGACCCAGCACAATTCATAGAGCAGAGAGCGACAAGACAGATTGTGTTGTGCAAAGGGGATGAATGAAACATAGCAAATGGGGCGTATGCAGTGTTCTGAGCCTCTACAATTATGCTGATGATACTTCACTTTGAGAACTAGCAAAATAGATTGCTGTGATAAGGTGACTCTTCTTTAACTGGCTTCTGTTGTTTTGTGTGAAAGTCAACATCATCATCTGGAACAATGTGCATCCAGTGAGTAGCACCCAAAGGGACAAAGGAATGAAAAAAGGTTCAGGTCATCCATTTTGGTCCCAGTATCACACTCTTGCCTTGAAAGGAGTGGGGATGAAGATGGGGTGAGATGGATAAATCTTTGTGCTTTTATCTTGAGTTCTTGGCACGTCATGGAGCTTGGACTGAAACTCCTGAATCTTCCATCATATCTCCATTGTCACAGCAGGTGCCATTCATTAGGGGGTTCATGATAGGATCTCATTGATATGCTCCTGGGGGGTTGTCATGGCTGCGGTTCAGTGTGCAGGGGGTGAGCAAGCTGATGGTGAAGGGTTAGATGGTGAGCATGAAGGGGTTGCAAAGGCTGGAGAGGGAGAGGTAGCTGTGTCGGACTGCCCATTGGGTAGCAACAAGAGGGTGGAGCCAGGGCGGGGAGGGGACTGTTGTCCTTTAACTATGTTCTGGCAGGAGGTGGAAGAGGGCCTCAGAGCTCAGGCTGGAGACTGAGACTTTGGGGGCTTTGGTTGGGAGGATGGAGGCTGGCAAGGAGGAGGACAGCGCCCCCTCCTGGGGGAACCTCTTCATGCGCAGGGCGAAGAGGCTGTTGGAGGATGGTGGGGCCGAGGGCAACGAGCAGCCCAAGAAGCTGATGGTCCTGGTGCCAGAGATGAAGAGTGGCTCCGAGAGTCTACTGCTGCTGCTGCCCAGAGCCTAGAGGCACAGTTCCCAGGGCAGGAGAAGAAGAGGAACAGGAGGAAGAAGAAGAAGAGGGAGCAATTTGGGGGCAGGGTTTAGAGAAGAATACTGAAACAAAAAGAGAAGCTACAGTCTTAGAGTTGGAGAGATCGCCACTGCATAATGGGGTCGTAGTTCTTCCCCTGAGTCCAAGACACTGGAAGAACGTGCCTGCGGGCACACAGCGTGCACACAGCGTGCACTGGAGCAGAGCGGCTCTGGGGGGCAGAGTACGAGGTGCAGATGGGCGGGACCTCAGGGTCAGCGAAGGGAGGGCAGTGAGCACTCAGAAGCCAGATAAAGCTGGGCTTGGGACGAAGAGGGTTTGGAGGAAGCAAGAGAGTGGGTAGAGAGTTCACTGCTGGGCCCACGTGCAGGGCGGCAGACAGACGGGGAGGCGCAGGGGGGTCAGGGGGGTCACCAGGTGTGGCGGGTGTGGAGAGACAGGCAGATAGGCAGGCAGGCGAGTGAAAGGGCCAGGGGGTGAGGGGAGGAGGAAATAAGGAAAGAGAAAACAAAACAAAACAAAACAAAAAGAACAAACAGAGGAATTAATCAATAAGAAACCACATGCATGAAGCTACCTATGTGTACCTTAAACCTTTCTGAGAGCCAAACAAAAACATTTCTTAAAGACCTGTATAACATTCACAACTCCTCATGCAACTACCGCACACTAAAGGACAGTACTGGCATCAGATTCATTTTCACAATTTTTCCAGTGGCTATCAGTGCTGACGTGAAAATGAACATTACAAGCATAAGTTGTAATGCTAAAGTTGGCCAGTAGAGGGAGTACTGTTCTGGGAGCCTGCTGTCACTGCAGCAGCCTCTGACAATTTAAGGTCACATTCATACTGAAGTGCAGACACTTACCAGGGAGTGGGAAGAAAATGAGGGGAGGGAAACACAAGACATTATTTTCTGTTATACCAGCGATCAGCACTTCATCTATCTCCAAACACACTGCAATGTTCTGGCAAAACAAGACGATACACAAAGAAGTGGCCCTATCCCTGCTTTTAATGTGTGACGAGGGAGAAGACAGCCAGCGCATGGATGGCGGGTGAGATTCATGGAAGTTTATCAATACCTAGACAAGATTCAAGGCTCGGCAAGATTTAAATATACTTCACGCTCTCTGGTCTGGTTTGGGCAATCCCTACAGACTGTTACAGACTGATGTACACAACGGCACCATTTTGCCTGTTATGAATCTCCATATTGTTACATTTAGTACACACTTCTGCAAATGACCTAAACACTGACTGAGGCTATTTGTCATTGCTTAAGCCAGTGCTTCTCAACCCAGTCCTCAGGAACCCCTAGACAGTCCACATTTTTGTTCACTCTCAGCTTCCTATCCATGAGTCCATGTTTTTGCTCCCTCCCTACTCTCTACATGCATGCAAAAGCAGCTCAACCCTCCAGCTATATGAATGTGTAAGTGTTAGGGTTTGTGTACAAGCAGAGGGAGGTGTCACAGGTCAGGGTTACTGACGGCCACCCAGAACCAGGAAGATCATGTCAGCATTCAGCATGTTCCAGCCCTTAAGATATAGACCATGATTCACCCCTGACTTTATGCTGAAGTTCTCAAGTTCAAACACATTTCTGCTACAGATAGTGTGTCATTAACCTTTGGCTTTAGACGTATCTGTCCAGCATGACGTTTGCCGGAGACGGAGACATGTAGCATTCATGCAACCCTGCATGTGAAATGTTTTTTTATTATTATTAAATAAGACCCTCAATGAAGGTCAGATTTAGGACCCATTTAATACAGAAATGCAAATTGTGAAATGAAAATGCTGGCAGCCAAACTATTTAAATACCTCAAATTACCCCAGCATTTGTAACAACCATCCAATATACCAATCTATTTTTTGATTCGACCACTAACACTGTTTGGCTAATCAATACCTCACTGGCTTATTTTAACTAGCTAAGTAATTTAACTAGTGCTGAAAGCTGAGTTACTGTTAATTTGCATATATACTAATGTTAGAATGTGTTTTTTTCTGAACTAATGTATGCAAACTACCCAGATAAATGGCCTTAAGCATATTCGTTGACTGCCTAAGACTACATATATGTATGTATGTGTGTGTGTGTGTGTGTATATATTTTTTTGTGGAATCATATACAACCACGTCATGACCTTGTGCTCTGCTGGTTCAGCAGGTTGCTGTTCTGTTTCATTGTATTTCTCACTGCCTGCAAACGTGGGTGTATGTCTTGGTAGGTAGGTGTCCTGTATTGGCGATGTCATTCTCACAGGAATAGGTTTAATGGGACATAATTCAGTTTAAACCAAGTGCGATTCTCTGAGATTTATGTGTTCTAGAATTAAATTTGGCCTATACTAATATGCGTAAATATGTGGGTGGCCACTAATAAGAATTAACTTTAACAGCATGACACCACTGACAATTAGCCTCCCATTGCGGCTTCACATGATGAGCTGCCATCACACTAATGCAGTAATGTTATTATTGCAGTAACGGTACACTAGCCTGGCTAGATTGAGGGAGGGGGGATGCATTTCATACCAGCAAGATGTAACATCTTGTGGTTCTAAAAACGTCTTTCACAAAAATGAATTGCTGAATCTGTTTCAGAAAATGATAATTGAGGAAATGAAATGTGTGAATGTATTTAGCTCCATCTATTCCTGAGAAAGAATTAAAGGATAGATGACTGATTTCTGCTCCTGGGCTGCTCTGGGCAAGGTGCATGGTGAGGTGGCACATGCAAAGGAATCCGCAAAGAGACATGAGTGTGATGGAATCATTTCCAGGCCAGTGGAGATCTTTGTTTCCAATATGGTATCATGTGATTGGTGGGTTTGTCATCCCTCTGCTCATCATGCTTGGCTGCCTCAGGGCTGTTAGTGAGGACTTGTGTGCAGTTATGCCGGTTCCTATTTGCCACTGCACACATTTAATGATCTGGGTTATTTGCTTGAAATGGGCACCTACTACTGTGCCCCTGGGCTGCACCCTTAGTTTTTATGGTATACCTGATGCTGAGGAGGACTATATGGCAGACTTATATCAGAGTTATAAGGAGTGTAGATTGCACCTTCTGACACAGTTCTGAGACAGCACTGTATGAAAGCCCAGTAAGAAAAAAATGCAGGTTGACATTATATGGGCTTTCTCTGGGTGAAATTTTAATTAATACAATGTGAAAACTACACTGACTCATCTTTATCTAATTTTTTTCATGATCAAAACACACAGACCTAAAACATTTCTGTCTCTGTAGGATTTCAAAGAAACATTTGTTTATATCAACTCCAAGAACCTCCAAGGACAACTTCACACAAGATAAGTAAATTTCTGCATCATCTCATGAATTAATCTTGTTGAATCTATACACATATTAGGGGCATATCTGGTACAGGGTCTCAGGAAGCCTGGACACTATTTGAGGAAGCACACCATGGACTACCAGGTCCTCGCATGCAGACATACCTTGTGGCCAATTCAGACACGCCAGTTGATCAGTCTACATATTTTAAAACTGTGGAAGCCCAAGCTCCGAAGATTTGAGGCTTTTCTGCATTTTTTATTCCTCTGACAGCAATTAAAGGAAAACATTTAATATTTAAGACAAATTTTACTGGACAGTGAACACTTTAAGTGCTATACAATTAAATAAGCCCTTCTTTCTGTTATGTACAATGTTAGGCATCTAATTATGGTTTGGTGCAGCATCTATGTTTCAGAATCATCCAGGAATTCTGATCCCACGATATGAACTCAGAACATGTTGTTTCCCACAAGAGGATATAATCTGTGTAAGAATATTATTTGAGTTTCAATGGTTATTCATCACACCCCGTTAATTCAGCAAAAACTCTTCTTCATTCTGGGCAAAGAAAGGCAGGTCCATAAACTCAACCACCTAAATACAAACAGCTCCCTTCCACCCCCAGGGGCCCATTTTTGAGAGGAGTTCTCTGACATCTTAACCAGCCCAATTTATGGTACAAGAATAAAATGAGGAATTGGAAACGGCAGCTCAAAGTGTAAAAGATCGAAATCTCCATGGCCCTTGAGCATCAAATAGGCAATAACAGTAAAGTCAGCACTGTGACGGCACTCTTCCCAGATTAACACTGAGAAATCCTGTTCCTGGGCATACTTGTCTGCTCTAAAGAGTTTCCTAAGAGCTTTCTGAAGCAGAAGCTTTAACTCCATCTGCTCGGCAAAATATTAAAACAGAAGCCAAAGAGAGCCTGGGATTTTCACGAAGTTGGTCAGCTATAACTAGGAAAGATGTGATGGGAAATGGATGAGCGGGATGTACAGACAGTACTGAGTGCTACATGAGATTAATGGAGAAGCAGGCAATGTGGCAAAGGAGGCAAGAGGAGGACAAGGTCACTGTTTATACCATGTGCACCAGTCAAGAGGATGACTTGTGGATGAGGCTCACTGCAATCTCAGGAAAACAGACAGAAGCCATCCAAACAGTACCGACCTGTTTACACTTCCTGCTAAGCTAAAACAAGGCAGTTAATCTGCATGTGCTTAGACAAACAGTAACTAGAGCTGCAAATGATTTATGTAGCACTACAGAGGAGGGGCCTGCAGCAGCTGAGAGACAGATGCAGAGCTCCAGGGTGAAGCTGTTAGCCGGTTACTTATGTGGATGCATTACTGAATATATTGAGGTGCAGCATCTCACCACTACATCAGGACCTTCTTTTTGAACCCAAAGTAATTCCTGCAATCTAAAAGACCACTGAGCATTCTTCCACAGCTTTGTAAATGACATATTAGTAAATATTGTAATGAGCTGCTTCACCGGCATCAGAACTTGAACACACTTAAACCTTGTTAAACTGAACATGGACAAGACAAATTCTAGCCACAGAGATGAAAACACAGGTGTGAAATCTGGGGGCTTTAAACGCCAAGTTTGTTATGCATCCAAGACTTCCCTGTTCACCTGGGAAATACAGCATTCAGCTACTTTGCTCACAGCAAGATGCTAAGAAATTGACATGTTGTTTTCCGTCACCTAGACTACTATAATGCACGATTTGGCAGTTGCCAAGGAAGACAACTGACAGGCCACGGCAAGAATATAAACAAGAACACAAAGTATTAACATATCACACCTGTACTGGTTTCACAATGCTGGCTCACTGTATACAGACGTCACAAAAGCTCTAAATAATCTAACAATGTGACTATATTATTAAATGTGTTCTCTAAGCAGCCACTTACATTACCCCTGATAATGGGCTTCTGCAAAGTTCCCAGAACAAAGCAAAAAAATTAAAAGGTGGGCAGTGAGCTTCTTGGTTTCATACCACCAGGCGACCTGCACATATTTAAATCTTCTTCTCCATTTGCTTCTCTTTTTTCCCCATTATTGTCATATTTAATGTTTTGTACTTTCTAAAAAAAACTTCATTGTAGTCTTTTCTTTGCCAGTTTGTGCCCTTATTACAATTTTGCATTTATTTTTTTGATTAACACATGCACGGCACTTGGAGCTGCATATCAATGCACAAAAGGTGTCATATAAACAGTTATTTAAAATGGTTATCTTTGTAATAACAATCCAGTTCAGGCACAGCATACTCTATGCAAATTAGCACTGTCATACAAAAAAAAAACTAGCATGAAAAGGGGGCATTTTACAAATGTATAAGGATAAATAATTTTTTGTAAATTTAAATTGGAGCTTTGCCGACAATAATCTTGTTTTTTGTCTGAGATCCTCAGTGCCTTGCAGAGGATGCTGAGAGACTCAGCAGAGCCACTGAAAATCTCCCACCACAAGCTGCTAGTGTTCAGCACAAAAAAGGCCACATGTTCCGTCCGGAGAGCAATGGCTTGACTTCTCTGCTCCATCCCAACATCAACAACTTGAAATAAAGCTCCGGAGTGAGAAAGCAACATACTACATCAGAGGGAACAACAGTGCTAAGTTTACAAGCTGCTTTTTCAAGCCAGGTGGTTCCACGTATGCCTTGTTAAGAAAGCTGTTGATGTTTACACCCGCCTGTCTGCAGGAAACAAAAGACATGCTGTTGCTAAGTTTCCAAGATTAATGTTGGGCTAACACCCAAGAGAGCAAGAGGATAGAAAATGCAGCCTTTGTGCTGTAGTGTCTTCTGCTGCAGACATCACCCCCCCCCCCCCCCCCCCCCCCCCCCCCCCCCCCCCCCCCCCCCCCCCCCCTCCCGACCCAATCTTCCTGCATTTTCCTCCAGATTGATTGTAGTGCCCACGATGCAGTAAATTAAGATAGCAGTAAGGTCAGGCAACGCCTAAATGCACACTATGCCATCATGTAATCATGGAGGCTATGCCCTGTCTTCCAGCTTGTTCCAGCTAATATTAAAAAGCATAGTTCGGGAAAAAAATGCATTTATTTTCATTTAAAAATAGGGCTGTCTAGTTCTTGAAGTTAGCTATACTGAAGAAATTTCATACATCATGTGCTAAAAATATCCCTTAAAGAGGAGTGATCACTGTGTACTGAGGACATGCATTAGGCACAGTGTTAGTGTGAAATGACACAGAAAGAAGCAGATTTCAGCTTCCAGAATAGTCCGGCTCCCAGAAGGGTGACCAGCCCCACATCCCTTCAGTCCTCTCTCTCTCTAAGCATGTGTCCTATTTAGCATGGCAGAGTCACACATGGCGAATACACAGGCGGCTGCTTCTACCCCCAGGCCCCCAATACTTTGTATCGCTAAGTCTGCCTGACGAGACACTCTCCAAGCTCAGTATCAGAGTGAAGTAAAGCGGGAGGGGGCCAGTAAAGGCAATGTGGGGGCGGGGGACAGCACAGAGCAGAGATGCAGGAGGCAGCAGAGAGATGATGATGGGCTTGGATGCTCTGCTAATGAACCCAGAAGGGAGAGCTGATGGATATGTAGAGTGTGGAGACAGGAGCAGGCTGCAGTGTACAGGGGGCGGGGGACAGGCAAACCCCGGACAGGCTGAAGGCACGGAGATATGCATCTACGTGAGAGGGGAAGGTATCCAAAGGCTCGCTTCAGCCGTCCTCCCCTGGGTGATGGTTTAGCCTTCGCATCCCGGCAATAACTGGATGCTTTCCAGCGGTCACTAGATACCTGGCAGCATCTTGCAATGGTGTGCAGAGATCTCTGTGGGCAGCCTCGCCCTGGGGGGCGCTGAGCCGTTTGTGTAGCAGGAGCAGTTAAGTCAGAAAGGCGTTTGCAGAAGGATGGAGGCAGAAAGTCCACTGTGTGCTCGATGAAAGAAGAAAAAATCCAGGGGGCGATGGGGAGGAGGGGCACATATTTAAACATGCAGTCGAGGGAAGGATGGGGGTGTTAGCTAAAGGGAATCATACCAAAAAATGAGTCTTCAGATTTTTCAGTCCAACTGTGGCTAGTATCATCATGGCATTGCAATGCTCCCAGGGGGACAGAGCCAGAGGGGACAGCGTTCTGCCCCAGTGGCCCCCGCCACACTGCTCTCTGATCTACTTGGTCAGACCAAAGGAGGGCCCGAAACTCTGCCAGAGACTTTACAGCGGGATCCAGTGAACTGCAGATATCTGGACCGCTAGGATTTCTTGCTTTTCCATTACCCTCTATTACAATCACCCAGCAAAGTACAGAAGTTAATGATGTAGTGCAGCAATAATCAAACATCCCAAAGCAAAATGAGAACACACCGCAGGACAGATATTATATCACATGGCGAAGGCTACATCAGCCTCTGTCTTCTCTTAGTCAACATTTTTCAGTTCACACCGAACAACAGCAAAGAGTCACCAGTAAATACAGGTTCTACCATTTAGCGCTAACGACCTAAACGGATACTTGGAGCTCAGCCCAAGCTTCTTGCCGCACATACAGATGTGTCTCCCTAGGAATTCTGATCCTTTCATTTGATTCCAACCCAAGTTACATCGTTTCCAATTCCACACCGGTCCCAGCTGCCTGGCACAAGCCTCAAGTTCAATGTGACTTGACGGCATCCTTGTAGAGGTTCTCTGCCAACCAGTCGCTCCCCCAGTGCATTGTAGGTTACATGCCACGTATGGGCACTCTGAAGCCACGAGAGGAGATTGTGCAGTGGGATGCCTTAATACCCCTGGCTAAATTAAAGCAGAATGAAGCTGTTGTGGGCATGTTCAAGCTACGACACTGTTAGCAGCTAGACGAGGTAGCTCAGACAGGAACCACCATTAGATCCGTCCTTTCATGTAGGCAAAGCACCTTCTTCCACCTACTGCATTTTTCCTTTATGTTGCTCTACATGCTGCACCATTTCCAATCATTTTCTCTTAGGGAACTGGTGCACCAGAATATAAATCTTGGAAATCTTACCCACAGAGTTTAGCTAAAGCATTGATTTGTCTGCCAGCAGTGGTCTTCCAGACTAATGGAACATCATTAATACACGGATGTGAGAAAAGCTCTAGCAGCTGTGAGCATGCACAAATTCAATGTGTCTTAAAAGCATGTATGCGAAATTAAAGATTTTATGGGTGCTCCATGTCTTCCTGGATAAAGCACAAACACCTGAACATTATAGTACTCTAGCTGCAAAATTGCGTGACTTTCTAAAGTGTGACTCTTCCTGGAACTAACCTTTAACCATTACTCCCCCTGCTGCCCAGTCACAGAAAAATTTCCCCTGAGCACCATAGAAAACATCATCCTGATGTGCTATTATGCCATTTCTGTAATACTGTTTACCATAATTTAGAGATTGTGGTACAATATTTGTACCCATTGATTTATGATGCTACTTGTTGTAATGCAGGAAAATACTGCTGTTTTGATGCCGGGGGGGTGACTTGGAGCTTCCTCTGTAATTATGTTGACAATGTCAAGGCCATTTTTTTCAGGAGGGTCCATTCTTTCTATCTGATTGCATAAGTGCTCCTGGACAAAATTACCCCAGCCTCCTAAGGGAATTTCAGGGGGTATCAACAGCACTATATCTGTGAAGAGATGACAGTATCTGCAGCATTCTGAATTATTCTGGGAAATCATCAGGTATTAGGCATACAGAGGGGCCCAACTGACACAGATGCTCAATGAGGGGAAGCGGAGACCCCCCCCCCCCATCCTGACCCCACATTTTCGAGCCTCTCTGGTTTTAGGCCAGATTGGTTAAGGGCTGTGACTTAGCGAGGCTGCTTCAGCTGATAAGGCCCTCGACATAGATCAGACCAGAAACCCAGCCAGAGGGACCACCCCACTTGATTACCATCATCAGTGCTCCACATCCACCTCCATCACTGCATTCTCATCTTTCACCCACTTATTTCACTCCGTCTGTCAAGCACTCCTCCCTCTCGTTGCCTACAATCATAATTTAACTCTCATTTACTCTCTGCCTGCCAGCATCCCTTAAGTTTCCCTGACAACCTTAGAACAATCCTTACCTATTTATCCCCCCTTTTCCCCTTTACCATGCATTATACAGTTAATTCTTGAGTCTGGAATGTAAGATTAATCTCCAGACAGAAGCCCCAGGCCTTATTGACTGAGAAACAGGAAGCCTGAGGCATTCAGCAGAGGCTGCATGCAGTAGTGGTCAAACAGGGTGCAAAACACTTCAATACTTATCTGCCTATTTTTTTTCCAAGGCTGTATCAGTAATGTGAATTTGAAATTAAATTCCCAAGATTATTGTAACTAGCAAGGGCTCGGGATGAGGTGATGGTGCAGTATGGTTGTCAGGGAGCTCAGAGGTAATGTAGCAACAGAGCACATGGAAACGTGGCAAAGGAACGGATCGGGTAGAAGGCCAGGAATCCAGGGCCCCACACTTGGCAGCATTCAGCTTACTTGGCATAGTAGAGGAGCCCCAAAAGTTGACCAGTCCTCCCTCATTAAATATCTGTCACAATAGTAGATTACCCAACTGCCGTCGCTTTGACTCCTGTTGGTTTGGAAGGAGTTTGGCACAACGTGTACGTCACTGGGTAGCGCTGGGTACTGTCAACGAGCGACCACCTAGTGAACGTGAGCACCTTCGTTGTGCTAGCACACCGCCAACATCCGTGATGATCACCCACTAGCGCAGAACATCGTCCTTCTGCAGTCTGACGTGAACGGGTAGCACCACGGGGCGACAGGGGGTTTTGGAGTGGGGCAGAGGAATCGGCAAGGGTGCAACAGGTAAAACGCCGGTGACAGCAGCAGGGTGGAAGGTGGAAGGGCCGTTAGAAGTGAAATACCTGCGGCTGGCCCTGGATCTTGAGGAAGTCCTCCCGCTGCTTGGCCGGCTTGCCCTTCTCTGGATTACTCTGCTGCAAGTGCTTGAGGCGTGAGGTGGCGGTAGGGTGGGGGCCTTTGCCAGAGCTGGGGGAGAAGCCACTGCCGGTCTGCAGTAAAAGGGGAGGTCACGTGAGGGAGTGAGTTCACGCAAATCATACTGCCACTTGCCATTATGGCCACCTCGCACATTAATATTAGCATCATTTTTTTCCCCTTAGTCATATAAAGAAAGAACAAGGCCAGGTCAGGAACTACTAGTCTGAAACATGCAGTACCAAGTGGAACCAGGCTGGATTTTTGTGATTTTAACCAGGATGGGGAAGTACCTGAGGCATAGTAATGTAAAGAAATGGTCACAGGGTTAGCTAACTTAAAATTAGCCGCCGCAAAGCTAGCTAATCTTATGACAAACCATACAAGTAATTCCAATATTAATACAATGCATGAACGCTAGGGGGTTTTAAAGGGTTTATCGTTATCTTATCTTTTTTGGCTCCATTCACTGAGTTTATCGCAACCAAAAACCTCTGGATTTTTATAATTATAATTTTTATTTGACATATTACATAATGGCTAATTAGAGGGCTGGAGACCACTGAAACAAAACACTTTTTTATTTTACTCTCACCAGACGTATCTTCACTGAAACAGAAATGTTTGGACGTGAGTCCTTAAGGCTCTGTTATGTAGCTGGTACTATCTTTAAATCCCAATCTTGTTACAATCCATTCTGAAGGGGGTGGGGGAGAAATGGGCAATGGAACAAAGTAAAAAATTCTTTTATAGAATTCTTGTTGACTCTGATGACAGAGTGCAGAAACGATTGCAGGAAGTGACATCAAATCCACCTGATTGGCTGACTCTGTTCCTGACTAAAGCATCACTCAAGGCCGTGGATTGTGATGGCAAAAAAAATAATCACATTAGAAAAAAATACCTTACAACAGTACAGTAGCAGTGGTTTATTAATACTGTAAAAGTAGCCTTACACCCAGAAGTGCAATACTCTCTGAGTACAGCTCAGGGTTACCTGCATATATCACTTTAATACATATGCGTAGCATATTTTTACAGTTTATTGTTCCTGGAGAAGTTTCTTAATGTTTTATCAACTTAACTAAGAAAGGGGAATAAATAAATAGCCAAACCAGGCCTGGACATTTAGGTTCCAAGAAATACCACCAGTTATTTTTTTCATGAACATAAATGGACAGGGTGATGTATAGATACTTTGATTGCGGCATTCAGAAACCTTTCACACTTCGTTAACTTCACAAACTGAGTGTGGGGAAATATGGTCCCACTCTTCTTTTCTTCCACTAAAATCATGGCTCATTTTAAAGTCAAAAAAATTAAAATCATCTTTATGTTGGTGTAAAACTATGCTATTATGCCTGTCAAAGTGTGTTAGCTTAGCCATTTCAAAATGACTATTAAAATCAGCCCATTATTTCCAGCAACCATTCAATGCACCCATGTATTTTTTGACTTGACCACTGGGCACACTTGGTATAACTAGTCAATGACTCATTGACTTTGTCAAAAACTAATTTATTTAATTAAATACATGGAATGGCTGAGGTGCCCCTGAAGAGAGTTTTGGGAATGGAAGTGTTGTCCATCTAGCCATCCAACTAGATAGATTTTGGAGAACAGAAGAAATTGATACTAGTTTTTATTTTGTTATTCTTAATTTGCATATGTTGTAATGTTAAATTGTTTTTTGTTCTGAGTAAATGTGCACCTATTACCCAGATAAATAGCTTTAAACATTTCTTTTGACTGCCAAAGACATTTGCACGGCACTGTACTTTGAACATTGACGTCAATAGCAGAAAGCCATCATCAATTACTGCCTTAAAAAAATGTCATGTTAATTTCAAGTATTTGACTATAACTTGATTTTAACATTATGTAAAGTGGGGATTTATATTTGAATGCATCTTGAAGGGCAGGAAAATGCATATATTTTTTGAATAAATTTCCTGTTGTGGCTGTTCAATAGTTCTGTACAAATGCCCCCCACTGTTCACTGTTTTTCAGTAACCAATGGATCTGACAGCTGCCCCAACACAACCTGCTGCATCTCTGCATTTACATGCCCATATTTATATGTCTTAATGGCCTCCCTTTATACATAAGCCTCAGAGAACATTATGCAAATAACACAGCCTCCTAAACAGTAATGTTAAACAGTAAAAGCTGATATCTACAATAAGCAATCACAAATCCTCTACACCATAACCATGAATAACTGGTAAGGTGAGGGATGCTTGATAGATTGATGCTTGATAGAAAAACTTCTGAGTGTATGAAGGAATAAAATCAGGACACCTCATCCCATGAAAGGGAAGAGTAGAAAGAGAGGAGTTTATTGACAAACAGCCCGTGGTGCCCTGGAGCATCTCTTGTTGACGCACCAGCAAAGCAGTAAGACACACCTCAGCTTTACAAGAATATCTTACCTGAGCACAGAAATTATTTGCCTAAAGTATTGGAGAAAGGTGGAAATTCACGCACAGATGTGCAGTTCTTTAGAGATGTAGTTTCAGAAAGAAGTTACAGGAAATCCATCACATCAAGATAGCACTGTGGCTAGTAAAAAAAACAGCGTATTTGTCACTCAGGAAGAAATATGTATTAGACAAGAGAAAATCAGAGAAATGGAAGATCCCCAACTCCACGGACAGAGCCAATCATGGGATGAAAAACAGGCAACCGTAAGGAAACAAAAGAAAATAAGAATTGGTGAGTGGACCTTTGTCATTTGTGCTGGGAGCTCCATGGGCTTAGGTGGAACTGCAGGCTTTCTTTTTGGGGAGGCCTGGGGAGAAGTGGTTTCTGTCTTTGTGATCTCAGCAAGTGGTTCTAGAACATTCGTACTCACTGCTGATGCACTTATGTTTGCCAAGGAGTCTGTGGCGATGGAATCGCTCAGGGAAGGTTTGCTGCTGAACTCCTGCAGCGTGCTCTCCAGCTCACGGATGGATTCCTCCAGGCTGTCCAGCCGCTGGTAGGTATTGCAGCGCAAAGCCTGTGCTCGGACCTTCCTGGACTGTCCCTCTCCAGCTACGCTTGGCAGGGCACTGACTAAAGCACCGGATCCAGATTCACAGACACCGGTGTGTGATTTCGGTCTAGCTTTGTTCAGCTGTTTAGCTGACCCATTTATACCTTTTTCAGCATCATGGGAAAACTTCAGGGTCTTCTGTCCTGTCTGAAGCCCCCACTTCACTGCTTCCTTCAGTGCTTCCTGCTTCTCTCTGGGAAGTGCGATCCTGGGGTTTGAACCTGCCCCGCAAGGATCCATTGGTCTGGTAAGCCTGGGTTTAGGTATTGGTTTGCCCACATGACATGCTTGGTCAGACTTTATGTCAGACTCAAAATTTCCATTTTCAGTGGGATTCTCCTCATCTAATAGTGCTTCTAGTTGTCGAAAGGCCTCTTCAACTTCCAAACATTCTCTGAAAAGCAGAACCAAAGGGGTACTGTCTAGATTAGGTCTGTAGGTATTTTTTCCTTGTGCCTTGAGGTCAGATGTATCGTTTTGGGGTTGGACTGGAAGGGTCAGTGTCTGTAAGCCTTGCCATCCTTGCTTAGTGAGATCTTTGGCCTCACTACTGGATAGCACCCTTAATTCTTGGTGTGTGAGGAGTAGGGCCAGCTCTTCCTTATCATTTTCAGTCTCTGTTTCCTCAAAGGACTCTTGGATCCTCAATTCCCAATTCTGGGGCTTCTTCTGAGTTTGGGGCACACGGGGCCTCTGACAACGGGGCAAAGCTGTGGCTACCACTGGCCTCGTTGTAATGCTTGGTGCCTGAGCGCCATGTCCAAGGCCATCTACAATGACACTAGATGCCTGCTGAGGGCTCATAATGCTTCTGGACTCTTTTCCTCTGGCTGTGTCCTGCATAGCTCTGAGTACATGTCCACCATCCTCCCTTTCTGTGCCTGACCTCTTAGAAGGGGAGGATGGGGCAGAAGACCAGTCAGTTAGCACAATCTGAGGGATCTGACTGGATGAAAGATTGGTTGGTGTGACCTGTCAATAAAATCACAAGATTACTCTGGTGAATCATGTAAGAAATAATACATAAGGAATAACTACAAAACTATCATTACTAATATTACTTTAATAAATATTAATCACAAGCCAAAACAGTCAATGATAATCGATACTTTATTGATCCCTGTCTTCACATCTCCCCCATCTTGCTCTCAGTAGGTGAGTGCAAGCTGGTTATGGAGGGCAGCCACCTATAATAGTGCCCAAGGAGCTGGGGGTCAAGGGCCTTGCTCAAGGGCACACAGATGTGCCAAGGTGGACTCAAACAACCAACCTTCCAATACCAGGTACAGAGGCCTAACACACTGAGCCACACAGTGCCAATCATGCTGTTTCCAGGACTCCTATACAGGTATAATAGCCAGGAATAACAACTAAGTCAAGTTTTGATCATTCACTTCAGAGTTCATTCATAAACTATTTCTTTCCCTTCAGTGATGCAGCACAGAAATTGACTGTGTAATTTTGCAGGCGTTCTACATGAATTTTGGCTGAGCACAAAATAGCCCTGCGATTAAGCAGCACTCTGTACAAAGACATCCTATCTCCTGTTCTTACATTCTTAGTATCTTTTTATCAGACTTGGCTTGTTTACAGCTGCACTAACAGATAAATTAACGTAACAGTTCACGTAACATAACGTGCAATTCTGAATTTTAATGTTCATGAAGGATTTGGCTCTTGTTCATTTGATGCTGTAAGCTTTAGTACTCACAAAGACAACATTAAACTAGCAACGACACCCTGTCCTGTGTCTGATGGAACAAAATATCATATAAGACATTGTTATGATAGCAGGAAGGCAGACCGGGTGAGAGTCGTACCTGTGTAGCTAATATAGGAGCACTAGGTCTTCGCTCACTTGGGCATTGGCCCAACTCCAACTGTAGGCCAGACGGGTCCAGAGATGCTGCAGATAACTGGAGGACACAGCGAGGCACAGCCTCTGCAGGTCACTGGTGCATGCTGTCAGTGCAACCCACATGGCAGCATGCAGCACACTGCACGCAAGAGCAGCTGCAACTCCTCACACGCATTGTCCCGGCCAATGACGCCACACTCAATTCCCATGACCTTACCTCATCAAGCCGGGCCCCAGTCTGGCACTCAAAGACAGGATATGGGAGATATCGATTTCCTCAGACATTCAATGAGCCTCCACCCATCACAAGCATACAACAGGAGACACATCACTCTGCAATCCTATGGAAACGAGTCCTTTAAGTTCCAGGAAAAGCAAAATTTCCAGTAACTGGTGAATACAGTGACTAGTGCCTAAATTAGTTAGAACTCAGGAAGAGGTTTCGGCTGTTATGTAGGATGAACTACAGCGTCACTATGGCGGTTAGCTGGTGGAATCCTAGACAGTTAGGTGAGGTAATAAGTGTCGAGGGAGAACTCGGCACAGAAACATCCTGGACCAGAGAGGCTCTGTGACTGCTGCCACATTTCCAGCTAGGATGGTGTGACAGCGCATCATCTGGGGATTCCCTTTCTGTAACAGCTCATGCCAATTACAGCCACAGGCACTGCTGGATGTGAACAAAGGCAGAAGTCCCACATTCACTCAGCAGCTTCAATGGCTATAATTGGAAAGAAAAAGCACACACACACATCACTTCAAACCAGATGTGCACAAGCCAGAAGTGCGTGCTGCCACAGGAAGCCAGGTGGCGTGACTCTGACTGGAATCCCCCATAGTCCATCAGCTTTAAGATTAGTTCTGTCTAAGTGTGATGATTGAAAGAGGACAGCCCAAGCAGGGGAAGATAGAGACAGGGACCTCGGGAGCTGTGCTCCAGAAAGGCCTCATGGTTTTTTTGTTTACCTTCCTTCTCAGGGGCCCTGAGGACCTCAGGTCCAGGCTGGAAGGGGGGGCACGGGTCTTGAGCAAGGTGTTGGGCAGGGAGTGGGGAGGGGACACTTTGACTTTGACTGGGTTTCTTTGAAACACCTAGTGGATGGTGGGGGGAAATGCGGTGAGCGGATCCAAAGATAAGAGGAAAGCCATTCACCCTCTGACAAGGGGCAGAGCACCATATGAAATGCAGATAAAAAGTCTACACACCATTTAAAATTCAGCTACTTTTGTTGCATCTACAGTCTGACACGAAAGAGATTATATCATATTTATTGCCTATATTAATACATGCAGTGCTTGAAGTGGGAAAAAATTAGTGCAGGAACTCTAATTTTCCGACATTTGACATTTGTGCTGTGAAAAAAAATCAAGTCTTTAGGATGTGTTGGTTCAAAAACTATTTTAATTGAATCATTCTTCCAAGCAATAACCTATAGGCATAGGCTACTTTTTTGTAGCCTATGCGCTCTGTCGTGGCTCGTGGGT
>JAODJU010000095.1:14573164-14584469 GCA_026776725.1 Gnathonemus echidnorhynchus | reverse complement strand
AATCCAAGATCATGCCAAATCGTCAACAATCAAATCCAGCTAACTGAGTTAGCGACGTACGAAGAACGAGCCCCAGGTCTAAATTTAACCTGTTCACGCTTATGCAAAACAAATAATGGCGATACTTCGATTATGTAAAGCAGGGATGACAAAGACATGAAAACAGCACCACTGAGAACATCAGCGGCCTTCAATGAAGTGTAGATATCTGCCAGCCAATCAGATGTGAGGCACATGAGAGCACACGCGATGACATAATCCCCCCAGAGCCGCGGGAGCTGTTTGTTTTCATGCGGTGAGTGAGAGGCACATATAGGGAGTGACGTGGAGCGCAGCAATTAAAGGCGTAGGTGGGCAGCTGTGTTTTAATCATCCAGTTGCAGACAAGCCAGGGGAAGGGGGGGCAGATGGAGGTGCCACGAGAGGCTGTCATGATGGTGTAGCGGAGCCAAGCTGCTCCCAGGCTTTCCCCCCAGCGGCTCTGTGTTCAGCGAGCTGGCTCAGAGATCCCTACAGTCAGGGAATTTTCTAGCTCCGAGCATGCAGTAATGAGCTCCCAGAGTGCGCGATGCCTTGCTTCGAATGTGCGCTTGCTGTCATCAGCCCCCCGTAACTGGAAGAAAACTGCGATTTGTTGCTCTTTTGTTGTTTAACCAAATCTACCTTCATCCCTGCAAATGTTGCCAAAGGTGACAGACGTCTACATGTACAGGGATACGTGGGGATGTACATGTTGTGGTTTAATCGCTTCACTCCTCACACATTAATCACCCATCACCACAATGCACTCCTGTATTTACATTGTAGACACAGAAAAATTAAGAACACAGACTTTCACACTTTAACTATATGTATTGCATTACATTGTCTTATTTTGTCCAAAGTGAGGATCAGTGAACAGGGTCAACCCTAGAGCAACTGGGATTAAGGGCCTTGCTTAAGGGCCCAACAATGACATCACTCTGCCAACCACAGGATTTGAACCAATGACCTTCTGATCACCTTCCTACACACACCACCCTGCACTTTATTGGTTGATATCTATTGTTTAATGCCCTATGTCTGGTCTCTTTATACTTAAGTTCCTTTGATACTTATTTCGTTCATACATATGTCCACTGTTTCACAGTCTGGGACAACAATGTATTTCACTGCATACTATACTGAGTATAACTTTGTGACAAATAAAACTTTGAAACTTTGACTTTGAAACCTAACACTCCTCACTGCAGTCATGTGAGAGACAGTTGAAGCCTGGTAACAGACCAACAGCAGTACATCCATCAATTTAAGCCATTATAATTAAACACCACCCAAAACCTAATCTAGCACAGTGCCATAGGAGACCCAGTGTCTATCCCAGGTAATATAGGGCACCAGGCAGGGCTACACCCAGGATGGGATACTGAACCATTACATTGAAATGCAAAACAGGGAATTTTACCTAACTTATGCATTTGGTCTGCAGGGGGAAACTAGACCAGCCAGACAAATGTTAAAGAACATAGAAATTCCACACATACATAGAGGCAACATTAAACATACCCAAGCCGGGAGGTGTGAGCCAAAAGTACTGCCCATTCACACAAAGAAAAATTCACCCAGTCATAGTCTATAGATGCATGGATTAATTCCCTGTTAAAGCGGAATCCAAATGTCAGCTTCAATATAATAATAAAGCTTTAATTGTAAAATTTTCAAAACAAAAAAAATAATTGTAAACTATGAGTACATAATTAAATTTAGAAGTCTAAATTTTTGTTATAAAGACAGAAAAATAGTATGTAATAAAAATTTGACCTCCCAAAATCTGGCATAAATTTATATACCCAGAGTGTTCTACCTCTCTGATAACAGAAGTGACCCTGTGTAAGTCTACATCTCCATAAATTTACCACACTAGGATTTTACTATTTTTCTCATTATTCCATGCAGAAGAGTAGCAGAAAATGAAAGAAATGTACCCAAATTGCGAGAGGACCCCCTGTGTACAATCTGCTTTAGGTCAGTGCGCAGATTTTCTATATGACTGACTCGGCCTCTGCAGGACTTGAGGCTTATCGGCTATGTCCTGCTTGATTCGGCCATGTGCTTCACATCCTTGTCATGTTGAAATGCAAAATTATTCAGCTTCAGCTCTTTTGTGGAGGGCAGCAAGTTTTCCTGCAGAATTATCTCGATATTAGTATTCATTTCCCACTCCATCCTGACCAGGGTGGATGTCCCCACTGAGAAGAAAGAGCTACTAACACCATGCTTGACAACAAGTACTGTAGCCTTTGGGTGATGAATTTGTTGGCTTTGCACTTCCACCTGTGATGTCTCACCTGTATGCCCTGCTGCTGTACCACTGCTCATCCTCAGAATCATCCCCGCTTTGAGACTCAGATCTTGAAATGGGGATAGTGTGAATTGGGACTTGCTCATTTGACTTCCTCTGCCTGGATTCATCGTTCTAGGGAGTTTCTCCTTGCCATTGTCACCTCTGGCTTTATGTAGGGATAATGTAAAGTGCTTTGAGACAATGTAATGTTGTGAAAAATTGTTATCCTAATAAGCTTGAAACTGAATTGAATTAAACATACGAAATTCTTCACTGTCATGCTGCGCTTCATTTGAACTCGTAACTCAGAAATTGGAAATTTCAGCTGGAACATTCTCTGAAGTTGGAATTCTGACTCGTGAACTCGGAGGAATCAACACAACCCTGACCAAAGAATCCAAGATGGCTGCACCCTTTATCAACAGAAGTTAAAGCTGTAGTTTTATACTGTTTATTAGCACTTATGTTTTATTTGTGGTTCATTAAATCGGTCGTATACACAGCATCGTCCAACCACTATCTGTGGACGTGTTGCTATGGTGTTTTTATGCACAAAATACCACATAATGTGTTGTTATCCACTGATATTGCTAACAATGGCTAATAATTAACCAGGCTACAACCAGGAACTGTTTCAAAACAGAATTTCTTGCTTAGCCAGACAACTTGTCGGATTTAAGGTAGTCTGGACTAAATGTAAGTGAAGGAAAATAAAGGGGTAAATTAATCCGATAATTTATCCGGCTAAGCAAGAAATCTTGCTTTTTGAAACTCATGTGTGACGTCATTCCCAGTTCCGAGTTCCGATCTCTGAGGTAAATGGAACGCAGCATCAGACCACTAAGGATTTTTCCAGTATGGTTTTGAGAGACTGACTGAGATGTGACTGAATGATGTTTTTGTGAAAAGTGGCTTTTGTCTTTGTCACCCTGTCACACAGCCGGGGAGTTCTGGAGGACACTGCTGCTGCATGCAGTGCGTGGTGGGTTAGGGTTTTGTCTTTGTCACCCTGTCACACAGCCGGGGAGTTCTGGAGGACACAGCTGCTGCATGCAGTGCGTGGTGGGTTAGGGTTAAGGTTAGGGTTAGGGTTTTGTCTTTGTCACCCTGTCACACAGCCGGGCGTTCTGGAGGACACTGCTGCTGCATGCAGTGTGTGGTGGGTCCTGTGCCAGCAGCCTCCCTAAGGAGCCCATTCGTTGAATAGTCATCCATCTTGGCAGTGGCTTACTCTAGGCAAGGTCCTAGGGGTGCTATATTACCTTAGTTTCCTGATTGCCAACTTCATGGTGTTCCATAGTATATTTATTGCTTTCAAAGTGTTTTCATATCCCTCTACTGATTTATACTTTTCAACAGAAAAATAAACCCACTGTAATGCTGTAATGGACTCTAACATTACAGCATTAGTATTGCCCTTGCAAAGCATAGACTAAAAATTGAAATCAAAACTACACTCAAAACAAAACTCGCTTGAGTGGTAATGCCATATACATTGCCTTTTTTGTGTTCAGTACAGTTCTATTGCAAATTTAGCATCATTTGCTTTGTCCTTTGGTAAATAAAAAAGAACAATCCATTTGTCCATCTTCCAAATACTTATCCAGTACAGGGTCACCATTGGGTGTGAAGCTCATCCTTGACAGCACAGGGGATAAGGCTTTAGTCATATATTATATAAGCCAAGTTAGCAACTGCAGGTTTGATGGGTTTTTGAAAAATAGGATCATGTGACCTGAATAGGCATTTTGAAATGTTCATGGGTATACAAGGATGGAGCAGGGACAGAACTAACATCACACAGGGGCAAAATGTGAATAATCTAAAACAGGAAAACAGACAAAAACCTGCCACATTTAACATTTAAAAAGACACAGAATGGTTAAATGTGGAATCCCCAGTACAGACTCTAACAAGCCGGTGTGTATGTCACTTTTCAATGTACCAAAGGCCTGAAAATGCTCCTTTAAGATAGTAATTGAATTAATTTAGCCTTAAGAACATATGGCCCACCCACTATGGCCAGGATTGAGGACCCCAGGTTTAATCAATCAGCAGTATTGAGAATTTAGTTTTAGACAGTTTTACCTATTGTAGAACAGATACTTCATTGTCTAGGTATACATAAATTTAGGCACGCTGAATAGATTTTGTCTGGACAATCCAGCTCTTTCTGGTCTGCTGTTGGATGTCCACCTTTTAGCCCCCTTGTCCTCACTTTTCCCTACCCCCTACCCATCTCTCAGTCAACAACACATTCTCCACCACCCCTGGTTGCATAAAAACCATGAAACACATGCTGTCACATACTACGGAAACCAAGAACAGTCATGCTTTTTCATGCCGTTCTCTCGAGATAATGAGATAAAGTGTTCTTGACTTCTGTAGTATGTGAATGATATAACACCCCCCAACAACTTTTCATGGGTGTCCTCCTTTTTGAGCCTTAGTCCATGTTTTAGGGCACCAGTGTCCTCCATTTTAGAGTCAGGCTGGTGGTCCCCCCATCTGAGTAGTGAAGCATAAGCAAAGACATCGCTACTTTGACTGCACAACAGAGAGAATACTCATCAGTGAGACACAGAAGCCAGGCTTGCAACCATAAGCCATGGGTGTTAATGGGAGGGATGCATTATTCTTAGCTGCAAAATTCTGGTATTTTTCTGTTAATTCCCATATATTCCTGGTAATTCCCATGGAAAGTTTCCAACTTGGAATATTTCCAACTTCCCATGGAATGGAACGTTTCTGGAAAGTTTCCTGAAATTTCCCACCCCTCTACAACCCTACTCTTGACCTTGGCTATGTTTTATGTACAAGAGACAGAGTACTGTGGAAAAGTGGCTAAAAAAGACAACTTCCAATGTTTCAGTCAGAAAATCTTAAAAAAATGGCAAGACAAAGACGATGCTAGTGGCTGTTGCTTCCCATGACAAATCCCAGATGACTGAGGATGGAGGTGTTAAACTCTACTGGAGAGAAGTTATTCATCTGGCATACCGAGGGGACTGAAAGAGTTTGGGGCTCCCTAGCTGCTGGCAGCACTGAAGCAGCTGTCCGAGTCACATCCAGATGCTCGCCATGCAGGCCTAGTGTGTGTGCTCAAGGAGGATCAGGGGGGTGTGGAAGCATAGCGCATGCTGTTCAAGAATCACTCCCATTTGAAGACCTCTCTACCCTGCATTGGGAGCACAGGAAGAGTCATCCAGTTGCTCGGGGAAGGGACCGGCTAGAGAAGAAAAGGATGAGGCCCAAATCACATGTGGAAATCAATGTGAAAAACAGGTCTTTATTCCCCTGGAGTGGGGGATAATGATTGCCTGCACTAGCACCAAAAAATGCCCCCACCCACCCCTATACATCATATTACTTAGCTCTGCATGGGTGGTTGCTAAATGCAGATGTTATTATCAAAGGGGTAAACGATTCTTTTTATCCATCCCAGATAATAGAGCAATTCCCTCTCATTGCTCAGAACCTTGACACTGGCATTGCAGGCAGTAGTCCAGACGGAGTGCCTGTTTCAGCTGCATGGTATTGTTGAGGACCCTCTGCTGCTTTCACGTCACGTTGTCATGAAGCTGCCAGATTGATACCGCATCACAGACTTATACAAGCCTTTTGTCTGTGGTGCAGAATGTACTTTTGCACAAGGAGTCCCACTGGGGGTGAGCTAAAGGCCTCTCGCAAGTTACGTAGATTCTCCTATGGATAAATGCCCTGTCCAGAGTTTACCCAGGCTGTGTGTGCTATAGAGAATGTATGGATGAAGCAGCTGTATTTTATTTAACAACCACTAAGCAATAATTTGACTTACAGGCCTTTGTGCAATGACCCACCTATACCTATGCATGGTTAGCCTGCTGCATAAACTTTACATTTCCCTTAACTTGTGCCCTTTGGCTCAGGCTCAGTTGAACAACAGTGTAAAAACTATACACAGCCCATTTATACGCAGAAACAATTATTGCTTGGAATTATTTGATTCTGATTTTGCATCTTGTAAAACATCTAACCCCAAGTAAAAAAACAATGTCAGATGTAGAATTAATAATATGCATGTTTTGTTTTTCTCTGCTTGAACAGTTTTTAAACAGTGCTTATTTTTCATCCATTTTCATAGAGAGACAGTATAGACTTCAAGAAGCCACATACAGTACTACTAATACTATATTAATAATAATAGCAACTATTATTATCATTATATTTTTATATTGTTTTATATCAATTCTTTATTATTATTATTATTATTATTATTAATTAATAAATAATAATAATAATATATAGCATTGTAACACGAAAACTCTATGGCACCCTGCAGTCAATCAGAAACGTCTGTCCAATAACTGGATTTACAGAAGAGGCAGGTAGGCAACTACACTGACCACAAGTAGTCAGAAAAGAACTGACAGTAGCAGGTAACTAGAGACAGCTGGCTGGGGCAGGACTTTATGTGCCATCACCTTCAGCGAGCTCAGCTGCTGTCTGCGCGTGTTTCCCGATCATATTCATTTTTAATGACCAACCACTTCAGAACAGAATTGGTCAGGAAGCAGCCACGCAGGAAACAGAAGTGGAGCACAAGCCCTTACGTTAGCTGGCAGCCTCACGTTTATCCTGCTGCGTCTAATAATCACTCGTGGGCAGCCTTAGACCTTACAAAAGGCAAATACGGGTCAGTCTGCCCCGTGTCAGTGTGCCTAGGTAAACTGTGCCCCTGCCCCTGAGAAGCAGGATAGGTGGGCCCCGCTGACTGTGTCGGCTGCCCTCGCCCAAACAGACCAGTCCTCTGGATCTGCCGCTGCCTGGCTGTTTTCAGCTCTGCTCTTCTGCTCTACAGACCCTGGAATGGGCAGTGAGTGAGGGACCAGCTGTGCATATCTGTAATTCCCGCCCCCCCCCCCCCCCCCCCCCCCCCCCCCCCCCCCCCCCCCCCCCCCCCCAGCTTCTCCAACCTACCCTATGTAATCTAGGCTGTTCCTCTTCCAATTTCACAGACATTACCTCCCCGCGGTCCTGGCATAGCATTCCAGTGAGCACTCTAATTGGTACAGTCCACCCTCATCCTCATTATTAGGCCACAAACCGAATAACAGTGTAATGCAACAAACTGTCTAAATACACCCGATATGTCACTTTTATGCATGATATACAGAATTGTGCAAAAGTCTTAGCCAGTCAAATAAAATAATGTGCAAATGATCTTCATCTTCATGTGAAAATATGATTTTATGTCTGTCAAAGTGTATTAAATTAGCCAAGACCTCCGTGGATGTCACCACAGGATTTGCAATAACCACTTAACATATCCATGGATCTCTTGACTCTAACGTATCGTGTTTGGCTAATCAACACCTCATCAAATTATTTACTGGCTGGGGTGGCATTGAGTAGAGGTTTAGGAACTGAAGCTGTGTTCTTACAGCTATCCAACACTATATACACCGATCAGCTATAACATTAAAAACTGACTAATATTGTATAGGTTCTCCTCGTGCCACCAAAACATCTCTGCCCTATCGAGGCGTGGACTCCACAAGACCTCTGAAGCTATCCTGTGATATCCAGCAGCAAGACGGTAGCAGCAGATCCTTTAAGTCCTGTAAGTTGCGAGGTGGGCGGATCGGACTTGTTTGTCCAGCACATCCCAGTGATGCCCGATTATATTGAGATCTGGGGAATTTGGAGGCATGTCAACTTTAAGAACTGACTGTTCACTTGCCTAATTTACAATGGGACCCTTGACAGGTGCCACTGTAACAAGATAATCATTGCTTTTCACTTCATGTTTCAGTGGTTTTAATGTTAGGGCTGATATGTGTAAGTAATACTTGGGAGAACAGAAGAAATTCTTTTTATTGTCTTAATGTTCATTTCCATATATCCTAATATTAAATTGTTATTTTTCCTGAACTATACACAGGTTACTAAGATAAAAGATAAGCTTCAAACATTTTCTTTGACTGCCCAAGACTCTTGTCACCAAAAGTGCACATTCACACTAATATCCTGCTTATGTGATACTGAACACACTACACTGTATGAAAAGTCTAAATACACCCTACATGTCATATGTCTCCATATTTGTACATACACATTAATTTGATCCTTTTTTAATTAACACATGAAATATGAGTCTGTATGTCTAAATACACCATATAAGCCACAATACACCATGTTGTTTGTAAATGCATACTATGTATTACCTTTATTCTCCACTCATCTCTAAATTCACCCTATACATCATCTTATATGTGTGAATTCCCTGTAAATGTCATACTGTATTTGTAAACACACACTACATATCACCATACACCAAATGTCCACCATATGTCTATATAGCTCGATTATCTATGACCACACCAGGACAGTTGTCGGACTAAGCTGTTTGCATTCTACATTATGTGAAACAGGCTTCAACATGCATAATGTTGCCATATAAATGTCAGTTGACATGTCTATAGATCCATTATTTCACCTGCACTGATAAAATTGCTATTTTTCCTTACATTATTATTTGTCAGCTGTGCTGTCTTGTCCTCTCCCGTGTTTTTCATACACACACCAGTCATCTACTGTGACAATGATGCATTGTGATAACATCCACCCATCTTCAAGCTGCCTATCCAGCTTAGGCCTGAAGGGGGTCTAAAGCCTATCTCTGACAGCATAAGAGAAAAGGAAAGAGTATGGTTAGGATGGAATGCCACCCCATCACGTGGTACACACACACACACACACACACACACGCTTACACAATATGGGAAATTTTGAGATGCCAATTAGCCTAACTGCATTTGTTTGGATTGAGGGAGGAAACCAGAATATTCTACACAATGCAGAAATAATGCAGAAATAAACACACTCCACACACACACAGAGCAGGGGTGGGATTTGAACCCACAACCCTGGAGGCAACAGTACTACCCACAGAGCTGCCGTGTCATCCCACACTGTGACATCATTCCACTGCAACATCATTTCCTGACTCAAAGATAGGGCTGGAAATGAAATGAGAAAGATGTAACGAAGATGACAGCCTGGCAGCACCCGCTCCATGAGCTTTACCGTCCTCAAACACAAGGCAAAACACACTTAGCGACTCAGACAATGTTTCTATTTTAACAGCACAAGAACTTTTATGAATAGCATTACATGAACACGCACAAGTTAAAACTTTCACTAAAATGGTGTTTATTATCTCGTGTACATCCGGTATGTCATTATCAGCAAATTGAATTAAACTTCACAGCTGCCGTACTGGTTCAGTGGGAAGCACTGCAGCCTCCAGACCTTTGCATTTGTCTCCGGCCCTTGGCTTGATGGAGTGTGAAGTTTGCGTGGGTCCAAAAAGCGCGCCTCTGAGACCTGCTGTCTCCAAATTGTCTTTAGTGTGAAAGTGTGCCTGGTGAATGACAGACATCCCATAATTGTACTGGAGCAGTAATATGAAAAATCCAGTGTTATTTTAAATACCTCTGCAAGAGCAAAAGAAAGCCGACCAGAATAAAGGATAAATCTTTAAAAATAGCTTGAAAGAAATGTCTGTAAAATATTGCTATATAATTCTTTTGATTTTTAAACTTAGTTTGTATGACAGTTGGGTATGTTTGACATTTTACATGTGCAGATGATCTGGTAGATGATGACAGGGACCCCATCTGTGTTTTAGCTGAGTATAATAAATCCCCCCCCTCACCCTCCGCAGGAAACTGCGGACAAGATTATATTTGGGAACCTGAAGAATGTCTCTCACCAGTCAGGCAGAGCAGGAAGTGATATATGTGTGTATATATACATATACATCCACACATATGGGGACTCAACAGAAATCTGGCTTATATTTTCAAGATTTTTTGATAAATTCCCCATGTAGCTCTCCATTATGGACCAACACAGAAGATGATAACAGCACGGTGTCAGAACTGGTCAGTTTTGCCAAGAACCCTGCCTACAAAGCAACCTGTCTCCAGGGCAAAACCAAGACATCAAAATCGGGAAAAAATACTATGCGCTACTCACATTTTCACCTAATTTTCATAGATATACTGAAATTTACTGAAGTCAGGACAGCAGAGTAGCTTGACAGGTTGGGGGTTTGAATCTCACCCCCCTCTGCAGTCCGGCATTGCCCATGGCGTGTGTGCCTTGAGATAGACCAGCACCTAGTGCCCACCCTGTGCCCAAGGTGCCTCTGCTTTGCACCAGGTGCATCCTGGGATACACTCCAGCCTGTCCATTATCTTGTGCCCTCCAGGTTAGCGGCTAGAATACTGTTTGATGAGGTTAGATACAGCACAAAATGAGGTTAGATACAGTACTGTGAAAAAAAGCTTCTGTTCCCTCATAATGGAGACAGAAGAGGAAGATGACTTCTGATTGGGGCCCTCTGTTCTTTCCTCTTGTTGCCATAAACAATGTCGTTCATGGTTCATGAGTTTCAGGAACCTCCTCCGAGCAGCTTAAGTGGACGTGATGCTTAAATTATATATGAGCAAAGAGAGGTGGGGTAAGCACAGCTATAGCCATCAGACGAGCAGCAGCAGCAAGCTATCGGAGACGCGAGAACAGGAGTGGCGAGGATAGACGACATCAGAGGGAAGCAGGGGGGACAGAGTGAGAGAAACAGAGAGAGAGTGACACTGAGTTTCAAGCCGCAGTGCTACTGGACAGTTACGCCACTTTGGACCAGAAAACACACAGAATAAGTACTGATACAGGGACAGCAAATTTACATATAATTTATACATAATTTAGAGGATGAAACATTTTAATTTGTTTTGCTTTACAATGTTCGTGCTCAGGAGGATGTGGAGAAAACATGCATTTTTAACACGTTGTGTGATGTTGTAACATGTTTTTCCTCTCCTGGAGCCGACACCTTATCGTGGTGGAGGGGTTTGCGTGTTCCAGTGATCCCAGGAGCTAAGTTGCCTGGGGCTTTATGCCCCTGGTAGGGTCACCCAAGGCAAACAGGTCCTG
>JAODJU010000095.1:14553317-14573064 GCA_026776725.1 Gnathonemus echidnorhynchus | reverse complement strand
TTCCGCGCCTCCATTGTGGAGGCGGCTGACCGGAGCTGTGGCCGTAAGGTGGTCGGTGCCTGTCGCGGCGGCAATCCCCGAACCCACTGGTGGACACTAGTGGTGAGGGATGCCGTCAAGCTGAAGAAGAAGTCCTACCGGGCCTTTTTGGCCTGTGGGACTCCAGAGGCAGCTGACAGGTACCGGCAGGCCAAGCGAGGTGCGGCTTCGGCGGTCGCTGAGGCAAAAACTCGGGTATGGGAGGAATTGGCGAGGCCATGGAAAACGACTTCCGGACGGCTTCGAGGCGATTCTGGTCCACCAAAAGGACACGCAAATGGGTGAGTGACGCTCCCATTCAAATTAAAACTAGATTTAAAAACTGCATTTTGGGTGAATAGTACTGTGTCTATTTTTATGTTGTGTTTATAGGGGGCATTGCGCAGGCCTGTGATTCAGTCTCTGTGACAGAAGGAGGTAGGAAGTATGCGGGGGGGGTGGGGTTGTGAGAAATAGAGGACAGCGTGATGGAATGACAGTACGGACTTCATAGGGTGGTGTGAGCGTCTGGCTGAAGCCACGCCATCCAGTAGCGTTGCATGATTTTACACGCTCCATCCATCGCATTTCATCCCAATTTTTGGTGGCCTCCTCTTCCCTCTGCAGTACTGCCACGAATGCTCACCTTTCATTCCACAACCATCCCAAAGGTGTCCTCGCCCCCCCCATCCGCCCGTCCTTGTTGACATTGTGCCCGTTGATGAAAACCTTTCCTGAAGAAGCTGCCAGTGGAGCTCTGTCTGCGCTCTACCCCACACCACTGTTTTCCCGTCACGGTTTAGCTTCAGCTTGTTAAACAGAAACACAAGCGTCTTGCTTTGCCGTGCACCAGGCTGAGGAACCTTTCCTTTTAACTCTCCTCCTTTTTCTTTCCCCTCCTGGCCTCACTTCATCTTCACTTCATCCTTCCTTTATGGACGTGACACATGTTCTCTGCAAGCATGACCCAGTACACTTACCACAGGGAATCTTTCATGGAATATTGATTGTTCTTTGAATGCTCTTATGTTACACTCACTGGCCCTTGAATGAGATTCTTACTTTGTTAATAGTTATTTGTGTAGTTGTATAGCTGTTCTGCGGCTTCTGCTCCAAAACTGCATACACTTGTACCTGGGCATTCACTAGAAGCTCAGCCTTGCTGCACTTATGCCTACAGTAGTTGACTCCTTGTCAGTATGAATGTCTGAAATGTGCTATTTGCCTCACTTGTATTTCACTCTGGGCAAAAGTGCCTGGTAAAAATATAAATGTAAATAAACTGGCGTGCTATGTGGAAGACAACCATAGCCTGGTGTCACCAGCAGGTTATGACTAACCCGTCAATTGCAAACTGTGCAAACTGATATGAAGGGGAAAAGGTTAGGCCCCACTCCCCCCCGTGGGGGGGACAGCACCGGCAGAATTCCACGATTAATCCTCCCCTTTGCTCCTTCCTCGGTTGTGTTACCTTACTTTCTCATTAATCTGCTGGTGATTCGCTAACAGCTCAGGGGCTCAGCAGAGATCTCACCAACACGACAGTGTGCTGTCCTTTGTTTGCCAATAAGAAATACTAATCTTTCCATAGGTGCACCTCTTCACCAGTGCATCTGCCTTCCCCAAAGGCCACTGCACTAAGCACCATTTACACATGCCACAACTTATCATTCAGTTGTGTCCCCAAGGTGCCCGACTGAATAGATTATAACTTGTATCTCTTATGAGCTTATGCAAATACACAGTTCTGCTCATTGTTAGCCTATTGTCTTTATTCTCTGTGTAAGGATGATGCTTTACAAGTGTGCTTGTGACTGTACACACTTTTTTACTGCTCTTTTTGGTCTAGATGGTCACCTGAAATTGGTGTTGGACCCATTGGGGTGGATTACATGTAGAACCCTCTTCCCCATCATATCTGGCTCTTCATCCTGCTATCACATCTGGATGCTTTTTTTCTGAATTCTTGGCCTGTTCTAGCTGGTATATTTCACTTAATAAAAATTCTCAGTGATGGCACACTTCCTGCTGCATAACATGATCCTGGTGTGCTAAGCGCCACAGACACACATTTCTCCATATCCTGTTAGCAGCATCTGTATGTTCCATGTATTGCTCAGTTCATCCAAGTCTAAGAGGTCAGGTGAGGAGGAGTCAATCGTCTGGAATGAATCTTTCAGCCAGTGGGAAAGGAAGGAAATGCAAGACTGGGAGGATAAGATGACATCAGCAGAAATTCAAGCGGGACTAGCTTTTAATCAGGAGCTGAGATTTACCCACACAGACCACCTACCCACAATGCTTTGGAACAGGTCATGCACACAATCGAACAGAATCGACCTTGCGCAGTGTGGCAGCTGTGCGCTGCTGGAAATTAGGAGGTCTTCCAATATCTGCAAAACTTTACGGGAGCATCAAACTGACTATGCTTCTGCCAAGTAAACCTTTAAATAAGGTGCCAAAAATATCAACATTGTAAGTCACTATTGTAAAAAAAACATGTATATGTTGTTATGGTTAGAGCTAGAAATGAGAAAAATGATATAAAACACAGTCCCACGGTAAAAATAATCCTACCTTTAATATATGTTTAGCATTAATACAAATAACTAATTACAGGATAGTTTGTCATTTCAAGGGCAGAGTGAGAAAATTAATAGTAAATAATACTGCATGTGCAGGACTATTTTAGAGTAATTTCTTCTCTATTTTCAGCTGTACAATAATATGTGAACTCATCATCTATCTGGGTACACATTCCCTAAAATTTTCCTATATTTCCTCTATATACTGAAATAGTTAACATTTGATGTATACTATATTTAGGGTTGTATCTGACTTTGCTGATGATCTCATCGGATATAATCCTTGTGATATGGAGGATTGTAAGTCTTTAAAGTAGATGCCCACAAACACAGAACAAACATGATCAGTCGTTCCAGGAATCCAGTCCAGATGCAGGCTGTGAGATCAATATCACATTGAGTTAATCGCCAGTCGATGTTGAGCACGATCAGAGGACCTTTGATGCGAATGTCTATAGCCCAGCTACTGTAAGTATGTTGCCTGTTTCAGTCCTGAGGGAGATTATGGTGGCAATTTTCCCAGCCAAACTCGACAGTGCTACAGCAAAATGCCAATCTTGATATCACATCTAGTAATAACTTCTTAAATAACCTGCACCTTGTACAATACTATAAACACAAAAGGACATTTGTGCATAAAGCAATAAAACAGTCCTCTTATGCTGATATTATTCATTTACACCCCCAAATAATAGTACAAATAAGGTTGAATCTTATTATGATTCAATTATCATGATCCAAAAAGAATTCTGAATTGATTTTAACTTAATTATTCAACTTAGTATAAACCATGAATTCATTAATAAATGAATTCATTCACTGAGTGAATGAATTAATGTATTAATTCACAAATTCATTAATTAATTATTGTTTTTTAATGGCGAAATCCCTGGTCTCCTCATCTGGAACCAAATTCTGCATATACAAGTATTTTTTTGACTGAACTCCCCAATTCTGTTTCTAACACAGCACTGCAGCCACAGTAAGAACATCACAGAATACATGGGCTCAGAAGGCTTGTACACCACAGAAGCTAAGGTGGAACATTCAGGTCCAGAAAGTACAAATCCAGACTAAAATTTTGTTTCAACCAACCAGTTGAGAGTCACAGTCACAGTACTGGTTGGTAGAAACAAAACCTTGGTCTGCATTTGTACTTTCTGGACCTGAATGTTCCAGCTCTGCATAGAAGGTATCACTGGTCAATGGGCCGTATGGTTTGTCTACCACAAGGTGAGGCTTAGCAGACATTGTGGATCATGGCTTGTATTACTCCCAGCCACAGCATCAGCCTGTCACAACCTCTGCAAAAATATCTGGAGAACGCCACAAACATGGACATACACACATGCAAAAATAAACATCTATAGCACACATAGCTTTTGGCAAACATGCTCCGACAGCTAATGTTCTTGTTCGCCAGACCGCAGCGAGGATAACCAGCTAGCAGATACTCAGTTCAGCAGTAACCCCCGCTAACACAGGCGTGCAGTGCTTGGGTTCGTGTCGTTCCTGTCGCACACACAAGCAAGACCAGCACACAGAGACGGCAGACGCAGCAACACCCACAGCAAACGGCACTGACCTTAAAGCTCCAGTAGTTTGGCTGTTGCTGCAGAGAAAGGAAACAGAAAGGAGAGGGAATTAGAATCATGTCATACACGGGTATTGGCTTCCTCGATTAAGAATGAGAGGGTGATGGGGAAGATGGAGGAGCATGCAGTGAAGGTGGGGGGGCACAGTACGACAGATGATGACTAAATTGTCATTCCCATTTCAGAAGGGCCTGCCTATTACAGACATAGCTAACACAGAGACTGAGACCCGATTAAACTCATCCTTTACCAAAAAATACTTCAGAAACATTAAGAGCTAATTACAATTGCGATTATTTTTCAGGGTAGCGAGTCAAATGACATTTGTTTGCTGATATAATTTATTTCCGCAAAGGGAGTTACCCTCAAACCCGATACATAATATCACATCCGATCCTTATTCCCAACACATTCAGTTGCCTTAGGTCCATGACAGCACTCAATGAAACGATGGAAAATGAGCTTAAAAGCCTGCTCTCTTTAAAAACTCTGGCGGTGCTCCCAGACTTGTACCTAACAGAGATCTTTCACCACTTCCTCTAAGGACATTCTGCAGCAGACAATTAAAGGTCAATGTGGCGCAACAGAGACACACAGAGAAACCAAAGGAAAAGAAAAAAAACTGAAATACGTGCTGTTTGTTCATCTTGGATGAAGACTCTTTTGGCAATGAAAGATATTCATAATGTGTGATCCCTCAGACACCTGTGAGAGCTGAGTGTGAAGATGGAGCCACTTTGGGTTTGTTGTATAGAGTTGCTGCCACTGCTGAAGTTATTTGCCTCGATTCAAGGTCTGAAGGCATCATACACGCTTTCTTGACAGACAGAATAAAGCGATAATCCATCCATCCACCCACTCATCCGCCTGGGTGACATTCCCCATCAACAGGAGCCTGGGGTGGGGCAGGGCGCCAGGGTGACATTCCCCCTGGACAGGAGCCTGGGATGGGGCAGGGCGCCGGGCTGACATTCCCCATCAACAGGAGCCTGGGGTCGGGCAGGGTGCAGGGTGACATTCCCCCTCGACAGGAGCCTGGGGTCAGGCAGGGCGCAGGGTGACATTCCCCATCAACAGGAGCCTGGGATGGGGCAGGGCGCCGGGGTGACATTCCCCCTCGACAGGAGCCTGGGGCGGGGCAGGGCGCAGGGTGACATTCCCCATCAACAGGAGCCTGGGGTCAGGCAGGGTGCAGGGTGACATTCCCCCTCGACAGGAGCCTGGGGTGGGGCAGGGCGCCGGGGTGACATTCCCCCTCGACAGGAGCCTGGGGTGGGGCAGGGTGACACTCCCCATCAACAGGAGCCTGGGGTGAGGCAGGGTGTGATTCCCCCTCAACCGTTAAGTGCATGCAGGCTAATGAAAGTCACTAGTTACCCTGGACAGCTTTTCTCCAGAGGGGACTCAGAGAAGGTGCAGATAAGCAGACTCTGCACAAACAGACCTCGGCCTCGGGTCAACCCTGCAGCTGGATGGATCTGGAGCCATCCTGAGCATGCTGAAAAAAATGCATCTAGACTCCTAGGCAGCATCCTGTCATCTTATCTACTGCGGGCACACATAGTGTGGGAAAAAAAGGCTGGGCGAGTCCAGACCCCCCCCCACCTGATGCAGCGAGGCGTGTTCAGAGCTCTCTGCATGGCATTCCTCTCCTCCCGTACCCCTCAGGATCAGCATTGGTGCAGTAATAAAGAAACCAACAGGACACAGAAGCGAGGCCCCACATCAATCTGAGAAGCCTACTGAATATTTAACCAGTCAGTCTGGATTTAATGATGACTTGGAGGGAAGCGAAGCAGGACCTCCAGCCTGCAGCCGGGTACCTGTCCGCAGCTGGGTACTTGCCCACAGCCGGTTACCTGTCCAGAGCATGCCTTTCCCCTCACAAACTTTTTTTTTGTTCCCTTCCCAATTCAGAAAGCTGACGTGAGCTGACCCCTGAGTACACTGAAACTGCCAACCACTGAAAGTGAAAAAAAAGTTACTCTGTATCATTCCTGCAATAAAAATGCATGCACTAAAAGGTACAGGCACAGGCCCTAATCAGTGATCAGATTGATTAAATGTGAATAGTGGGATGCAGTGGGTAGCACTATGATCTTACACTGCCAGGGTTGTGGGTTTGATTCCCAGCCCTGGCTCTCTGTGTACACTTGCATGGGTTTACACTCACAGTCCAAAAACATGTGTCTTAGGTGTATTTCCTAGGAAAAGTGCCAGCCTCCAAACGTGGGCTCAGTGGGCAACACAATTACTGCACACCTCCTAAACTGGGGGTTCAAATCCCCCCTCAGTCCTGAGTACATGAAGTTTTGGGTGTCACCTGGTTTCCTCCCACAGTCCAAAAACATGCAATTAAATTAAAGGTATTTTTTACAAAACAGCCTGTATTGTATGATTGTGCACATGTATATTCCACCTACAGTGACTGGCACTGCCTCCTGTGTACCACCCATCCTGGTGCCCTGTGCTGCTTGGTTGGACAGAAGGATGGCTGGATCCCCTGGACACTGTATTGGATAAGTGTTTATGGATGTTAAATATAACTGGAGAGAACCTATTCAGGGTGGCATCTGAGTTTGAAAGCTCTCATCTTAGATCTTGATTACAATCATCAGCATCGGCACATTTTAAATCACGCATAGAATGAGGCCACAAATACGACAGCACCTGCTAAATTCTCAAAGGAGGCTTATGATCAAAAGGTTGTAGGTTCAGATCCCAATAGGGGAACACCCACTGATGCAGGCAATTAACCTCAGGTGGGCTGTATACTCCACCACATAAACATCTGTTATGCAAATTTACAAAACAATCTGCATATTTGTGGCACGGAGAGGCCAAGGTAAGAGATAAGCCCATTAAAAGTGACATGGCGACACTGTTAGCCTATGGAAATAAAGCGCGGAATCTCCATCCTCCAGCGCGGCAACACAATCAGGCCGGCAACATTTGTTTTCTCCTTAGCGACCAGATTGGTGGGAGGCCTGTTTTCTATACTCGACAGGAGGACGACATATGGAAGGCAAATACTGATACCAAGCAAGGGGGCAGCAAAGGCAGACGGAGAAGAGTGCGGCGGGCGCAAGGTGAGCGAGCGCTCCATTTATCATGGCCGGCACCAATTCCAGGGACCTGGGATCTCCGGTTGCGTCCCAGTCTGAAAGTGAGGTGCAGGATCCTTGACCTCCCCACTTGAATCCCTTTTTCCCTAAAGCAGCAGGCCTGCACCCCCTGATGGGCTCTCACACGTACCCCGTTGGGAACGGCTCAGTCTTGCGAGGATGCTGACAATAGCCTGTGGAAAACCTGAGACACAGGGATCAGACAGCAGCCTGTGCATGGCGCTGACCCACATACAGGCTCTTCGTGTTTCCCGGAGGCCTGCCTGAGTGACGGCCTACCTGATCGGGTATCAGGCCCAAACCACCCCCACCAAACTACGTCTCTCCACTGGACACCACCGCTAGTCTGCCCAGACGGTCACAGCAAACATTTGCCCCCAGGCATTTACAGTATAGACTAATGATGATGGTGGTATAAAATGAGACATTCTGAATGCTACCTGCATTGTGGTAAAGGACACCAAGGAAAGGAGCTTGTTACTTACAAATGTATCATATATAACCATCCACCCATTTCTCACAGCCAGCACTCTGCCCATCTTTTAACTGCTTCCCCAATACAAGGTCATGCAGCCTCTTCTAGGAAGTCAGGAGAAACCACGACCACACCATCATGGGCCACACATATCATAACAATTACATGTATATGATTGTAACCATGCTGTGGGTAACTGAATTGTTAATCATGTAGGTAAATATACACTGTTTATATATTATTTAGATTTGTTATTACATATGCTGAAGCAAAACAGAAAATGGAATGGTTGTCTCACATGCAACCTGACAGCCTGATATCTGGAGCACAAAAATCACAGAGTCGGCATCCAGCTTGTTTACATGTGCAGCCTGCTAAAGTGTATGATGCCCCAGAGCAGGCCCACGTCTTCCAGGGTCACCCAAGTCCTGCTCCTTGATTTTTACATAACCAAACCTAAATTACAAAATACAAAAGTGCCACACTCACGCTAAGCACCCTGACCTTCAGCAAGCGTCACCACCATGGTGGTATGATCTCGATTACAATACGTTGCTCAAGGGTACAACAGCAGCCCCCTTAACCATCTCAGCCCCCTCAGAGAGCTCAGCGTCTCACCGCTGCAGGTGTGATCTGAGACACACAGCTGAGGTGAGGACCAGGCATTCAATCGGGAGCATGAGCTCTGGGAATGCTGTGTGACCCGCATCTCAAGCAGGTGCCCCCCCACTACCCCCCCACCAGGGCGTCTCCTCACCTGCTTGGCACCTGCGTGCGGCTCCCCTCTGCCAGGTGCTCAGCTCAAGACACGTCGCTCAGGTGAGGCTGCTCCTCAAGCTCCGCCCTGCGGCCTGACCCGCCGCTCTGCTGCCTAAGCCAGCGCGTCCCCGTAAATGTTTACACACTTCATTAACATGCCGCTTCCTCGCTGCCCTCATTGATTAACGAACAGCTCGTTCTGCTGCTAATTAATCTGCATAACGCTTAGCGATCTTTCCGCCCCGCCCCCTGGCACCCCTCCTCCTCGTTCACTAACTCTCCCACGCCGACGTGGCGCAGAGATGCCCGTCGCTGAGGCTCTCCCCTCAGCACGGCGAGTCCGGCTCTCCTCTCTGTCTGCCTCCTTTTTCCCTCCGCGCGCCGCACTCTGTCCCTCCTTCTTCTCAGCCTCTGCTATGTGATATCATTGATTTCCTTATAAGGGACAGGTTGCTAAGCAACCGCGGACTCCACCTGTCTCTCTCTCTCTCTCTCTCTCTCTCTCTCTGTCACTGTCTCTCAGTCTCTCCTTCCATATCTCTCGGTTTTCTGTAAAGATGGTGGATTTGACTCTAAAGAGAGAGACAGAGGGAAGGAGAGAGACAAAGAAAGCAAGAGAAAAAGAGAAAAGAAGAAAATGGTGTGGGGAAACAACATAGCGAGTGGGTAGAAATGTGGAATTCAGGGAAAGGTAATGGAGAGAGAGCGAGATTAGAGAGAGAGAGAGAGAGAAGGAGAGAGAGAGAGAAGGAGAGGGGGGGGGGAGCAGTTCTGAGTGCCTCTCCTCAGTTCTGCGGATTGCGGTGGAAATGCCACTTTTACAGGATTGCAGTTCAGGGAGCTGCACCATCTACCAAGGCACAGATATAGAGCGAGGGATGATAAAGAGCGAGGGATGAGAGCAGGAGAGTGAAGGGCAGAGGAGTGAGCAGGGACAGCCTCTCCGCAGACTTAGCCTGAAGAGCAGCTCGTCCTGGTCATTCTCTGGAGCTTCACTTGTTTCTATCAGTGCTTTTAAGCCAACCCCCCTGCTCCTTCCCATTAGCCAGTCCACCCGCAGAGTGGTCAAGAGCTTTATAATTAGATGACAGATAAAATGAGGTGTGTAGGTGGTTGGGGGGGGGGGGCCTCAGGTACCTGTTCCCGGGGCCGCTCCATGGGCACCCGCAGGCTGCCGTAGGAGGGGGTGTGTGTGCCCCCCTGCTGCCCAGGGTACTTGTTCTTCAGGTGCTCCATGACAGTGTCCCTCTTCCGCTCGGTGTCCGCCTTGGGCTCCACACTCTGCCCACCGGTGGCGGCAGTGGCGACAACTGTGTGGCGCCGTTCAGATGTGTGCACCAGGCCCACGTTGGAGAAGCGGCGTGAGCCACCGGCGCCCAGGGTGCGGTATTCTCGCGGGTACTCGGCGTCGTCCGTCGAGATCATGTGACCTCCGCCGCTGTCGGAGCCTGCGGCGGGGGGAGGAGAGGGAGGGGTCAGGTCAGCATGGGTTTTGGGGTGACAGTAAGGAGGACGAACACCCCCCACCCAAACAGTCAGACACACGCCCCCCAGAGCAAAGCAATCCTGAACGGCAGAAAAGGTGAAACGGTTGCCATTACACTGATTCCCAGTTTGAGGAAGAGAACAATCAAGAACACAAGTGCTAACCACGCTGCCACTATATGTCAGAAGACATTAATTTAATATACACATCTCCCACTTTTTGTAATTGTTTGTAATTTCAGTTGCCTTTGCTGCTTCCTGTAACAAAAAGGCTTTCAAAAAGAAGTAATTACGCCAAGGGACCAAGACCCATGCGACAATTAGAGTAGGGCAAAAAAAACACTCTCTCCAGATTTTCGAATTTAGATGTCAAACCAATCATGGCAGACTTAAAATGGCCCAAAATGTTCTAGCCAATGGATGGGCTGAAAACAACTGCACTCGCCAGAGAAGGAAAACAAAAGGAATAGGTTCAATACTAAAGGCGGGTATTAACAGCCTTTTGAACATCAGCATGAAATCCAGCTTGTAGTTTGCGGTTATTCAGCTTTGAAAAACAGACCTCAGATTCCACCACGAGCAAAATCACCCCCTTGATCTTATGAGCAGGCGGCTGTGAAGACTGGGGAACGTGAAGCGGATTAATGGAGGACATAGCTGGCATGAACCCTACATGCACACCACCGTTCATCTTTTCTTCAAATACAAATTCCAAATTCTTGGGATTGAGAAAATGTTACTTTGAGCTCCGCTCTGCCAGTAAAGTGTGCTAAGTGGAGAGATTTACCCGCATCGGAGGATTGAAAACGCAATTTTTTTCTCTCCACTGGCTTCCAAGGAAGGGCAGAATGTGGAAATAATTCTGTCCCGGAGCTGTTTGCAGAAAAAGAAAAACTTCACAGGAGCTGTTTGAAACTGGGACACATAAGTCCCAGTCAGCTTTTACCGATGCACAACTGACAGGCTAATTTGCCTGTATGTCTATTTCATGTGAACTTCTGGATCCATTAGGAGAAAGTATGGAATCAAATTTAGGACCACAAAGGGATCTACAGTCGTACGTGGCAGTGGTCATCCCTGACCTAAGAGTACCATAGCAAATATCACTCAAAACATGGAGGTGAACTGCGACTCTGCAACATTACTTAATGTTGAAGAAGTGAGCCAGCCTGATACCCTTGGAATGCAGGGAGATGGCACACATAGAAAATCAGACAGAAGACATGTTCTGGTCCCAGAGCCACAGTCACTGTACTTAATGCAGACAGCAATAAGATACCCAGGATCCCTCTGGGTACTCAAACATGCGCTCAGGCAAAATGAATTTCTGAAAATTGCCCACATTGAGTGAACACACTGCGACGGACTGGAATCCCATGCAGAGTGTCCCCTGCTTCGTCCTGAGTTTCCTGTGATAGGCTCCAGGCTCACGATGACCTTGTTACTAGATAAGCAGTTATGGAAGATGGATGGAAAAGCAGAAGAGTTTGTCCTGGGCAGTGTGTCCTAATGCATGACTGCAGAGGAGCCAGGGAGGCTGTCTGAGGTTTCTGAGCTGAACTGGGGAGCCAAGAGCCTGGAGTCATCACTTCATAAGGGTGCCAGTGCCAAACTGGCCACACTCGGCCTCAGAAGGTGTGAGCAGAGCAGGTCCACACGACACCTGTGGTCCTGGAGGATTCATTAACTTAACAAGGTTCTCACAGCAGGTGTGCCACCTCCCCTCGCCACCACCACTCACGGTCGCCGCATGCTTCCCATGTCGGCACAGGACCTGTGAGGTCTGCTGGGCAGGATGGGACAGCTCGCCTTGCATCGGAGTGGGCACTGCAGATCGGAACGGACAGACCCCAGCCCCCGGCCAGCCACCTGCCCCGCCCCCGCTGGGTGACCATCTGCCTCACGCCACCGCCATGGGAGTCTTTCGCCTGCGGAGAACCTGGAGACACCAGCAGGTGGCATCATCTGTCACATGGGGCCGGTCTGCTCTGCTTTACCACTGCAACGTCTGGCTGCCGATTGGTGAACATGTCACACTTGGAGCACTAGAATGTTGCAAAAGAGACCAATTAAAACACTGTTCCCCTGTCATTGGCTGATATTTCAGTGAGGACATCCCCTGTTTTAATATGCTTATTGACTATAAGAAAAATGAGTGTCAATATATTCTCAAAACCATCCATTCACCTTCCAGCCACTGATTCCAAAAGATCCCACTGTGTTCCACGGGGGGAAGGGTGAATCCATTCTTTTATAACAATTTATATCATCATAATGCTTAAACCAGGTATTCCTTTAGCTTATGACATTAGCAATAAGTATGGAAAAATCTGAAGAGCCTTTATGTGAAGGACTTTCCAGCGACTCCAGCCTTGATCTCACTTTTCAGATTTTCCAACTTACAATGCGTTAGGTGACCGTGCCTTCAGTTAAGTCCATTAAACCCAGAGCTGTGGTCTCCTGCTGGCGATGCGGCAATCCGCACTGATATCACACTTCATGCTGCTATAACACGGAGCGGCATTAGGGGGAGCGAGGTACAGCGTTTGGGCGAAAGGGAACACATACACCGTACAGCTACAGCCACAGGCAGGATGAAGACACCCAACTGCTGGCGACTGGCAACATCCTGCATGCGGGTCTGGTGACTTAAGGGACTGCCGGGCTACCCATGTGAGGGGGAGGTCCTCACGTGATGCACTGTGCACGAGCTCACGCCATATCCTTCCAGCTCAGGCAGGGCGTATGTCAGTGGGGGCAGAAAACAGCCACCAGCGACAGGCCCAGAGGCAAAAACAAGTCAAGCTGCTGGGAGCCACACTGAACAGCCCTCTGACATTTTAATAAACACGTCCATGACAGGCAGGCATACAAATGGCACAGTTGAAAATGCAAAGACAGCAAAAGCCCGCTCTGCCAGAAATCACGGGTAAATTGTTCAGAGAAAATGACTCCTCCTTTTCTCACAAATACAGGAGTTCTGTTTGGTGGGTTATAACCTACATTTGAATAATCATGATCCCTGGTATTCTGTTCAGAATGAACCTGTGCCTGGGTAGTGACCTTGTGCTGGAATTTTTGCAGCAGGTATAAATTTCTTAATTTCTAAAAGATTATGATATCATCCTATGGTATGGTACAGTGTCGTAGAATTTACCAGATAAGATTCCACAAACAGTTTATTTCATCCTAGGAGTAAATTGCACCTGAACTTTGAGAATATGTGTGGAAGAAATGTTATTTCCAGGATGCCAGAAGACTCAATCAACATATTACACCCGTACTCTGGTCACATGCCACATGTGGTGATGGACACTGCAAGCGGCCAATGAGGAAGCATTGTAACAGACCGGAGGGCGGGTCCCTTGGGTGCACACTAATCTCTGCTAAGTCTTACATAGCAGGAATTCTCAGCACAGAGCCTCCCACAGCTGGTAATCAGATTCGTTTAAAAGCCCGTTCCTGTGTTCTATTGCCGTTCACAAGCGAAAAGATCTGATTTTTACTTACATGTTTCTAATCCTGGTCCTGGATAGAACTATATAACTGCTATTCAGTCACAATAAACAAATGGGAGATGTGTTTGTGTGTTTCTCCTCTAGGTCATCTTGTTTCCTGAAAAACTAGGCAGTTAGCTGACTTGAAGTCTCCAAATTGCACACCATGCGGAGCGTGGGTCTCGTGGCTGACTGGAAGCCCATCCACCACGTTCCAGAAGATGGCACCGATATGCACAGATGGTACAGATGTAGCTCTATGTGACATGTGAGTTGATAACGTCAAATGCGGGGAAAAAAAAACGTCACTATGCCTTACTCAAGAAACATCTCACATCATCTGAAAAGGAAAATAATATTTAAGGAGAACACTGCTCACAGCTCGAGAGCGATTACTATTACTGTCTGCATTTTCAGAGTATTGAATTGATAATGTAGGTCTAGGGTACAAATGTTACATTAAGATAAAAGACAGGCCTGTTTCTCCTGTCATAAATTAATGTTCTCATCACTTTCTGTTACTATTCTGTTACTGTTATCACATTTTATCTTTCTGGCAGTAACATTTAATTGATTTAAAAAAAAAAAGGAAACTACTTGATGGTCATTTTTCTAGGCAGTTATATTAGAATAGACTTTTCTGAGAACATAAAACAAGAGGCGAAAGCCACATCATTAGCTTTGTGATGATGGGCAAGATTCTGCTTGTTATTTAGAATCAGAAAGTACAGTATAGAGTCACTTTCAAAGGTGTTTAACTACCAGGGAAGTTCTCAAATATGAAGGGCACAAGTCTTCTACAGCGAAGCCCCTGTAGGACTATTTATAGTCGACCCTCCCACATCGCATGGGTTTGAGGCGCAGGCCCCCCGCGATCTGGCAAAACCACATAAGATTTGTGGTCCCCTTGGCGACTAATGCGAAGTGAAAAGACAGAAGGATCACTGTGAGATCACTGCGTGACCTCATCATGTGACAGGCTGCCATAAACACCCTAACCCTAACCCATAAACACCCTAACCCTAACCCTCCAAACCAGCACTCTACACAATTATGACTTACTAAACTTTTTGTGCATCATCTATAACTTTCACAAAACTCACAAAAAAATTCCCATTGAATATCTTATGCTGACTCTGCGATATATCAAAAATCGTAATGGGGAAAGTTACAATGCAGAAAGGTCGACTGTACAGTTAGTGATCAGTAACAACAAATAAGTATGTAAATCCTTCATCCATGACAGCTTCTTAAAAAATATGGTCTTGCCATAGAAAATTGTACAAATGGCAGGAATTTAGGGGAACAAGTGACAGAAATTACACAAAATGCTTATTGATCACCCTACAGACAAGCAGAACCAACATATACTGTATCTGCACTACAGTTCAGTTCAAACCCACACAGGTCAGCAGCCTCTACTTCCTGCTCCGCACACGTTAACTGCTAGCACCTAGTGGGGTGGGAGGGGGAGTTATCAATCGACCAAGAGAAGAAATTCTTGTCAGTTAATTGCAGTTCAGTATGAGGAAATCCGGGGAAACAAGTCAGTGCAATAAATCAATCAAACAGAAATGACACCTGTGTCATCTCGCTGACATCTTTGTCAATGGTGAATGAAAACAACTCAGAAAGTAAATAAATCAACACATCGCACCTTGATAGCTTCTTGCAAATTTATCAGAAGACACAAACTAATAAGATTGGCTTCCTTTTTTAATTAAACTCACCCCCCCACACTCACAACCTAGCATCTAACCCACAGAATCATCTGCCTTGGTTACATTCAGCTCCATCCCAGCCTAGGGATTCGAAGAGAGGACCCAAATTAGAATCACAGTAGCCTGTAATTAGCGCCTCACCCCATAAAAACAGAGAGCAGGCTCGTTAACTCCCACCAGCACTATTAAGGTTCAAGCCCTCAGTGGCTTGTTTGTTTTGGTCCGTCGTTTGCTTTAACTGGTTTTCGGTTAAACATACCAGCAGGCCGGTGTCCTGCCATCTCGCTGTACCCACAGACACTCACAGTGTTATGGTACCGGCTGGCATCTGGTAAAGCGGGAACAGCAGGGGACAGAATTACACACTAGGTCGTTGGGATTTCTTAACAATTAACAGTGATCGGCGCTTCTGCGTTTCCAAACAGCTTGTCATCACCATATTTTAAGCACATATGTAAGACTCCGACCCTCCACTGCCAGTCTACTGGTATGGGGGGGGGGGGCATTCTTCAAGGAGAGAAATTTTTGTTTCTTGTTACCAGTTTTTGTGCTTACAGCTGAAGGATCTCGAATGTGAAATCGGCAGACTGCAGATGGTGGTGATGAGCCATGACAAGTGAGATGCTGGAGGAACATGGAGACAGACCTGCGGGGTGTCAGATCTTTCTGTTGTTCCGTTAAGCCGCATGCAGGTTGGGGTTAGGGTTAGGGTTAGGGTCAGAGAGGCACCACAGTGCAGGTTCTAGACCATTTCAATGAGGCCAGACTGGTGCCAGTTATTCTGTTAGGGGGCCCAGATGCATCTGATCTAAGCGTCCACCAAATATTACTTAAAATACATTACCAGAATTAAGAAGCAAAAGACAATTTTGAAAACCAAAAACCTGCCCCCCCTTCCCAGAACTGCCCCAGAGGCACTGTAACCCTCAGGTTCCTCAATATCAGGAGAATAACGCTCCTGGGAGTTTTACTTACACAAAACTGTACTGAGAGAAGAAGGAAAAATGACTGGTTTTGAGAGATAACCAATCAAACTTTAGAGGAGGTGGGTCCAAGCAACTATAAGGGGTGTGACCAACCAATGAGATGTCTTGGTCCCATTTCCTCTAATTGCTTGGACCCATTTCCTCTACAATTTGATTGGTTATCTCTCTAAACCAGTTTCCTTCTGCCCTCAGAACATTTATGTGTAAGTAAAATTCCCACCAGCGAGAATAACCACAATCTGGGAGTTTCATAAGCCGGCCAACAATAGACACAGCTGCTTGAGGGTCCCTCCCCTGAACCGCATCCCCAGCCGTTTACCGTCATCCTGCTGTCCTGTTTGGGTAGGGTTAGGGTTAGGGTTACCCTAACCCTAACCCTAACCAACAATAGACACAGCTGCTTGAGGGTCCCTCCCCTGAACCGCATCCCCAGCCATTTACTGTCATCCTGCTGTCCTGTTCGGGTAGCTTTGTTTTCGCCTTTGAGGAAGAGGCACATGGATCCTGTGTCAAAGATGAGGAGTGGGGTTAAGGAAATAATGTATGACCCCTTGCACCCCAGTCACTGCCTTCTTCCCCAGCATCTCTGTTCTCATAATTGTCCTGAGTCCACGGACTAATCGCCACATGAACGGCATCTTTCCGCAGGCCACTGCCCTCCTAAATAAGGAGTACGCTGGCAGATTGTTTCATATTTAATACCCCACTGTAAGAATTTTATACTCTCATTGACTTTATAGGATATCTGTACATACCCCAAACCTGCCTGTACCCTACATCCGATTGTTGCACATTTTCTGTTTATTTGAACATCCCTGTTTCTGCTTCTTTATTTTTCATTCTATTTTTTGTTTGTAATTATCTTGATTGTATATTTAATTGTATATTCGTTCTTGGCAATTACAAGGATTCTGATTCTGATATGTGCAGGGTATTGTAAGAAGAGAGAAGGGAAGAGGGTAGCTGTGAAAGGCAACAGAGAAAAACACCATACACATTTGAAAAGTATATCAAAAATAATAAAATCCTAAATCATCTGAAATATAAAAATGATATATCAAACAGCAGCAGCAGTTAGATCTGACTGAGAAATAAATAAAGGCCAATATTTCACTGGGCTGCACTGCAGTGTCATCTGTGTTTTTCACTGGGGGGAACCAGAGAGGAAGTTGTGGTGGTTGAATTATCACAGACAGACACATGCATCCTCAGAGGATGGAGCAGTAAATATTCTGAAACACTGTGTGGGAGGAACAACTAGAGACCCCCCCCCCCTCCTGGAGCAATGCTCCAGGTTATTAACACCAACCAGTCACAAGCTATTTCCTGACCCGACCAGGAAGTGGTGTGGGGCAAGTACTGCGGCATGGACTGACTTCTGTACTGCTGAATGAACTGACTTGTGTTTGTTTTAGGGGTAGCAGAAAGTCAGGGGGACTTTTTCCCCAGTCAGGGCATAATTAAGGGACCACTGAAGTTTTGATAGTAAGGGTAAAACAACAAAGGAATCTGCTCATAGAGTTTTAAGTGCAGTGAATGAGCAGAACATCACACCCGGTGCAGAAATGCATAAAGGACATCTAGTCATGTACACTGGAACTGTACGTACCAGATGATTTTAAATTAGCATAGCAAAAACAGCATAGTGGGCCACGGAATACACAACGCCATGTCCACCTGTCTATTTGTATTTGAGAAATACAGATATAACCTTTAGTTTTAAGTAACATGGAGTAGTTAACACTGTTGTCTCACACCTTTGGGACCAGGGTTTGAGTCTTTGCCGTGGCTCCATGTATGTGGAGTTTGCATGTTTTCTCTGTGTCATTGCGGGGATCCCTATGAGTACTCTGATTTCCCCCCATGGACCAAAAACATTCTAAGGTGAAATGGAGTTAACAGATTGCCTGTAGGTTTGCATGTGCCCTATTATGGGTTGGCACCCCATCCTGCATTGTGCCTATAGCTTCCAAGATAAGCTCCCCCTATGATCCTGAACAGGACAAGTGGATAGAAAAGATGGATGGATATAATTCTGGCTTCAATTAATACCCTTTTAAGGGTTTTATATTAAAACATTGCAATTTTTCCCTTCTTTCTCAATGGTGCTCCAAAGTGTGCCATCAGGTCAATGCTAATAAACTGACCAGAAGCATGTCAGAAATTCTGACACCCTGACTCCATCACAAGATGTCTGACAAATCCCGATGCACCTGTTCTACATTTCTCCCTGGGGACTGCTTACACTTTGCAGTGCTTTGGAAAACAACACACGCCCATCTGTGTTACCTATGGCAACCATTGTGTTGAAATGCCTAGCAGTGATGAATGCTGAATTTTGCTTCCATTTACCGCAGATGGATGTACGTAACATTGATCATTCCAGGCTCCCCCCATCGGTCTCCTGAATGGTTCTTCCCTTGCCCTGCGGTCTTATTGTTATGGCTTCTTGATTATGGGACTACATTGCTGCACTAATTTAACCTCAGAGTCACCAATAAGAACATGGGGCCAAATGAGCATCAATTCAACCCACCACCACCAGCAACTGCAACATACAGACCTTCAAAGGAAGGAATGAGGATTTTGTTTGCATGGCCCTGGGATTTGGACAGACATAACCCATTAGCAGGGGACAAAAACTGGGGTTGGAACCAGACTAAAGGTCTTCAAAAGCTTTTGTAAAAAGATGAACACAAGGAAGGCATGAATGATTTCTTTGTAGTGGACCAAGCTGGCAGCTACAAGAACAGGGGCTAGAATATGAGTCTCTTTGGTATTTCTACCCTTAGCTGTCTATTTTTCTTAGCCACCTGTGACTCTCCTGGGGGCCATACAGTCAACTGTGAAAGACCTGAGCTCTCTCACCTCTCCACCTGTCACATGGGCATGCCCCTCCTGCTTCATATCACTCATTTTTAGTGATATCTTTCCCCAGGCCGCATAAATAACAGCCATGAAGATGCTCAGCTTCCACCACATCTGTCAGCCCTTGTTTTAGCTGAGGCAAACAATATCAGCTCAGGGGCGCCTTCTTGATGCTCCAAGATACTTTCAGAAAAGACACGTGTATGAGTGCCACATTCCAAACAGGGACTTCAAAGTCGTTCTTGATCCTCGAAATAAAAGCCAGCATAAAATTCAACCAGACTGGAGCTGCCCCCGTCTCTTCAGTGCTGCCCGTTAATTAGAACTTTGCCACAACCTGTTGTATTGAATTGAAATGAATCTCTCACTTGGACCTGCGCTAACTTGAATTTGCCCAAAGCCCACCATCGCCACCAACAATCTGACTTTTACACTGATTTTCACAGGATGTTTATAGTCATAAATGCTAAATTCTCTCTGCTGGCCTGACTTCATGGAATATCAGTTCCAATGCCTTGAAATTATACATATATAACTTGTCCATCAATCCTTCTTCAAACATAAGAACATAAGAACATAAGAACTATACAAACGAGAGGAGGCCATTCGGCCCATCAAGCTCGCTTGGGGAGA
>JAODJU010000095.1:14514885-14530081 GCA_026776725.1 Gnathonemus echidnorhynchus | reverse complement strand
TTTGCATTTTTAGTTTTTTCATAGCAGTCACCGATTTTTATAAAATAGAGTTTTCCCTTATGGGGACCAGGAAACCAGACCCCATAAGGGAAAAAAGATGGATATTTATCACATTATGGGGACATTGTGTCCCCATAAGGATATGTAAACCCGCTCACACGCACACACACACACAGCGTGACGCTGATGTTTCCCAAAAGGTTGACAAGTCTGCTCTTAGAAGAAATACTGATATACTCAAGCTATATGGCAACTGATTTCAGTGACATACACATCTACTTAAATATTACCTCTGTCCATGTGCCCAAACCACTTATCCAGTAAAGGGTTGTGGTAAGGCTGGCACATATTCCAGAAGGCAGAGGGCACAAGGCAGGGGACACAGCGAACAAGACAGATCACAGGAGACACACCAACACAGACAGTCACACCAACACAGACAGTCACACCAACACAGACAGTCACACCAACACAGATAGTCACTCACTACAGACATACAAGGGAGCTGACAGTGTCCCGGAAACACTGGGTGTAAGTGGAGAAAAGCCCCGGATGGGGCGCCAACCCATCGCAGTAATGGGGAGGACATGGGTGGAGGAATCACTATGCCATCCTGAACAAACATTTAAAATGTAACACTTTATGGAACAAGTTTCTTTGAATCAATTTATTGTCAGATAAAATAATTTACAGGGGACCAGTATGATTCAAGGAATGAGCACCGATTTACCAACTGTGAAAAATAATATCCACATTTCAAATTAATGTTTTCCTTTAATGTAACTACAGAATAGACTATATTCACAGCTATCGAATTGAGTGGGAACATAGTAAAAAGCAAAGGATTTAAAGGAATATAAAAGCAACTCTGACATGGTGAAATTTAAATCAGCATAACAAAAATAAAAATGAACTTGCTCGGCTGACAGAGAAGCGATTTGGAGTTGGGACGTGTTTCACTCAAGGCTGTTTTGGCAAATACTTTGCACATTGGACTGGCAGAGATGCATCCAAAATACAGCAACTCATTCATTGAAAACAAAGTAATTTCATCCAGAGCCATTCTACACAAAAATGCTGTAGGGTTTATTTATTAATATGTGATTTTCCATTTTCAGCTTCTGCAGTATCTGGGACAGAAGGTAGTAAATTAGCATTGCAAAACATTATGAAAACCACACAAAGTCCAAGAATTGCTAAACAGCACTAATTACTGTGAATTGCATAAATCGGCATTTTTGTGTAGCTAATTAGCAGTCGTGGTGTGGCGCTCTATGGCCACTGTCGCTGGAAGAATAGGCCTGATCCCAAGGCCAGCATCACAGCCAGAGAAAACAAGATATTGATCTGAGTGACTAGTGTCACTGGGCTCCATGGAGGGGAGTCGTTTGTTTGTGTTTTCAAGGCATGATTGTTATCATAGGTCATGTCTGACTTTGCCTGCGGTGATTGCAAACTTAAAAAACTTAAAAAAAAAAAAAAAACCTATATATTTTATATTTGGCTTGGGGGAAATGAGGAACATGCAAAATGCATCTGTCAGGATGAGATGAGACCATCATCGCGGGTCAATGCTGCTTAGCACAGCCTCACAAAAGAGGCACCAGTACAGCAGGGGGCATCCGAATGAGACCCTTCCACAGGCCAGGATGCGGGGGCATTGGGGTGATTACTCAAAGCATCTGGGAGGCAGCCGGGATGGGACGGGGTTACGGTCCCCGCCGAAAAGCTGCGGCTGGGCTTTTCAGTGTCACCTGTGTCTCCCTTCAGAATTAATTATAGGCTTTTAGCAAGCAGCTACAGTCATTATTGCAGCATGGCTGCAAAAGCAGGAAGCATTAGTGGAGACCCATAGCCAGGCATGCCGCTGCCCCCTTATCTTGCCAGCGCAGGCGCCGGTGTGGACTGCGAGCAGGGCAGGAAAGCACTGTTCTTCTCCTCGGGGCTGTAGGCAGATGTGTCCAGCCCGTGAGGCCTCCCTCTCTGAGACCGGCTCGCCTCGGCCCATGTACCTTCCCCGACATTCAGCCAGGGAGGGAGGGAGATGGGCTGCAGGAGGCTGATAAAGCCTATCTGGGTCGCCGAGATGCCGGTCGCTGCCGCTGGCTCGGAGGCCCCATTGTTTCAGCTGCAATCTCCAGTCCCCAGGCTGTGGCGTGCCACGGCAAACACCGAGTAACCTTCTGATAGCTTAATTGTAGGATGGGATATTAACCGAGTCAATGAGTCTGTCATGGCACCAGGAGAGGGAGAGATCAAGCAAAAAAAAAAATCGCCACTATGACACCATCTTTGATTATTAATAATGTGTTTGCCTATAAGACACATTCACAAGCATCACCCTGCGTATCTTACTTGTACATTTGACCAGTGTGCGAAATACCCGTCAATATTCGGGGGGGTCCCCATCTCCCTATTGTTGCGCAATACCGATCTTAAGACCCCCTTAAAATTTTGCTTTTGAGGCTTTCAAGGGGTCTCATGGGTTAATCAGGGGTGTCGGACCCCACTGGACTCCCCCATATTTCACACACTACATTTGACCCTTTTCTAAAACTCTCTCAATCTGGAGACTTAAATCTGCATGCACGGGGATAGCCCAATTATTAAAATTAATTTTACAATTATTATTATCATTACCATTAATAATATTATTGCACTTTGTCCACTCAAAACTCATCACTGCATTTCCAACATTTTATTAATGACACAGTATGCTAAAATTTAGATGGCATGTCACATTTATGAAAGTTCCTGAGTCCTTCCTGCATTTTTGATGCACAATCGACTGAAACAATCTGTGCAGCTGCAGCTTCAGCCAGGCCTGTAACAGTCAGACATGAATGCAGGGGCAGCAGTATTTTGCATTTAAAATGCATCCCATTATTTTTTCTTATGCATCCCTTCCCTGAATGACTGGAAAAGACAATCAGGTCAGAGTCCGTAAACGCATGCACATTCTAATAACACACTAGAGATATTCACAGCACACTGGAGACCAAATAAACCATGGGAGTTATAAGGGAACTTTGAATTTTGATAAATGTAGCACATAAAACTCCTTAATCTTTCTGTGATTAAATTTAGAGGCTCTGGTTATGGAACATACTTTATATTTCATAATTATCGAAATGAAAGGAGGCGGTAACCATCCGTTTCAGTAAGAGGAGTTATTTTAATTTCGGTTCAGTCAACCATACAAAATAAGCTATTTGGCGATGTCTTCTCCGATTTTTTTTGATAGATAATCTAGCTAGAAAAATTGAGAGTAAAGCCTATTATTGAAATCAATTTTCAAATCTGAAATGTATTAAAAGGGATGAAGTGATTTCTTGATGCCTCCCACTAGCACTATGTCTTTTTAAAAAACCAAAATCCTTCCAATGCAGAGCTGCCACCCCCACCCCCCCCCCCCACTCCCCAAAAGAATGTCAAAATGTCAAAAGGAGAAAGATAGACATACAACCAGTTGACATACTTCTTCAGGCCTAGAGCAGTTTGCAAGTCACTATGTGGCAAAATTCATAATGATGTCATGATGGCTGATGGGAGAGGAGGATGATTGGCCAAACGGGGATGGTTCGTTTCGAAAAGGGTCAGCGCATTACAGACGCTTACAAGCGCCAAATCTCTCATCGTGTGCCAGAGCCTCCCCTTGGAAGCCGGCAGGGTGATTCATCCGGCTGCCACGGCAACCACTATGGAGCATGTGCCCCAGCCCCAACATGGTCTGACACGAGGGTCAACGTGTCCCTCTGATGCAGGGATGCCGGTGGCTGCAAAGGCATGCTTACGGAGCCCCCGCGTTCTGTCGTCATGCTCCTCCAAACACATTAATAAGTAGTGAAGTACAACCCAGCCCCCCCGAGGAGAAGTCATATCACCCTGATGGCTCCCTCATCCTTGCCACTAAAGACTCACAAAGGCAGTAAAATGATAGGTCATCCTTTATTAGCTGCTACAGTCCAAAAAAAAACATATCATAAGAATGAAGCATTTAGAGAACTTAACTTGACCAAAAAGTTTCCAATTTTCTCTGGATGTGGCATGTTGTTGCAGCCTTGCCATGAACAGCTTTCACCAGATATCATACTGGTATAATGTAAAAAACAGTGTGTGCTAGTTAATTTTGGTGACAGAACCTGTCACTAACAGCAGCACTGTCCTTGAGAGTGCGGCACAATGTCAGCAGCCAAGTCAAAGGGGATTTCAGCTCTACTAATTTCATTACAGTCTAAAAACTGGAAAAAAGAGATACTGCTCCATAATCTCATAGAATGACAAAGCTTTGATTTCCGAAGTGTTACTAATTAACCGCTCGTCATCTTCCGCTGCTAGAATGGCATTATTAAAGCGGACAATCTTTCAGAGAAGCCAAAACGTTTTAACGATAAATGGAGTCAGCTGAGAGCAGGGAGTAGCCCCACTGTCCCTCCTCTGTGACTGGAGCCGGCCGGAACGGAATCTGACGGTGCACAGGAAGGGCGAGTGAAGGACGGCGTCAGCAGGGACAGCCGACAGGGAAAGCTAGGAAAGAGAAAATAGAAGCAGGCGGATAGTAGCTGAGGGTAGGAGGGTGTATGGGGAGGCTGGAGATGGGGAGGTTCATAAAGCAGGACAGGCAGAGCTCCCCGAGCAGGACCTGGCATGAAAAACAAGGAGAAGTGGGAGGCGAGGGGAGGGGGAAAGAGAGTCCGTCGCATCTAACGACAGCATAGGGTAAGCCGGGGCAACTGGGATCACACAAGGACACCATCACTGGCAGAGGCAGAAGGAGAGTAAGATGGAGGGGGTGAGTGAGGAGACAGTTCCCATGAACATATGTTATGAGAGACGGAGCTGTGTGGGATGACCATGCCAGCAGAGGCTAAAGGTCCAGAGTAATCAGGGGTGGCAAGAGTTTGGCACAAGTGCCCGGCGCCAGCTGGTCTGGAAGGAAGCCTAGTTGTTCTGGTGCATCTGGCTCTTTGATTCTGCCTCTAAAGGACAGCAGGTGGCACTGTGGTTAAGGATCTTGACTTTTGACCAAAATAGCCCTAAATTATGGGCCCCAAAGCAGAATGATTGTGTATGTGTCTTTTAAATATGAACTCCATCTTACACTATGCAGTCTAGCAGCTTGGCTGCTAAAAGCAGAGCATTTATACAAAACAGCAACAACAGTTTTTAGCAAAAATACTTTAAATTACAGCCTTTAAATCGAGATGAACTTTAACAACACGCATATGAGATCTCTACCTGCCCAATTGCATGTAAATCAATTTAAAATTCCGGTTCATTAACAAAGCATGCATTAATTTAATCCAGGATGTGAAGAACAGCATTTTTGCCGGGGGATAGATATGATGACGTCATGTAGTGTGGGAAAGCCATGAGCTCTCCTCAGCTACAGAGCAGGGTCACACATAAAGCAGCCAGAGGGGAGAAGTAAGATAATAAAAGACATTATCAGCCATGAGGCATTTGTGCAAGAGGGCAGCACTGGAGGGAGCACAGAAACAAAGCACAGCTGTACTCACAGAAACTCTCGTTATCTGCAGCCATTACAAACCAACAGCTGACACTGACCCGGGGAGCCTGGCCCTTTAAATACACCTGAACACTGGTGTGTTTCTCACAGAAAAAGTAAAACCAGAAGAATTTCTCCACAGAAAAAAATCAAAAACTTCCACAGTTTTCTGTGATCTTGAATTCTCTTAAAATGCATAATTCTAAATAAGAACAGGGTTACACATCCTGGAAATACAAGCAATTACCAGAAACATCTGATTTTGTGAGTACCACACTTTAGAACTTCTGGCACTACTGTGCCCAGTGCTATCTAGGATGGGTTCCAGACCCCCCCGTGACCCCGGATCAGTCATGTATGTGAACATGTCAACATGGGAACTCATGTAATGTCCAGAAATGCCTTATTAAGAGCATACACATTTATTGGCACCCTGGAAAATTAAACAATATCTTTTAAAGTGCGTGTAAAATATGACCTTCCTGCTTGTATTATTTTCATTTATAATGCAAAAAAAATTGTGAAGCTCTGCATTTTCAGTAAGAAAAAAATCAAAAATAGCCTGTGCAAGAGTATTAACAGAAATTGCAGTGCATCGACTAAATGCTCTGATCAAAATGGGTTTCTTCGAGCTGCTGATGGACATGCAGACTTGCAGTTAATGAAGAGAAACTCCCAAGACTAATATCCTGGAGCCGGGCCGGTCCATGCCATGCAGGCCTGGGGGATCTGGACAGAGGCAGGGCGCCCGCATACAGAGAGACAGAATCCCCTCTGGCGATGCAGGGCATCTGACAGCACAGCTGTGGGGAAACTCTGACCTCAGAGCGTCCGGTTGGCAGGGGCTGGCAGGGGGAAAGCCTCGTGAAGACAGGGCCGTCAGCTTGTGCGTATGCATTGTGGCCCCCTTAATCCCATCTGCCTGCCAGGACAGGCTGTAAATGAGCTTCTCTGGCTCATGTTCTTCCCTTCCAGTGCTGGCTTGTGGTGTCTATGCTGCTCAGCAAATGATGCAGGATAGGATAATAATTGTCTTCTTCCACCCCCCTATCATCCCCCCCTTGTTCCTTGATACCACAGCGCCGCCCTGCTGGGGATGGCAGGGGACTGGAGGAGAAAGTGACTTCATGCTGACACCAGCATTCTGTACACTACACTATCACCCTCCCCCCATGGCAGCACCACAGGGCTCATCTCACAATGTCACATGGGTGTTCGGTGTCATACTCACAGAACAGATTTGGGGGTGGGGGGGGGGATCACAGTGGGGCTTGCCTGCGATAAGAGGAAGTGCTAGACTTTACTTCCCAAAGCAGTCATGCAAGACTCCAAGAGCGATCACAGCAATCTGCTCACTGTGGCTACGCTTTCACACTGACATGGGACTCGCCGGGTTCAGGAACAAGACCTTGAGAGCAGGGGTGCCATAACTGAGCTAAGAAACCCTGATTGATCCAGGGGACAGGGCCCCTGGAACATGCCAGAAGTAATCTGACTGGGAGGAAGAGGTGAAGAAGTTGTGACACCTATGGCATCATCAGTCAAGGGAAAGCTAAGATGATCATACTTCCCAGATTTCACGGCCTGTTCAGAACAAGATCCCCAAGATGGAATCAGGTGTTACAGGTTCTGCCAGCAACCAATCAGAGGTGCTTCCCTACCTGTCAGTGGGCTGTTGTCCTCCAATAGGGAGACGACACGGTCATGACGCATGCAAGGCCCGTTCACCTTCCTTGCGCCATAATTCACAGAAAAACAGCCATAATTCTCAGACAAGCTAATTTGTGCCTTAAATTGTAACAGTCTATATTACGCTAATTTATGGGAATCTGACATTACTATTTACACATTGCTCGAAGCTTAATTCGAACACGCTGCCAGATCAACATACTCTTGCTTAAACTGGAAATTAGGAGAGAAGCTGAGGTGCGGAAGGAGTTGCCGTAAAGTCCACTTGTAGCAACATGTGAACACGTGACCTTTTCTTAGTCTCAGTGCCTATTAAGCAGGCAGCTGCAGTGACCGGTCCTCAGAAGAAACTTCCATCCAAAGGCAATTACATAGGTCCCAGTGTGATACTTCCCTGAGGAAGAGCTAAGCCACAGGGCCTCCCCTGGGCCTTTTGACCACAAGCTGAGCTTGACCATGAAGGCTGCTGGCAGTCCATTACATTATCAAGTGCTGCCTGGCATGGAGATAAGCTGGGACCTTCAGAGGTCACTTTTTAATTGCGGAAATCAAGCTGGCGCCGTGTTCTTCCAGCTCCCTTTCCAGTCGGCTTCTGTTCAAAGTGTCTCCGTCTTCTTCATTTCGGAGTGCAGTCACAGGAGACCCTGATATTTTCCCTGTCTCATATTCCACATCTGCCTGTTGAATGCCAGTTGTATTTTATTCCATCCGTACTCTGCTTTGTTTTGACACGACAGCGATATGCAACTCCGTGATATTTCAGCCCGTCATTCTGGGGCAAGGTGACAAAAAAGGTAAATTAAGAAACGGCATCTTTATGATCTGATGACAGGGAGTCGTTTGATGCCCCCCCCCCCCCCCCCGTGTCGGTGACGGCGCCTTCTGAGGCATTAAAAACAGGCTGTGGGACAGTCTGTGATGCCAGCGCTCCACTGATGACTGAGAGGATACTGATGTACCCTTTACCCCCCTGCAGAGACACCTGCAAGATGCACCAGTGCTCACAGAAGGCATCAGAGAAAGCATGAATCTCTGCTACCAGGGTCACACTTGGGCTGTATAGAGCATTTCTCAAGACAGCACTGTAGGTTTTTTTCTTGCTGATCTGAATTCACCGGCTGATAACAACAGGAATAAAATGTAATGCACCACTGCAACAGACTTAATCTTTGAAGGAGAACAGGGACTGATAGGCCATATTCACACTAGGCGATCTGTACCGTGTCAAGCACACCTGACCCCCAAAGTCCAGTTCATTCGTCTAGTGTGATTTCTCTGTACCGTGCCTGGGCAGAATATGCTTAAGTGGTGGAACCAGCTTTAAGAGGTGGGCCAAGCCACGCCTGAACATAGACATGACATCAAGGACGCCACTGACACACGCATGTGCACATGTACACTACACAAAAACGGGACCTGGTTCTAAGGAGTCAGGTAGGCCATACAGATCAGGTACTGACATCATTGCGGCAAAGGGATCGTTTAGGTCTACAGCAGAGGTGCCGTGTTTGCAGAAAATTTTGCTTGACAAAAGTATCCAGGAACAACTGGATCCAAGACACAAAACCTCAGAAATATTTGGTAAAATATGGCACATGCTTCTGTTCCATGCAGCACGATTAAATGAAAATAGCTGTTGCATACTCAATAAATCCATAAGAGGGCCGTGCGTCATCGCACCCTAAACGACTGCAAATAAGCCACAAAATAAGGACATTAATCATGAACTCCATTGTGCGCTGAGATAGTGCTTTCCGTCATATGTTTTCTTCAACAAAAAAGTTGCATGGTGATGACAAAAGCTCAGGCCTGGAACATTAAGTGCAATGAGGGGGAATCAACCAGGCTAAGTGTTGAAGTTACACAATACTGCTGCTGCGTGTCGCCATTACAGCGCCATCTGGAGCCTCACACCCTTAGCTAAGGTTAGGGTTCTGGTCATGGTTAGGGCACTAACCATAGTTATGAGCAGGGTGCATGCATAGAGACAGCCTTGCAAGCCTCAAACTGGCCTGCGTTTCACACCCACCATGAAGCCACGCCACCATGCCGGGTGAGATGGCTGCCACAGCACCACTTTTGGCACTTCCTGAGTCCGGGACTCCCAGCCAATCTCTGCTTTAACCACAAGCAGGCTTCCCGGTTTGCTCACCGCACACAGTCGGCACCGGGGTCGTCCCACCTGGTCCTCCCCACCAACACCGCAAGATCAAAGAGCCGGACGTGCCGTGGAGCACATGGAAAAGCCTGATGACTGGACCTGCTTTGATGCTGCGATGCATCTCAGGGGTAATGAGATATGTGGGCTGCATAAATGATCATCAGAGGAGGCCACACAAGTCACTCGGTGCATAAGTTAACTGGCCACCAGCTGCAGGCATGAAAAACTGAAACGACAGAAGAGAATCTGAAAACCGACATCCTTATTCATAATTTTAAAGAAATATAACTTCAAAGACATTTTAGGAATTAAATTTATAGCACTTAAACAGAATTAAAATTACAGTTAGAATTGTAGGTTGTTCAAAAAAAATTTCTGGGACACAGACCGAGGTAAGCAGGTAGAAGATGGATGGAGGGAAGGATGGATGGATAGATGGATATTGCTGGGACCCAGACTGAGGTAAGCAGTTAGAAGATGGGTGGATGGATGGATGGATTATTCTGACATAAAAATCATGCATTCCAAATCAAGCTGATAGTGTAATGAAAATACAAAGTGATTATCAGTTCATCATCTGAGGACAAGCTGCCTAAATCAAAAAAGTTTTCATTTATTGCAAGTCAATCAAAATAAGCTTAACATAATTTTGCGTTGAAGAAGAAGCTACTGCATTGTAAACTATAAGACAGATTAATTTAAAAAGTCATGTTTAAGGATAAACACCAGAAAATCTTGAGGAGTTTCTGCCAGTCATGAGATTCAAACCTAATCCTTCTACACAACAATGCACAACAAGTTGGTATCCTAACACCATTAGCAGATCAAGGTGCTCCTAACCCTAACCCAATAATCAGATGAGAGCTTACAGTCATGCTGATGGGATGGCAGGTGTGAAACCTGGTCATAATAAAGAGTCCAAAGCTAGTGAACGAAGGAGTCATAGTTACCAACCCCAAGCAGATCCTTCTGGCCACAGTAAGATCCAAACTCTGATCTTAAGAAGATGATGAAGAAATTAATTTGATTTCTAAAACACCCAGGCACCTCCACAAGGCCATAAAAGTCACCACTCTCACCATGTGACAATGTGAAACTTTGGCAGTCAAATTAGGGTTAGGGTTAGGGGTTAGGGGTTAGGGTTAGGGTTAGGGTTAGCCTGTCAAGAGGACCTGTCAAGAGGCACCAGTGAGGGAGTAAGGGATCAGACCATTCAACACAACGCAACGCCCCTGTGCCGTTAGATCTCACAATGATGTGCTGGCAAGAGCTGGTTTTCTTTTTTAGGGGCATTAAAAGCTGAAACACAAAGTGAGCAATTAGCTTTCAAGAGTCCGAAGTGTGAAATTGCCTGTTCACATTCTCCATACAGCAAACAAGCAAAAATGACTTCCCCGGCTGCTAATAAAGGAGGGCACTTCAAGGATATTACAGAATCTGTGCTCCAATCCAAGTCAGATTATAAAGTAGGAGAACACATGCATACAGCTAATGGTCACCAAACTCTGCAGGACACTCAAGACCACAGCTGGTGCTGATTAAATAAATAAGTCCTTTCAAACACATTTGGGCGAATTTCTTTGGTGAGATGATACTTAAGCCATAAAGACAAAGCTTACCTCCCATTGCTGGCAGGCTTCCTTGTCCCCCCCCCCCGGGCTACTTGTCCTGTCCCAGCATCAGCTCCTGGCCAGATCTGCAGCACCCCGCTGCCAACACCTGGACACCCTGGCCCAGCAAACACATGTCACTGCCACATTGGCACAGCAGACTGGCAATAGCAGGCAGTCAGCATTATTAGCCCCCAGAAAGAACTGCATGTGGATTTAAACAGCCCCCTACACACTCACGCATGCACGCATGTTTATTTCAAATAAAGGGACAGACGTGGGATCGGAACAAAAATTATACAAGCTACTTAGAAGCATAAAAAAAGCTTATGTGATCATTCGCACACAAAAACCCGCACACCCATCTGCACCACACATCTGTTCCATGGAGTAACACTTCTGTTTATGACCGGATCAAAGATTACTGCCAAGGAATATGCATGTTCAAGCACTCAGAAGGTCTCACAAAAGCCACACAAAATCTAAAAGGAAGCTTTGGAGTATTAAACTGGACTGAGAAGACGAGCATGCTTTTAGGATTAGGGCACGCACACTCATTTATGCAAAGACAACGCTTGCCAAGTCAAAGGTACAACTGTAGTTCCCTTCCAGGGAAATTAAAAAAAGATGTAGCTGGAAACCAAGTCATTAAAGCTGCAGAAGCAGCTTATTAGTTCATAGTGTTTTTGCTAATGATCTTAAAACCCAGAGGTTTCATTCTATGGGGCAATCTTCAGCAGGATTTGACCTCAGTTACAGGGAGATGGTAAAGAGTATGGATCATGTTCTTCTCAACCTTTTAAAAACCATTACAGTTTTAAAATGACAATTCCCTAGCCCCCTACCCAACCGCTAGAACAGTACTCTGCAGTTCATGGGTTGAGTATAAATGAAGCCGAATATGCCTTCCTCTCAAACTGGCACCGACAGAAAAAAGAAAACCTCTACAGCTTCACTGCATTTTTAGCACTCTGTCAACTTCTCAAGCCAGTTTGTTTTTGTTTTTGTTAAATTAGTGCTTATTTCAGTTGTGGTACTGGATCTTTACACAGTAGTGGTGCGGATCAATGCTCCCCAGACTAAAAACAGGGTACTGCAGAGCAGTGGTCTGAGATCTGTTGTGCATTGACAAGGCTGCACATTTAGACTGCCAGGCTACCTAGCATCACACAAGCCCGCCTGCGTGTGAATGTCAAGGGGTGGTGCTACACCTTAGCCCGTGACTCTCTGTGCCTCCCACCTAATATACTTTATGAAAGCAACACCTTCACGATTCATCAAAACAGCCGTGCGGTGAGTTCCATCATGAGTCAAAACCCCGGAGGTCCTGCCTCTCCACTGTGATGCCTGAAACAGCAAAGATTCTTCAAACCTGCATCATACCATGACAGTCCACAGGGAGGCTTAAACAAGAGCAGAAAAATTTGATCAAAGATCGTAAAGGAAAACTGAAATCGGAGCACACAGATCACATCAATCGACAATCTCCTTTTATTCCTTGCTTTTCTACCTAAATTACCTCCTGCAATCACATTAGTTTGGTATACTTATACAGAAAAACAGCACATGTAACATGACCACTAAAAAATATGACAGTGTGAGCTACAGATGTGACGTCGTTCCCCATTAGCACACACGGGCAGGAGGATGAGTCCAAGGTGAAATAAATCGGTGCAGCTGATGGGGGGGATGTAAGCTTGCAGGCAGCTGCTGGAAGCTCTACCCCCCTGTTTATAGGGCACACTGTGTCCCCAGGGTTCCACTAGGGGACATGAGAGGCATATACGCGTGGTAGTATCAAGTCTGGGAAAGCTGCGGTGAAGAGAAGTCGGGGCTGTGGTACAAGTGGCGGCTGGTCACACCTCGCTGGCCAGCAGAATTCATTATCTCAGGAGATTCCTCAAAACCAGAACAGCTGAGAGCTTCTCCTCACTCTCTAGCTACAGCTTCCTGCCCAGGACGCCAAGCACTACCTTAAGGCATTACAGAACCAGCTCTCCTGTGATGTGGATGCACATGATCCTGGGGGGGGGGGGGAGGGGTACTGTAGTGTGTGGAGGCACATGGGGATGCAGTGGAAAATAACACATGGTGCATTTCCAGAGTCACCCTAAAGGGAAGCTGATGATGTGGTACAGAAATGCTTCAATTATCTTTTCTGCGATAGTGGTAAGAAACCTTATCCATGGTGAGTTTTATTCCTTTGCTTACATCTATAGATAATTCACTGCATGATGTAAAACTTGCTGAAGATTATCAAGAACCCCTCTGTGAGAATTCATATGCAAGGAGTGAGAGGGACTTGGGACGAGTCCTGCAGTACTTACAAAAGAAATCCGAGACAGAAAAGCATCTGCAACTAGGACGTTTATAGCACAAAAAAGGAGGAAGAAAATAAAAGAGCGAGATACAACACAGAGAACAGGAGAAATGCCTCAAGGTCCATACAGACATTGTTTCACATGCACACACACAAAAAAATCAATACTTTATTTTAAGCCACCTGAGCACAAAAGCTGGGAGATCAAGAAAGGAGCAGGAAAAGAAAAGAAAATGAAAGCAACTTCAATAGCTTCCGTTATCTACAACCACTCATACGCATCCCGTTTCTTAAATTCATTTTTCCACTACATAAACAGTAAACACAGGAACTGTGTTATATGTAAGACTTGTGTGTGTGCCCTGTGATAGACAAGCATCCTGTCAAGGGTGTTCCCCTGCCTCGTGACCTGTGCTGCCTGGAATGGATGTGACTAAATTAGCCAATGGAAGGTGAATGGTTGGACAGAATGACATAGCGCCCCCCCCCCATCGCACATACGCACATATAATGTCCTACCGCTTCATCCATCATGTGACTTGCACGTTGACTGAACACTCAGTCTTAAAGTCCTGAGCTACACCCATCTTAACAGCATCCAGAACGTCCATGTTATTTTATATTCTCCACACATTAGTTGAGCCTTGATTAAATGTCCTAATTAAGTGAGACAGTTCTCATTAACCCACAATCAAGACCATTAGGGGGGAGGGAGGGGGGGGGGGGTATGGGCAGTCAGCCAGCAGGTCATATGCTCATGACCCCAGGGGGATCCTGCGATGTAACCTCACAGCTGCAGGTATATCACCAGAATTTTAAAAAAGGAAAGTATTATAAATTATACTGTTGTTATTATATCCATCTTCAACCTGCTTATGCTGGTCGGGGTCATAAAAGGTCTAGAGTCTATTCTAGGCAAATCAGGGCACAAGGCAGAGGGGTACCCTGGGCAGGACACTGTGAGCTACTGTGACCACACTGTTACTCTCATCATCATCCTAAAATATCTCCATCAATCTTCCATAGCCACCTGACCTATGCAGGGTTGCGGGGGGACTGGAGCCTATCCCAAAAGCTACAGGAGCAAGGCAGGGAACAACCCAGGATGGGGTGCCAACTCCTTACCCTAATGGGTAATGAGGGGTAAACTCCTTACACAGACAATCCTCATTCTAGTGAAACACAACCATTGTAAAACCTTCTCTATTTTTATAAAGCTCCTTCTGTTTTGTTTGGAACTTTTCCTAAGTACATAAATGAACTGAAGCTATCACCTGAGCATTATTAGGACTCCTTTCTTTAAAAGACTGTAACAGCTGGAATGCCATTGTGCAACTGCCAATTCTGAAATAGCATTATTGTTAACATCCTGTTATGAGCTGTCTTGTCATAATAAATGAACATAAGCATAACTGTACACTGCAAATGGAACACTGAATTTTAAGTTTGACAAAGCAGAGCACTGCTTTTCATTAATCTAGAAATATTAGATAATGAAAACTAGCAGAGGTTTAGCTAGTGAAGCTTTTGGGTGCATTAGCTAATGGAGGTTTAACTAGTGAAGCTTTTGGGTGCATTAGCTAGCAGTGGTTTAGCTAGTGAAGCTTTTGGGTGCATTAGCTAATGGAGGTTTAACTAGTGAAGCTTTTGGGTGCATTAGCTAGCAGTGGTTTAGCTAGTGAAGCTTTTGGGTGCATTAGCTAGCAGTGGTTTAGCTAGTGAAGCTTTTGGGTGCATTAGCTAGCGGAGATTTAGCTAGTGAAGCTTCTGGGTGCATTAACTAGCGGAGTTTTAGCTAGTGAAGCTTTTGGGTGCATTAACTAGCGGAGTTTTAGCTAGTGAAGCTTTTGGGTGCATTAGCTAGCGGAGATTTAGCTAGTGAAGCTTCTGGGTGCATTAACTAGCGG
>JAODJU010000095.1:14502479-14514785 GCA_026776725.1 Gnathonemus echidnorhynchus | reverse complement strand
AGTTTTAGCTAGTGAAGCTTTTGGGTGCTAGCTAGGTAGATTGCACCAATTTATTTTTGTTTTTTGGGCCAGTGAAGATTCTGGGAAGCTATATCAACCGCAAATGTTTGAGCAAGTCAGAAGTCAAGACAGGGTGTACATATAACAAGTTTGCATTGTGAAATCACACAATGACATCATCCAGAAACTTTTACCAGCAAAATGTGGAGACACAGAAATAATAAACTGCTGACTTAACCATGGTCAAAGACTTAAAAATAACCTAGAAGTTATTAGAATTTTTGAGGAGCTTATTCATTTGCATTCTAATTCATAAACAAATATTGCACAAAACAATCCAATTACCCAGCAAAGTTCTCAGATTTTTCATTAGAAATGAAATTTATGATGTCGTCACAATCAAAATAATCAAAATCACCTCATCATCCCATTCAGGATGATTGTATTACCTGAGTTATGCGAAGGATAAAATGTAACAAAAGAAATTTCAGTTTGCCTGCACATCTACAAACAAATCATAACTCAAAAGTAAACATATCAGTTAATATTATTCTTGATGGGTACCATCCTGGTTTTGTTGAAAATATAATGCAGCATATATTTGAAAGCATAGTACCCTTGATCGAGAAAATGTTGTATAAAAATATTGCATGCAGTTTTTTTTTAATAAAGTAATAAAACATGCAGTAAATTGTGGGGGAAAACACCGATAGTGGATATTCTCATCGTTAAATAATAAAAAAAAGTAATAATTAGGTTGCATGATAGTTTTAGATATGTGGTCAAATCTAAGAATTGGTTATGTACAGGAAATAACACTTGGTAGAATAGCAAGCATTGTCCCACTTACATATGCTTAGCAATCTGTGTGTATTTCAGGGAAAACACGACTGAAAACAAGTGTGACGATTCTGTCCTTTGTTACGCAAGACATTGTTAAGCTCGTTTCTAAAATGCGGGTTGTTTTGGCTCCTAGTCACCTCTGACAGAAAAGGGTAAACCAGAATACTGAAATTCCTTAAGGAGGTCATATTCTACGTAGGTACGGGGAGATGTGAGCATAAAAGACAAGCATGTGAAGACAAATAACTATTTACATTAGAATCTGCTAATTTGTACATATTGAAATAGTGAACATTTAGATGCTGAGCATGTGCCCTGACAGATTATCTTCACCAAGGAGGTGATTATTTATGAATAGCATCGGTTTTATTATTAATTATGGGGATAAAAAATATGGCTTTGGCTCCTCTGTGACAGATAGCACTCTGGGTGCTACAGAAGTTAACAAGGCTGGGGATTAATCTCCACTGAGGCAGAGGGTCCCAGGGGGTCTTCAGCCAGAGTCCTAGGCTGAGCTCCCATCACACACAAACACAGGTCTGATTCCTGGGGCATTTGCACCAAAGCCCCTCAGGCAGATGTTCTTGGTGGATCGGGGCCTGAGAACCGTCAAGGCCCGCCCATTCATTCCAGCCCAAGCTTGGAAAACAAACCCCAAATAAAAGGCTATAGCAGCATTTAAGAATCACAGATGCCTCAGTGTAATGAACTGTTAGAGAGTTAATTTCCACAGTTATCACCAAAGATGTGCTACTTAGCATCCTGTTGTGCCTAAATGAGCTAAAATAAATTGGATGGTTCTTTATGAACTGCAGTAGATTTCATTATGGATTAAAAGGTACAGATGAGTAATCTTGAATGACTGCTGACGATTGAGCATTTGGTTACTCCTCCAATGCACAAGCTCAAATGTCCCTCAGTGTCCGTGATCACCCAGAAAACATCACCATAAGTTACCATAAGAGTCAGACAACTTCACATTTGCAGTTTTTGTCCATTTGACCGATACAGGATTTTAGGGTGAGATTTATAGGTGATGATTGAGCGCATGATCACGTGGGTGCCTTCCATCCCTCAGGGGGGGAGAAGCAATTTATCCTGTTGCTTGCAAGGGGGGGATTACAGGAATAACTAATGGATCACCCACCTCAGCACTTTCAATATCTTTCATGGGGCATTGAAAGCATTCATCACTTCCACGATGTAATAGTTGCTCAGAACTGGTCCTTGGGCAGAAAGGGCATACCTATGTGCAGGGCTCCTCTAGAATGAGGAGCCTTTACTTTAGGGACGCGATTCAGTCGTTACTGGAGCCTCCATTCTCTGGGTCCCCAGCCGAGGGCTCAGTTACCCCAAGATGGGCACAAGGTCAAGTGAAAGAGATACCTGATGTGTCAACAGCACCAAAGCCGTCAAAGTCAAACGCTTTAATAGCCACATCAAAGGGAACAACTCCACAATTACTATCACAATTACTATTGACAAAGGTTTTCGATTATTTTAAAAGTATGTCTGTTTATTTATACAGTGATCTCACTGTATAATTTTGTCATCATTTGTATAGTGAAAATGAATGGATATTTTTTATTACGTATAATACTTACTTTTTATGATTAGGCAATAAAAACATTTTCATATAAACCCAGACATCTAAGATTTAACCAATTTAATCTAAAATTTAAATTCTAAACCAAGACATTCAACCGCACAGTGCAAGAATAATTTAGAATGAACTAATATTTATGAATGAAAAGGTGCAACTTACAGCCAATCCTCATGGTGATGTTTCACGCTCAGAGAAACACTCCAGACCTAATTACATGGCAAGAGGATGCCTTGTCATCCTTAAGCTTAAATCCTTCCTCCATCGTAGCTCAAGCAGCAGAGTTCATAATTACTTAATCTCCATGGATTCCGTCTTCTTGTTTAATCAACCCCATCCAATATCCACGTCGCCATTTCCCCCCCAACAAGCCCGACCTCTGCCAGAAGATGTGGACTGGAGTGCCGGTGAGCTGTTTTCCAAGAATGCACTATCCTGAAATGCAAAACAGCATCACTCGCTGGTGGCCACACTGGTGAACAAACCGGAACTAAATGTTGTCACTCTGGTAATTTAAAAAAAAAAATACAAAACTTGAATGAGTTAGGCACTTCTTTTTCACGCTTTGAACCCCCTTAAAGGGGCAGATAAAACCAGCTAGTCGAGTTTGGGACGGCAGCTTGACGATACAACACGAAGAGACTGAGGCCGTCTCACATTTCCGCTGCTGAAAAACAGGCCGTATAATGAAACAGCTGAAACACCAAGTGCCCCCCTAGGGATTGGGGGGGTGGGAGGTAATTCCGGCCCTCATTAATCTTTCACATGGCATACCTGGCCCAGCATGAGGAGATTTACACCACCCTTCATGGATACTGCAAAAAGGAGTTGGACCAAACTGGCTAAGCCGGACCTCTTAAGATAAACAGGCCCCTCCTGGGCCGTGTCCAGCGACAGTGACTCCATCCAGTCAGGTCAAATGGGTTCTAGCCTCATGGAACTTAGGAAGCACAAAGAGAGCCTTTGCTCCTAAAGTTCATTCTTCAGGCGCTGCTCCTACTCTCATTGTGCATTAACAACTACAGAAAACTTCGCTGGCATCAATGAACGTATGGTATCAGACACTATAAGGTTTTTTGCTGTTGATTTTGTAATCCCTTCATGACCCATCTACTGCTCTAAACAGGCTCAGGGTGAGAATGGTCTCATATGCGCTGTGGTTATGTTATGGTTACGGTGGTGCGTGAGTGCAGGCAGGTGCAACCGACGCAGCTGTCAACCTGAGAAGAGAAACACCACCGTCTGTTGGGATCAGTGTTGGGCATTTCAGGTCCAGAAGCTACAAATCCAGACCAAGGTTTTGTTTCTACCAACCAGTTGAGCATAAAGATGCACAGTCACAGAGAACTCAGCTGGTTGGTAGAAACAAAATCTTGGTCTGGATTTGTAGCTTCTGGACCTGAAATGCCCAACACTGGATTCCTGCTTACCCATCTGAAAGGAAGTAGCAGTGCCATGCAGCACAGATATCTGTAACAGACTCCACTGTCCTCTGGATGCCAAAGACATCCATGAACTCTGTTCCCAACAACTGCTTCCTCTCCCCTAGTACTTTCTGTTTAAGGCATAAGAATACTAAAATTACCCGCAGGCCATGTCAGTGGTGGTCATGCAAACAACATAAATCAAACATGATAGACACTAACATGCCAACACATTTTGAAAAAGGTGAGGAAAAATATACCTTTTCATACATAGATGACCTGAAAGTCATCCTCTTTAGGTTTGATTGCCCATTCTACACTTAACACTTTTGACAACAAACTTGGAGCACTTACGTAGGTAGAAAAACAGATCTGAGTCTCGGTGTCAAGAGACAAGAACACCATGTTCTCTGGAAAAATCTTCCTTTGAGCTAGAATTCGCAGAATAAGAAGATTTGAGGCCTCTGACACAAATCCCTCCAAAGAGCTCACTGGAAATGTGAAGGACTGGCTCTTCACCTCCTGAGAGAGAAATAAAAATGAATGATGTACTAGGATGTCATGTTGGGAAAGTGGCAGCATTACTTGCAAACTCAAAAAGAAAAATCACAAAAGGACAAAAAAACCTGTGTCCTCTATAGTATTATATCTCAAACAGTATTTCTCAAACCGGACCTCGGGGACCTCTGGACAGTCCAGGTTTTTGCTTCCTCCCAAGCTCCTGGAAGAAAAGAATGTGGACTTTCTGGCAGGGAGCTGGGAGGGAGCAAAAACGTGGACTGTCTAGGGGCCCAGAGTACCGAGTACATCAACAGATGGATCCCTCTTATAAATCAGAGTGAAACAGCGAACAAAGTTCAATTAAAATGAATGAGAAAGTGACATGCAAAACCTGATTTGCAGGTGTGTGTCTAATGTGACATTTGTAATCTCAGTCTGTTACAACAAATCTCCATTTAATAATCACATTTAATAATTAATTAGGTTAGGAACACAACAGAGCAGAAATCCTCTAACCTCTCCCTCCGTGATGATTTTATTCACCACCAGCTGATCGCCATGTCGCAGAATGTGAGATTTCCTGTCCAAACTGTTGTCCTGAAGCTGAAGTTTCCCATTAAATTGTTAATGTCATTGAAAATTCACACACTGAAGTTGATTCATTATGATTTTAATGGATGATTAATTTAAATGAAGAACAGTTACTAATCATAATGTTGGTAATTACAAAAGGGATAACATCGGAGTCTATTCTTTTTGGTAAGAAAACTTATATGTAGAATATGTAATTCAATTTTGGTGCTTTGGATCTTTTCCCGATGCAGAAATGCCTTCTTTCCAGGCAGCACAGGTCAAGAAAGCCGTCGGGACTTTTCAGGATTATTGCCCAGTTTAAAACATGTTAGAAAAGTAATCAAAAGGTAATTGAATGTAATAAGTTACATTACTTTGATGAACTAATCAAAATGGATACATTACTTATTACTAATTACTCATTTTTAACAGGGTAACTAGTTACAGTTCAAAAGTAACCTTCCCAACACTGTATTTATATAAATTTACTGAAGTCTGCAAAGCTGCCGTAATTGACAGAATGCACCACTAGGTGGTGCTGTGAAGCTGCTGTGTACAGTACAAAGCCTATTGCCGCAATGGGATGTAGAACAGCAAATCAGATGCGTATACAAACTATTTTGCACAATAATGTGAAAGTCTTAGACCATTAATGAAATTTCCCCAGAAAAAATAGAATTAGGCAATTCGCAAATGAATGGTAACATATAAAGAAAAACAAGAATTTGTTCTCCAAAAAATGACAGATTTGTTGGGTGACAAGAACATCACCACTTCAGTTCTCAAATCTCTCCAGAGATGCACCCCAGTCATTCTACAAATTTGTAAAATTTCACCACCAGGTAATTTAATTAACTTAATTAGTTAAATAACCCCTCACAACATAATTAAAGCATAATTTTCTTTGGCTTCCTAAGAGTACATCAAATGAACAAAGCACTGAAGGGGAATTCCACACAAAAAGTTCATTTAAATAAAAGTTTTGGAATGTTTGGGACCATGTCCTTTACATTGCAGGCTGCCATCTGATGAGGCAACAACTTAGCGAGAGAGCATTAGGGGCACATTGAGGGCTGTGGGTGGTGCACAGCCCGAGACAAAGAGGAACTGGGCAGCTGAGTTTGCTGGGGGTGGGCATGGTGACGCTCAGGTAGGGTGCCACATGGCTTATGGCCGGCAGTGAGGGTACTTCACACCCGCAGATTAACAACCCATCTAACAGATGCTTATCCTAGACAGGACCTCAGGAAATGCCCTGGACCACAAAACAAGGAATAATCAAACTTTATAAGCACACATAAATAAAATCTATATAAGTATGGAGATCCTTACCATAAGACATTAAGAAGCAGGTTAACTGAAGTTCAGTGGAATTCCCATTGAAAACCACCACAGACAGATACTACGTATTACTAAGCACATCTATGAATAATAATCAGAAAATACCTGCACGTATTCATGGTGGTTCTGTTCTAACGTCTCAAGTGTTTTTGAAATGTAAGCTGTTGATAAATAATAAACAAACACATAAAACAAAGCAACACATCCATGCATCCATCCATCCAAGTTCCAAACACGTACGCGGTGCAGGTGGTGAAGAGCCCAGTCAGTGCCAGGAACAGCCCTGGATAGGCTGCCAGTCAAAAACAGGGTACAAGCTCTCACATAAGCAAACACACACCTACATACATAAATGGGGACAGTCTATTCATTTCCATGGGAAAAACCCTTATCCCAATCACAACACCCTTAACCCCTACCCAGCCCTAATCTTTACAACATGGATTCCTAATCTTCACTGATGGATTCCTTCACAACATGGAGAGGACATTTAAACTGCGCACACAGGCTTTGGAAAACAGTGCTACCCACTGTGTCACTGAAAGACTACACTGTAACAATAAAAATTAATGAAAGTGATTTTATTAGCTAGAGGAGGAAACCATTACTCCACTGTACGTTGCCTTTTACCACCCAGTGTCATACCTACCCATGATAGATGTTCCACATGGTATATCATCAATTGAGCCATGGCTGTTAGCATGTACAAGATAGCATTGTTCATTGTTATAAACTGCATTCTGCATAGTTATGGTGAACTCTCCCAATTCCCGTCCAGTATCTGACACTGTAATCAAGCAGTCTGCAAACAGACATCGATCAAGTTCCCCTGCCTCTGTAAGGGAAAAAAAATATTTGTATATCAATATTGGGTCCATGGGTCATCTCATTTTGATTCAGCTAATGGCCTTTGCAAGTCGCAAAAAGTTCTGCCATGCTTTTATCCCAAAGACTGTTCATAGTGACACAAGTTTATGAAGTATTTCATGCTTTTATATCGTGCTGCTGAGTCATCTGAAAGATAAGCTATTTTGTAAAACCTAGGATGATCTGACTTTAGAGGATTTGCTGAGAATCACAGAATGTAGTGGTGATGTGACCGAAAGAGTCACTAATGGAATATACACTTGGGTTTGTATCTCTCCTTCTCTATTCCAGTAGACAAAGGTGTAACGTGCCTGCAAATCTGACCTGTGTTATGGCTGGATTTCATCTTGCAAGACAAAGGAAATTCTCTGAAAAATCCCCCAAAACACTTTCCGCACGATTATGTAAAATTGTGTAGAAAAAAAAAGTACCCTAACCCCCACAAACCATTACTGAGGCTCAAATGTAGCATTTATTTAAAAACCTGAATACTTTCTGGGTAATCATTTCAGACAGGGGTCCAAGTAACACATTCATGTGCATCATTAAAAAATTTACTGTTTTTAATTACCAAAATTAGGGAAAAAATAAATATGCAGTTTGTGAGATGAACTTTGACCTTTGCAAAAGCAAAGATTAACCTTAATCAGAAATGGGGAAAAAATAATCTTAATTTTAGATTTTTTTTTTTTTTAATGGGACTACCCCTATAGTCATAGTATGAAAATAGTACAAACATGTATACATGTTTTGTTATTGAGAAACATCTTGACTAAATTGACAAAATGTGGATCTAACAACCATCATATTAATGTGAAAATAAGGAACATCAGATTGCAGAATTTTAAATCATGTTCTCTTGTAATATGTCATTACCCCAAAACTAAGACATATAAATGCAACACATTAATATTCTCTAAATTGCTTGTCATTCTGTTGATCAGCAGGCAGTTCGCTTTCAGAACATTCCGCAGAGATCCAACATATAAGCGCTTAGTAACTGCGCTTGAGCCTTGCGCGGTCGTACCTGTACTCAGATCACCTGTTCGTCCCGATACGCGACACCTGTAGGATACGTACCAATACTGGACAGGAAATCTTTAGCTTCTTTGGAGGGCGCGAGCTTCGCATCAACCTCCAGAGTTTCTTTTTCCATTGCGCTGATGGATTCAGCACAGTACGTAGCCAGAACGAGAAGTTACAGAAAATAAATAACATGTTGCTGGTCTGCCCGGCAAGTATAGTTTACAGACTTCATCCAAGTTTTGCATGTTGCGGAAGCCAAGTTTAGCAACGGCTATTTCGAAGGCAACAAATCCGGCCCCTGCTGGGGCGGCCCGTTATGTGACTAGTAACGTAAATGTAGTTTTACATTAGGCAACTAAACAATTGAAGTGAGCGGTACTAAAGGTTTAATGTCGGTCAAAATGACGCAATACCGCTAATCTCACCTTACTGAATCCAAGGTCTTTGGGGCACAGTGAGTGTTTCTGCTCCCCAAACTCTGCCGGTTTCCATGCCGACGACGCATCTAAGTACCGTAAAACTGCAATATAAGCGCACCAAGAACACCCAGACACGAAAACCATCCTCACAGTTTATTGTTGATAATTAAAAGTCAGATTTTTAAAACATACTTAACAGTCTTCTGTAAACACTGTACATAATAAAACCACAGTCTGTGCTTTGTGTCACTGTAAATGACTTATTTAACGGAATGTCACCATTAGAGGTGGAAAGTTCATGCCTAAAAAGTAAAAATCCAGATTTTACTTTAACCAACCAGTTGAGTACTCTATGACTGTGACTCATTATATTCAACTGGCTGGCTGAAACAAAATCTTTCTGGATCTAAACTTTCCACCTCTGGTCACCATTTCATTCAGGGGTGGCCAGTGTGTGTGCAGGTTTTTGGGATAACCTTTAGGTCAGCTGTTCAAACCCAGGTGTGAGGACTCTTCAGCCAATCAGACCTCTAATTAGCAATCCAATTAGGTAGTCGCAGCCAAAGCCAGCATACACAATGGCCCTATCTGGATAAGACTGGCCACCCCTGGATTTATTTATACGTAACTCTGTTATGCACGAGGAAAAAAAAACAAGCCCAGTCAAACATGTTAATGAAATCATATGTGATTCATTATATCTCACGTGACTCTTGTACAAATCTGTACGTCATTGCACCAGTGCATATAAATTGAGTGAATTAGTGCAGTGAGCAAAATCATTTCGTTCACTTTAAATATCAGCTCACAAAGAACGGATTGTTCATGAGAAACAAGTGGAATATGCATGCAGCATCTGTTCATCAGCATACAAGTCTGTACCTTCTATGGCAACACAGAATCCCATTTCATGTCAGGCAAATACTTGGTGCGTTTCCGTTATCAACGGAATTAATTTATTTCCACTTTTGTAAAAAAAAAAAAAAAAAACCCGCTTGATAAAAATCGCTTTAAAAACAGGCAGCCATAACAAAGAAAGTTATCTATGCTTTGAGGTTAGATAACTGGTTTTTAGAAATGCTCAAGATCTAAGTTCAACAAATCACTCCAGTCTCTCAGCAGGTTCAAAAACTTCTACAAAGGAATCATTCATAGCTTTCGTTTAGACAGCTAATTATCACTCATATGTATAAAGTGAGATTATCATCCATGGTTAGGATTTAAACATGTTACGATTAGTGTATCTGTCATTTGCTCACTCTGAAGTCAAATGTTATATCAGAAATGCAAACTCAAGCTGACTCAGTCCACTATAAATCCAAAATAAGAGCAGAAGTCTCAGACACCTAATTTTATGGCAGGACACCAAAAACCATTTGGCATGTGAAGACTGGGGAGTGCTGGAATTCACCATCTTTTTTTCCTTTTCATTTTTTCAAGCAGCATCCCATCCTGGATTCCAGGCATCCAGCTGCACTCCGGCACCTATCTCCCCTTGTAGATGTCCTTGCGTCTGCGCAACTCCTCCAGGACGCGAGCCCTGAAGTGGGCCCAGTCCTCGTCCGGCTCCTGCTGGAGACCCAGAGACCGGTGCAGTTCTGGAGAATGGCTCCGCAGAAACGGATTGTACTGCTTCTCCTCCTGGATGGTGGATGGACTCTGGAACCAGAGGCAGGACTAGGAGTCAGTCCTGGCAGTAGGGCTGCAAATGCTGTGCCATTAACCACACAAACTGATTTGGCAATCAAGTAAATAAAATGGCCAAAAATTGCTAGAACTTTATTTTTTTCACGGTTTTAACAATGAATCAATGGTAAGGAAATTATCAATAATTAAACAAATAAAATAACTTAGTACAGGAAGGCTTTTCAGTTAGATTTGAAAATGAACTACAAAATGCAGAATTAATATTGTTCCGTTCAGTTTTGATGGCTTCAAACAGGTGCTAAGTGGAGGAAAAATATTTCCCAACTAGGTCTTATTTAACATCAGACTGAATGTTCTCTACTGGGTCTAAATCTTGATGCTGACCAGGCTGAAACATGAGACTGATGGAATTCTCATCCCACTCGTGCTGTGGTTCTCATGCCACTTTTAGTGGTGTTTGCTGTGCGGATCACTGTGAACAATTTCTGACCCTTTCTCTTTGGAAAACAACTTCTCTGTTGTGAAAGAAGCCTTTCTGCAATATTCTCCTGCACTTGAGTTCTCACACTGAAGCAGCTCACCAGCCCTAGCCGCTGAAAAGGCCGCCCACACCACAACACCTCTTCCTTCACATTTAACCGTAGCTGATATGAAATTCAACTCATACTGTAAATTCCTTCACTCAACTCTATTAAAACCACTAGCATAAAATTTTTCCATACTCTGCCAAAACAGCAGTGGATTTTTAGTACATTCTTTATACATAGTACTAAGACAACAACCTTTGATTTGTCAAATGGAGAAAGTCTCTTGTTATCAGAGCTCTTGAACTTTTTGATGTTTTCTTGGTCGCTTTTGACAGTTTTCTTTTTTGCTCGCCCCTGCTTTGCGGGACCTCTGGAGATTCCAGGTTCTTCACTTCTAACATTACCTGTTGTTCTAAAATGTTGACCTGTTCTCTTAACAGCAGAAATAGTGATTTTCTCTGCCTTTAAGACTGTGTAAATATCACTTTAGCGTACAAGGAGAACAGCGACCTTCTCAGTTTGCAGATTTTTTTCAAAACTACTACACTATAACAAAGGCTTATAGATGCCCTCAAGAAGGTATAGAAGGTGCTCACGAGTACATATAAGCCCTTTTTTTTTGGCCCCGGAGTATATACTGCTTATCTAGCTACCACTAATGGATGCAATATGTCACTTTGTAAAACCATCCACTGCACCTGCGCAAAGACAACTTCTTGTACACTGGCCAGTGATTCAGTTCTGCATCAATGCACTGAACAACTCCAATTTCTAACCCTAATATTAATTTCATTCCAACCAAGTACATAGCGAAACTGTCTTCTAGAAATCAGTCCTCCACCCTTTATGAAATCTATTAAATAAGATAAGTTTTCCTGTCCCAGCACAAAGTGTGGTACGTGCATGCAAATTTCAACACCGTAGAGATTAAGTGTGTAATTATTCAGAAGTAAAGACCAGCTGTTTCACTCTTTCTTTGGTTCTCACATGCTGTGCCAAGGAAGCACCAGATGGCTTGAGAAAACTTTCTGGCACAGGAAGTCCAGTAAATATCCAATCAGCCTCTTCCACAGGTCACAGAAAGCCTGAAATGCATTTAGGGATTCATTCTGCCACCGTGTGCAATTTGGTCTTCATATCAAACTCTTACCGTACATAACTTCTGACGCCTCTGCTGTTGGACCCACTCAAACTTGTTTTCCCTGGCAGAGTTGTGTGGTTCCACCTCTGCAGCAAACATCAGGTTGTCTTCTGCATATTCATGACCTGTATGACAGATTTAATGCTGGAGAATGGGCCTCGTGCATCCATCCATCCATCCATCATCTACTGCTTATCCGAGGTCGGGTCGCGGGGGCAGCAGTCTAAGCAGGGAAACCCAGACTTCCCTCTCCCTGCCCACTTCATCCAGCTCCTCTGGGGGAATCCCGAGGCATTCCCAGGCCAGCTGAGAGACACAGTCTCTCCAGCATGTCCTGGGTCTTCCCCGGGGCCTCCTCCCAGTGGGACATGCCCGGAACACCTCACCAGGGAGG
>JAODJU010000095.1:14490328-14502379 GCA_026776725.1 Gnathonemus echidnorhynchus | reverse complement strand
GGGAGGGGGGGGGGGGGGGGGGGGGGGGGGGGGGGGGGGGGGGGGGGGCATTATGCATCAAAACAAAAGGCCTCATATCTGCCCCGTGTTTGCCAGATCCCTCCACTGCCGTGGTCCTGATTACCAGTCCGACTTACAGAGGCCCATGATCGCCAGGTGTAGGTTCTGCATCATATCTTCCATGCCACGTGTCACAGACAACAAAAATTCATAAAATAAGTATATGTACTGTATATAATATGCTGTTCGCTTACATGGACGGTTGCAAAAGCAGAAACACAAATGTGATAAACAGTAGTAGCACAAATGGGGGGGGGGGGGGAGGCCAGTTTACGCTCCCATAGTTTAAAAAATTGCAGCAATCACAACGATCAAGGATCAAGTGCTTTCCATAGAGAACAGAGAACTGGAATGAACTCTTCAAATACACCAGGGGCAAATGGCAAGAATGCATCTTTGGAGGGAATACACTGACTGCACAGCACTAACGCTTGCTGTCTGGTGCGAATGGGGAGCCGGAAGTGGTACAGGTGGGTCCGGAGGCAGCTCGTCTAACACGGGACCACGCAGAATTCCACCGCTTGGCATCAAAGGCTAGGATTTCTTGAACAAAAAGGGTAGTGTGTCTGTGTGGTCCAGGTATACATAACATAAAGTCTTACATTTTGTTTGGTTACTTATGGTTAAGGTTAGGGCTGGGTAGGTGTTAAGGTTGCCATTGTTGGGATTAGGATGGGTGGTCCCCACAAAGATGTGAATACAAACACAGATTATTTTGTCTCTGTGTGTGTGTGTGTGTGTGTGTGTGTGTGTGTGGAGAGCCGTTGATATTCCCAATGGACTGAGCCACAATAGGCAGAAATACTGCACTGTTCTCCACCATTTATTTTACCATCCTCTCCAGGTTCAGACAGCCGCCTCTGTGCCCAGATACTCGCCGCCTGTACTTGAATAAGGCTGAACAGCAGGTCGCCCAGCCTCTGGTTGCTAAGCCATTACCGGAGTTAAAAAAAGAAAGAGAGAAACCAGCCACTCACACAGACCTGTAATGGCAGTGGGAAACAGGCGCGCTCCCTATCCGTCTTATCCCAGCAAAGTAGGAGAGGTAAATAAGAGCTTTTAGAAATAAAATCTAGATCAGAATATTGGTGGGAAGGAGGAAAATGCTTCTCTTTATTCAAGAAAAAACATCTCTACTAAAAGCATAACCTAATCCTGATATTACAAAGCGAAGTCAGCCTGTGTTCTGTGGCGGGTGTCAGTTTCCCGGTCACGTCCGACGTGAAGGGCCACTCAGCAGAGGAAGAGCAGCCAGCCAGCGTCACGAGAAAGCGCAGAGAGCGTCATAAACACAGGCAATCCGTGTCGTCAAGGGCATCCGCATAGGAACCCAACACCTAACCCACAATGTACAATGAATCCCCAGCGGAGGGTACAGCTGCGGATAAAGTCCTGGGCTGGCATTAAAGCTCTAGTTAGGGGATTGCCATTATACCGCTGGTACTTATCCTGATTACCGCAGTGAACATAACAGTGTTTAAGCTACGGGTCGCGCTTGGCACACTAATTCACTATAATAATAATAATAATAATAATAATAATAATAATAATAATAACACTACAAACAAAGTTTAAGTATGACGGGAGCCCAGCCAGTTGCCGTCACATACTGTTCAGATGCATTTAAATCTATCAGCAAAACACCAGTTGCCAGCCAGTTTTATTGGGCTGCATGCTCTCAGCCACGGTGTTTGTAAAAACGTGCTCGATTGAGACAAAAGGTTGGGGGCAAACAAATAATAAAGTACGTGCAGAACCCATAAATGGATAGTACAAAAGTAGTCTCCTCCCGCAGCTAAGGTGGAGGTCCCCGGTGATAAAATTTGCCGGGTGTTATGCCGAAAAAGGCATCCCTGCCGTAGAATGCATGCCTGTCTCTAAATGACCGATTGGTCGCTAATCTGAAAGTTGAGTTGAGCTACTTTGTCGAGTTAGGCTACCGTAGTGCTAATCAATAGCCCCCCAAAACCCGTAAAACTCTAACCCTAACCCCCAAAAAACCTCTAAAACCCTAACCCCCAAAACCCCCCTAAAACCCTAACCCTAACCCCCAAAACACCCCTAAAACCCTAACCCTAACCCCTAAAAAACCCCTGACCCCCCCAAAACCCTTAAAAGCTCAACTCGTTAGAACACCGGCATGCATTCTAAGGCAGGGATGCGTTTTTCGGCATAACACGTACCTGGCGGCGGATACGACACGTACACGACAATACGGGACAAATCGCTAAAATCAAGGGGGGGGGGGGGTAGTCTAGAACCGCCTATGCGTCCACTGTCAACAGCTAATGCAAAAATAAACATATCTTTCAGAAACAATTATCTAAGACTATTTAGATAATGTTTAATCCCATTGGCTGTAGAAAGAAACTGAAAATTCTCCGCTAGAAAATTATAAAGACCGAGATGAACATTTTAACTCCCAAATGTTCGTGTATCTTTAATTAACGACGAGAAGTGTGCCTCCTCCGCACTTCGTTAACCAATCGCTGGCGCCCTCGCTCTCCTCCGCGACGCTCACGGCCCCGGCGGGACTCACGAATTATTGGAGCCATAGAGAGAGACGAAACTGCGGCTCGCCGCACAGCCTCTCCGGTCTCGCCTGAACTCCGCTTAATGTGCGCACGGCGGCATCTCCGCGCTGTCTTTACACAGCAATTAATGCGCGCCGCTTATTATGTTAGATTAGAGAGTGGCACATATGTTCATCATCTTAAATTTTTGTGTGGAGTGAGACTCACGTTTATATATACCATCTGAAACATCCATCTGCTTTCAATGGATGTTTAAACATTTATTTATTTCTAAGATTAATAATTGATGCATGCTGGAATATAATCTGCTAGCTGTGCGATGCAGGGCTGGGAGAGTGTAGAGAAAATTTAATCAGGCAGCGCGGCTCGTCCCCGTGATGCTGACTGGCGATTTACACGCTGATAAATCTCCGGCTACAGTTCAATAACCTAATAATTGCCCAAGAGGCAAAACAGCGGGCTGGGGAGTAATACTGCAGACGTATGTCCCTAAATGATCAATCCTCTTACCTGCCTCACGCGCTTTCCTTTTCAGTTATGTGTCTGTAGTACTCCCTACTTTTTGTGGAACGCTTTCCGTAAATTAGCAGGAGTGTCACCTGACCGGCCATGATATTTTTACAACACCTACGTGTATTATCCTCCATAAACTTTCATCCATTGCTCACTGTCCGTTTATATGGTGTAAAATGGCTGCTTTTGATATGTCAGTACCCTCTAAGAAACAGATACCAAAACATAACTAGAAACATAATAGGATAACTTTACAGGAAAAGAAAAATACTATCAACTGTACACACAACCTGTTCAAAGGTGTACTGCTTACATTAACCCAGAATTTTTCACACACAGCAATGGCTGTGGTCCTGTCTTATAGAAAAGCAGTTCCAGGAAGCCACAGAATAAGGATCATGCCCCCTGGTCATGCTGCACTTGACCTGTCAAAACATAAGATCTCAATTTAAGACAGGAGCTGATCTCTGTGCAGAGTGTGTAACACACTCAAGCAAGCCTGAGATTCTGTTCCTCTGCACCTCTGAAAACAGCACAGAGAGGATTCTAAATGTACAGCGCAGGACACTACACAATATGCAGCCTTTTGAGAGCCACGCATCATACTGACGCTGGTGAGGTGTGCAGTATCAGTGCCTGTTTCAGGAAAACAGGTGAGCAGCTAGGTTTGCTTTACAGTGCCAAATTTGCATACTTCTGTGCTGTGTATTGTGTTTTAGGGGTATCTGTAAGAGCACTTAGGAAAGTATAAAGATGGAGATAGAGACAGCCATCTTGCAAGTCTTCTAAGACCACAAGTATAGTCTTTGCGTTCTTGCTATTGAGATTCACCCCTTGTTGCTTCACCTTGCTTCACTCATTGTGCTTCACTCATTATGCTGTCCCATCCCCCCATCCACGCAGCTATCATTCGCCGTGGGGACTGAGAACAGACAATGATGTCAGCGAACAAACAGCCAAAGGCCCACACACCCATCCAGAGACACATAATCATGAAGTACTACCACAAGCAGGAAACTAATTAACTGCAGAAAGCAGATGTTAACTATTCACAATTAGTATGAATGCATTTTTTAAATGCTAACAAGTCAGAGAAAGCCTCTGGCTCATTACAGATAGAAGAGAATAGTTACATGATTTGACAGTTATATCTAATAACAATCTGGGGCTAAAGAGCTTTTGGTGCTGTATTCCCTATAAAATGTGTCAAACTGGATGAGCTGGGATTGAGGAAAGCAGGAAAATATTATGGAAATGATAACACAGATTGCTATTACGGAACACTTGCATGCTGCAGGACATAGCCTTGTGATTTACATTTTTGCTTTGATAGCCCCCGTTCTGGATGCTACAGAAGGTAACAAGGCTGGGGATTAATCTCCAGTGGAGCAGAGGATCCCAGTGGACCTAGAGCCAGAGTCCTAGGCTGAGCTCCCATCAGACACACACAGTGGCTGGTCTCCTCTAGGCATCTGGGATCAGGACCTGGGTGCCATTAGGCCAGCTTGATGCAGGTCCACAGCATCTGGAATGGAACTGTGGGATAGGACCTGCTAAACCCAGTACTGTCCAGGAACAACGGGGGAAGACGAGGAACAGCACTCAAAGGGCAGTCAAATCTGTAATATACTTTCTCAGCAGTCAAACAGTACATTGAACAGTTAGGTGCTGGACGCTGTCAGCATGGGTGATTATAAAGTGTGATTTAATGGGAAAGAAAATGGCTCTGACCCCTTTAGGGTTTATAGGATGAAACCTACAAGTCACAACCCCAGACAGAGCAATCAGACCAGCTCCAATTACTAGTCTGAGGTAACAAGCAGGACCTTGTCTGTCTTCATCTCTAGTCAATACCACTTCTCCCCTTTACTTTCTATTCTATTCCAGCATGAAAATTTTGTTTGGGCAGCAGACAGAAGCTCCTTGCATAGTCACCCTATTTATCGCTAGTCTGTTGTGATCTCATGTGAGCTTCATGTGGAACACAACAACATTTCATAAACAGCAAGAGTAATAAACGTAACACACATGTCAGAGGCTAGCTGACCTAATATAACTGTTACATCAGTATTCAAGGATATATGGTCTGGTGGATTAGAGATTGTGAAACAAGGAAAAATGTCATCCTGGGTTTATATTCAATTATGACTGTGTCTGTTTCAGCTCACGCCGTTGCCAAATGAAAGACGCATCTGTAACTATGTGTCCTCGGCCACTGCACTGTGAATGAAGACAATCGATTTATTAATGCTAAGTGATCTCTTGCAATGAAAGCAGTTCAAGCCAAAAACCTCTCGATTCCCATACAAGGGAGGCAGAATCGGTAGTGTTGTCAGAAAAGTTAAGAGGCTCAGCATCTGATCAGTGAAACTACAATCTCATGAAGGGGGGGGTGGATGCTTATTCCTTACACAGGGGTGTACCAGGTGGGTCAGCACATTCAGAAAAGAAAAGGTCAATTTGCTAAACAGGCTGGATCAGTCTTCAAACTTCTTGTAACAGAGAATTCTTGTCTTGCTATGATGGGAAACGATTGTACAGCACACACATGCATCTCCTTTTCTTAAAGTATTGGCCAACAGAAATAAAAATGCACTCAGGAAAACAAAAGTAAAGGCAATCAATACTCACTAAAACCTGTTGTGTACACCCTGAAATCACACAGACATTTAAATCCTCAGGCAGTATGCAATGATAGATGCCGCTAGCCTTCCACACAGTTTAAAGCAGAGCGATTCTCCTCCTGACCTGAGCCTCTCATCCCCTGTGAAGCCTGCATTAAACCATTTAGCCAAACTCAATAAGCCCATTGAGGCACCTTCAGGAGGCAGAATTAAACATCCCACTTTAATGTTCCTTAAACCACAAAACCAATTTCCAATTACCTGGAAAATGTCATTTATTGTTAGTGCAGTGCCATTGTACCGGTCAAATGTATCACTGACTTTATAACCTAAAGTCTTCCTGCACTGGTTTTCCAGTAGAAACATCGCACCCACACATTTTGCCACTGTGCCTTGCCTCTCCTCATCCTCACATTTTGACTGTGCTTGTCTATGCCTTTCAATATATTATACTCACAATATTTAAAAAAACACGTTTGATTGAGCATAAAACAAAAGAAGTCAATTTTCAAATTGTAAGCTCCTAAACATGCTCAGTAATCATAGGTCATTAAGCAGTTCATGACTTTTAAGTCACCAAACACCCAAAGCTCCTTTGCTACCAGTGTTAGCGGCCAAGTTGCGAACCGCATCGACACACACAGGGAATGCAAAGCCCACACATTCAATGTGGCCCCTCGTCACACCTGTAAAGTGTCAGTGTGCGTTTGCCACATGCTCATGAATAATCAGTCCAGACTGAAAACGAAGCCATCCATCAGAGTGACCCTAATGCCGACGGAACGGTGGGTCACTCTGCACGGATGACAGGTTGACCTCGGCGCTGCTGTGGAAAACTCCTGCACCCAGTTCTGGGTGTTCAGGTCCGACACTAACCTGACCTGCTCTCTCTGACCTTTTTGTGTAATGCAGGCTCAGCTGAATGGAAAGACAGCAACAGACAATGTCAAAAGATCAAGGAAAATAGACCAGCCTTTGCTCCAAAAGAAAAACACACGCAAGAAACTCAAATTACCGTTAGCACTCAAACGCCCCCATGCAGGGAGAGTAGAGGCTGATTGCAAGGTAATCAACCTCAGGCAGGGAGGGGGGAGCAACCCCCCCCCCCCACAGAAAAAAGCTGGGAGTGGCATTCAGCAGCCACAGAGCCAGTGGGGACTGGCTTTCCTGAAGCAGCCCCAACCTCTCAGTCATAATCAGCGGTTTTTCTCCCATAATGCCTCATTTATCACTGTCTCCCCATGGCGACTCTGCACCAGCTTTCATAAAGACCTGCAGGTGCTTCTCACACACTTTTCTGCATTTGATTCACTTCACACAAACATGTTCTGATCGATCATTATAGTGCAAAAATGGCTCTTACTTGACAACTTAGACAGGGAGAGCAGCATTTTCCACTGCTACCCTAAGAATGATAATGGCATTCTCTGACACACTCTCTTTGAAATCTATGTCCAGTTCTTCTTGCTACACCTTAGCAAGAATTTAGATTATGTTTAATCCATGGTGTGCTCTATGCAACATGGGATTGGCTCTCGGCTCACTGTGACCCTGAACTGCTTATGGAAGAAGAAATCATGGATACATATATTGAAAACAGAATGATTAACCTCTGCTTTATATACTAATGTGTATAAGTGCCATGTTCTTACAATGCCACACATCTTCTTCCATCTCTCTACTTGTTATTTTGGTTTCTCTGTCTAAACTCCTCTGTTCATACCACAACCTTTAAATAGACATCTTACATCTGCTTTCTCTCAGGTGGACTTTTTCTCCACAGCAACCCTAACAATTCCCTAGGGTGACTTGCAGGATGAACTGGCCAGGTCCCCCCTGACAACAGCATCACTGCCTCCCTTTCCTGTCCCGGTTGTGTTAGTGATCTTTCCCCCTCGCATCCCTCTTTTCTCTTAGCTCCCTCCATCCCTCCTGCCATGCAACCACCTCCTTCTGTCTCTCTCAGTTCCCAGGAATCTGACTGTCTTTCAGTGTCAGATCAGCCTGATCCACTGTTCCTCACTTGGTTTTCATGTTTACAAGGTAGGGGGTGCTGAATTTCCATCTTCCATGACAAATTAAGTATAAACTGTCCAACAGCCACTTTAAAAGCATTACATAAACCATGCTCTCTCTCTCTCCCTCTCCCTCTCATACACACACAGAGACACACACAGGGAGCCCACATCAGCATCACAGTCAGCACCTCAGCATCTTCATAACATCCACCCTGCTGGCCTCATGAGCGATGAGGCTTCCCCCATGTGCTGGCAGACCCCCCCGCAAAGATACACTAACACACAATTTCAGACTCCTCACTTCAGCTAAATAACACCCCGCTCAAACTCCAGCAAAGCAGCACCACATTTCTTTAAAGGCTCCCTCGCTTGGCAGCACACAGGGACAACGAAGCGCTCTGACTTGCATCAGCATCAGGACTCCACCAAGCCCCCTTGCTCAGCTCACTCGGGGCACCGATCCCATTGCCAACTCACTTTCCCGCACACCCCAACATGCCCAAGCTAGCATCTCCCCTCCCCACTCTGAGCACCGGCCAAACGGGCGCAAGCATCAAATGAAACTTGAGGAAAAAAACAACACATCAAACCAACACCACCCTCCATCTCCCCCAGAAATCAAAGAACTGACAGCAGCAGTTGTAAAACACACAAATTAAAAATACCTTGCTACTAACGTATGCATGGAGATAGAGTTGACATGCCTTGGGATGGTGCATTTCCCATTCTGCAATACGAATCTCTTGTGTTGTGCGTAATAATTTTTGGGTTTTTTTCCCCTTCTCCTGCCTCTCACGCTCTCCTCAGACTGTCTCTTCTCCTATTCGCTCCTTTCCTTATTCCGGCTGTCTCCCTTTTTTCTTTCTATCTGTCTCTCTCTTGGCCTGGATGCTCCTCCGCGATGGCGCCAGTCCAGCCACACCGACAGAGTGTGTGCGATTGCGTGCTTGTGTGTGTGTGTGTGTGAATGTCTTTAGCATCCGTGCCTGCGCGCAAGTGTATTTGTGCAGGAGAGCTGCTCAGCACAACTGAGGATGAAAAAAAAAAAATAGCTCATGATAGACTAATGTGTTCTCTCACCCTCTCCTCCTATTCACATTCTCTCTCTGTCTTAAAGGGACAGCACATCTATACCATTCTACAAGCCATTGGTGTTAGAGTAGTCAAGGAAACTTCAGGAATCAGGTGAACTGGGGTCCAGTGAAGCACCCGGGAATATATGGGGCCTAATGATGGGTCTAGACAGGTCCCTTGGGGAACAGTATAGAAAAGGGTGGAAAACAATCTTTGCAGACAAAAGAAAAGCATTCAATTTCTTTTAAGCTGAGCCTGGATACCTTGTGTTTTTGCATTGCATTGGAAATGAAGATTTAAATCACTAGGAGTGTGTCTGGCAGGTAATGATGAAGGGGTATGATTAGCATTAAAAATGCACCACTCACATTTGCACGTGTCTACCAGTGTTTCCAAGTGTTACACCATTTGTGAAGGAGCATGTAAATTCTGCTTCCTACCTGTGAAGCAACCTTGCACCCATGGCCCAGTATGTGAGACCAACAGCTGGATAGGAAGAGAAGCCAATGGGGCACGGACATCCTGACACCAGCTTATGAAACTGGGAAAGGTTACCTGGGAGACGACAGCCAAAGGAATACAGAAATGCCACAATCAGGAGGTGGAAAGAGCACAGCAATGGAATGCCATCAGAATATAGGCATTTGGTCCAATGATTGCTGGACATAGACTGTGTGATAGGCAGCTAATGCACCATGAGAAATAAAGAGCCGTAAAGTACAGGACAACAAGAGGGAGATTGAGGGCTGGACTTTGTAAGAACCTACTTCATGAACGATGCATGTGCAACCCAAATTAAAGATGCTTTTCTGCCAACCATCAGGTTTATTTGGGGGGAAAAACAGCAATAGCACAACATGCTTTTCACGGAACAGATCGATTGTAAATGGTCTTAGACACGGACTGGCAGCCTGCTACCCAACGCCAAAGCTGTCAGTGACGGAAACACTATGTCAGAATAGATATGTCAGAATGCTTCTGCCATACACAGTTACGCCAGTGCGAGAGTCTTATTGGCATCTCTAACACTTAAACCAGGAGGATTAAGTCGCACAACAGTGACGATGTACTGACCTTCTCCACACGCCAGAGATTTAAGCGTGATAATGGAGAATCGCGGCTGGATTTTAAGAACAGGGAAACGCCGTCCTTTCTGGTGTCTTCCCGATGACAGCGGCCTCATGTGAGCTCATGGTGCCGCAAGGGGCTGGCGTTGCTGGTTAAATCCTAGCGAAGGCAAAACCATTCACATATTGATATTTGTGTGAATTGTTATGCGTTTATCCACACTGATAAAATGTTGCGGTGTTCCTCATAATATTGTCTGACACCGTGACTGAGATTTTAAGTTAATTAACAATTATCAGCGAACAGCACTTTCCAGCAGGGAGAAACAAGCCACGGCTTAGTTAGTGGAACAAAAGTGCGGATGCACACCGGGCGATCATCTACTATAATGCTGCATCAAACGGAAATTTCACGTAGAATCGGGTCTGCTGTTCGGCACCTTCAGCTAAATTCGCGTTAATCACGCTAGAAAATGAGCGTCTAATGACTGCAGTCGAGAAGCGTTTATTCTGTCAGCTCACGCTTTTCCGGGCTGGCTGATGGAGTGGCACGAAGTCGAGCAGATGAACAACAAGAAGCTGTTATATTCATGCAAATCATTTTTTCATATGAAAAATATGCCGTTTAAAATGATTCAATGCCGCATCCCGGGCCTGCTTTGATCATCACTGTGTTAGGACGTCTTTAGCAGGGCATGAAAAACGTCTATGCTTGACATATTACATTCTTATAATGAGTCGAGTGTCAGGCCAGATAACCAAGCAACTATTGCAACGTAAAGGACAAGCCTCATAACGTGCTTAAAAAAAAACAACAACAAAAAAAACTTGCAGTTACCTAATCAAACATTCAAAATGCATGCTTAGTCTCAATCAAAAATATATTGCGTGGTATATTTGTATTTACACGCATAAAAGCAATGAGCTTATTTAATCAAACGCGCATTTATAGTGTCTCATGCTTAAATTGTCTGTTTAACCACAACTGCATGTCGAAATTAGTAAGATATTTCATTTACAATTTAATCTTAATATACACTGGTATTTCATCGTCATTTAAGATACAGATACACCAAAGGAATATACCGCTTGACGTCGTTGATGCAAAAAGGCAACCGAATACAGGTTATTATCACAGAAGAAATGAACGGAGTTACATTAATACAAATTATTACAAATGTTCCATGGTAAAACTTCGTAACCGCAGCTGTTTGGAAAAATAATTCTTAATAAAAAAATATATAAACTTTGGTCTGGTGGACTTTCCCTGCCCATATATCTCTTCTCAAGACAAGAACAAAGTTTAACAATTTTTACGGTCTATTGCTCTTAACTTGGAAAAGGACTGCATTGTGGGCATGTTTCCCAACACCAGTCGAAATTTATTTGTATAATTGAAATTATTTACTTTTATTTTTAACCGAAAACAATTTGTAAACACATTTCCTGTGTGGTTGTATTTTTCATCGATCGTGTTAAATTTTGTGTGCATTTGTTTGGGCTAATAAATAACACGACGATCATTTAAAATTCCTGAAAAAATGCCTCCTGTCAGAGATGAAATATTCGTTTTAGTTGTTATTGGTTGTAACACCTTTTGAAAACGGTGCTTTTAACTGGCGAGGCAGTTTTTATTCCTTTCTAGCGATCTATCATAATACATATTTCGTCACATTTATACAGAATCCGCGCCAGACTGTTACCCCATGAAACCACTGGTCACGCATTACGCATCACTACACCTTAGGAGGCTCCCACAATGAATTGCAATGGTTATTGATCTACAAAATGATAATAGGTTACATAACTCACAGCACCTAGTACTGGAAAACTGCACTTTCATCAAACTGAATCCCCTAATTAGAAAATCTTGATGGAAAACTTATTGCACTTGCATTTAATTTGTGTGGCTGTCACTTTTATCCAAAGCCAACTTATTTCAATAAATAATAACTGCAAAAGGTTACATTATTCCCTGATACAAATCACTTGACCGGAGTCCTCTACAATAGCCATTTCATGTAGCTCTGTTCATTTGGGAGACCAATGAATTAATCCTGTCGTGTAAATAGTTTTTTAATTACCAGCCGTATTTAAGTTCAGTTATGTAAATGTCTCCGGCGTGTTTAGAAATATGTTACATCGACTTGCATCACCTGGT
>JAODJU010000095.1:14462395-14490208 GCA_026776725.1 Gnathonemus echidnorhynchus | reverse complement strand
GGGGGGGGGTAATTGAGTTTAGGTGCTGTCCAGAGTAGCAAAATATGTCCCACAGCAGACTGTTCATGGGCCAGGAATAGCAAAAGGAATCTACTCTGTTTGCCTTCAGACAATAAGTAATGTCAGTTGGTGTGAAATGTCTGAGGTGCCACAGTGTAGCCTGATGCCTGTCTTCTCAGTTTGACCTTCTTCATCATTAAGGGAAGCTAATTATTTTATGAGAAGCTCAGCCAAATTTCTCACACTTGTGTGATCTTGCATATCCAGCATAACATTACCTCAAATCTATATTAACACTATGAAAATGTTATTTGGAGGGTCCAAGGGTAATGATGCATAATTTGCCACCCGTCCTGAACTGAGTAGCATCATGGAATCATGATCTCAGTAGCATCCCCGTTGCCCCCCCCCCACCCCGGATTCACCCTTATTGACAGGGCCATCCTCCCTCCCCACATGGTACATTCATTCCCCTCACACTTCTATGGCAAGGGCTCATAAAGGATCATTAGTGTCCACACGGGTCATAAGCATAAACGTCAGCGCTGTGGCTTGCTGCAGAGCCATGGGGCCTGACCTCCAGCACAGTGGTGAGTCGGTAATGATGCAGAAGGCTCGGGATTTCACATCAGTACAGACACAGTGTAATCCACTGTGAACATTGACTTATTTTCAGAATGGATGTTTACAAAACTGGTAAAGCAATGCAGGGAATTATTGTAGGGTTCATAGAAGTTGACCAGTAATAATACTAACCTTAGGAATGAAAACCAGTCAACCAAACCCAAATCACAGAGCCAAACAAAACTAACATAACCAAAGTATCAGAATCAGATTAAAGAAAACAGTAAGCTGAACTGATTTAATAAATGTATGATAACTGCTGATTTATACATTTTTATTGATATTTTAACATTTTAAGTGATTTTAAGTGCTCCATGAAAACATTTGCACAGATACACTTGTAAAGCTTTGCAGTATTTTCATTAATACAGGGTCAGCTTTCAGCTAAGGAAAACCCATTTGTTTGCCGTGTCCTTCCATGTAAGTGTGATTTTTTTCAGTTTCCTGTGGTCAGTGTGTGCTTTTATATCTGGTGTTTTATTCATGGCTTAGCATTGCTATTGACTCTTTTGTACTTGCACTGGTGGGTGTGAGAGTAGCTCTGGATAAGAGGCTGCAGCTGCTTTGACCAGACCTCTCCCACTGAACGTTTCACGTGACGGATCTCATTTGGCTAATGAGACTTATGATTTGTATATTGCTACCAAATCCATTCCAGAAGTGTCAATTTCCGTCTTCCTTCCCTGGCTCCACATCCCTCTTCCCCATCTGTCTACATTCTTCACAGCACTGTCAGCGGGCTCGTCTGTTGGGAGCAGAATCTGGGTTGTATTTACTCTTACGATTGCTAGTCTCCCACAGATACAATCCAGTACCATTACCGTGGCTCTTCAAGCCAGAGGCCCACTACACCGTAATTTAACAGGGAAACTCACTCAGCCAAATCTATGTGTTCCCATGGCGATGGCTGCTGTGTCAAAAGGACAAAGTTATGGAGGTCCATACTGTCCGCAGAAGGACACACTGTTAAGGCAGTCTGTACATGCGTGACCTGGATTGTATAGGTCTATGTGTTTAGTAAGGAGAGATAACATTGTTGTTGACCAGGAAAGTGTGTGTGTGGGGGGGGGGGTCTTATATTTGGTTTAGCTACTTATTGTTAAGGTTAGGGCGGGGTAGGGTTTAGGTTGTCATTGTTAGGATTAGGGTTCTGCCCACAGAGATGAATAGATGGTCCTCACAAAGATTTGCATAAAAATATATGTGTGTATGTGGGTGTGTATGAAGGTGTGCTCCATATTTATCAGTCACCAAATGTCCACCGTATCCTTGATGTGACACCATGCCACTTTTATCACCTGTCCCCAATGAATTGCCTGTGATGTCCTGGTGCATCTCAAATCAAGGATGCCAAAGCACAGCCTTCAGAGCAAAAAAGTGGGGGGCACTTGGGGGGAGACATTCTGACACGTCGGAGGTTCCTCACGAGTTACCACAGCTGCCTCTGTGTAGCAGCTCTGTTCCATATAAAAGAGAATTAGTGAGAGACAGCTGGAGAACAAGAGAGAAACAAATGAGAAACCGAGCAAAACTGGATAGGGTTGAGTCCATGTGCTTGTTCAAGCTCTGCAGAGGGTCTTGAAAGTGTGAAATGTGGGCCAGTCCAAAGTTCCTGACACCCAAGCTCAGGCTGAGGAAGATTTCCAAACACAAAAGCAAAGGGAAATCACCCTCAGAAAAGATTTGGTGCTGCACATATTAAGAAATCCAGAAAAACGGTCCAGAATTACGTAGGCTGAGCAGGTAAGGGTAATTCATTACGCTATAACGTATATAACCTTTTAACATGTTTAATTTCTTGTTGTTCAGCTGGAGCACATAAGATAATAGTAATAATAATCCTTTATTGGCCATTGCACAAATACGAGTATATGTACATAGGAATTCATCTCTTCGTCTACCCCATCTTGCTCTTCATATCTCACATGCCCACAGAGTGCTATTCCCTGGGACCCTCTCAAGCGATGGTGCAGGTCACTGTCTACGAATGTACTGTGTGGCACGTACTACCGATTCAGGGCTTTGAATATTTGATATTCAGGGAAGGTAGGAACCATTACTAAGCAGGTGCTTTGGGAATATAGCAAATTTCCTATTACTAGTGTAACTGTTTAACACATTCTCTTCTTAGTCATCAAATTTGCAAATACAAACGTTTTATATAATGTTGTCCTTGAAGTATGATGGGTTTGGTAAGGAAAAGAATTAATTACCAACATTGGCAGGGGTTTTTGCTAGATAGTCAGCATTCACCATTAAAGCCAGAGAACACAACAGCTGTTATACCCAAGAATCCAGTCACAAAGAAATTGAGAAATAGGAACTGCAAGACCCACAATACTCAATGGGAGTAAATGAATAACTTAATATTATTAGCATTTTAATATAGCTTGCATGCTATTTTTTTTTCTCGATTATAGCACTTTAGCACTATGTAGGTTAGTACTTGAAATGCATCAACACAATGATTTATCTGTGCATTTGAAGAAGTAATTCATGAAGTTAAAATACTTCTGTGCAAAACACATACAAATATACAAATGTATATGCAACCTCGTTTCCAAAAAAGTTGGGACTCTGTGTAAAATGTAAATAAAAACAGAATGCAATGATTTACAAATCATTTAAACCCATATTTAACTGAAAATAGAACACATCAAATGTTGAAACTAATAAATGTTATTGTTTTATGACAATAGTCATAAGGTCAGTGGATGACACTCTTTGTTTGGCCCTTCACACCAGCCTTGAACATCTGAACAATATGAGCACCTTAGCCAGAATGCTCTGCCTTTAAGACCATGCCAGAAAAGCTGGTGGGAAAAGTCAAGGAACTGGGCCTCAGCAACTTCAAATGCAACTGGGTTCTGGACTTCCTAAAAAGAAACGGTCCCCAGGGAGTGAAGATCGGAGACAGGACCTCATCCCTTCTGACGTAAAGACTGCGGTTGCAGATTCAGAAGCAACCACATGAACTTTGCTAATAATTCACAGTGATTAGTCTCAGCACCCATAATGATAAGTTTACATACAGGAGCAAGGTGATGGAGCTGGTGGAATGGTTCCAGAACAACAACCTCACTCTGAAGATCAATAAAACAGAGGGCATTACTGTGGATTACTGTGGACACATGGCACTGCAGCACGCACATGCCAATCAGCCTTGATGGCTCGTGCGAGGTCATAAAAATTTAAAATACATAGTTTATCTTTGGAAATTACTCAACCCCCCAAAAAATCCCCAGTGCTCCTTGGCACAGTGGTATACTGGCTATGGACTGCGGGTTAGAAACCCCACTGTAGGATGCCTACTCTTGGGGGCCAGAGAAAACCTACACAACATGCTGACCGTTTTCCTTCTCCCTAGCATGAGCTTTATGCTACGTTGAGAAACACCGTCCCAGCCCTGATTGGGGTAGTTAGTGCTGACCAGCTGTGTGCAGTTAGCATCCTCATAGGTGGTATCTGAGCTGACCAAGAGGACGATGTTGTTATCATCTTCCTGTTATTTCTGCCCCCTACTGGTGTGCAGAAAATTCCTGATGAGCTGATGAAGAATATAAATGAAACTTATTTCACTTCACTATTGCATGTGTATTGCCTGTAGTCTGTTCAGGGGAGGACTTACCATAAGGCAAGGGTAGGCTGCCGCCTGGGCCCCAGAAAACTTGGGGCCCCATGAAGACAGAATTTCCAGAAGTTACATTTAAGGATATAATATAATATGACAATTTAAATGACAGCAACATGCATGTTATTTGTATTTGTAGCAGCAGTTTTCAGGATAGACAATGTTGTCCCCATCCTAGCTGCAATGAATTATTTTACTTTGAGACTTCGTGCTACCCAGCTTTCTCTTACCACTGGAGTCTACCAGTTGTTCACTGTCAAACAAAATGGCACAAAGTAAGATGAAGAAAATGGTACAAAGACAAACATTACATCTCCTTTGTCTGTTACTGTCTCTCTAGAATGGTAGAGAAATCATTAACGTACGAGGAGAGAACACAACTAAATGAGCATATGCAAAAATTCAAAGCTAACCAGAGCAAAAGAGGAAATGGATAAACTTCTTAAATTTGGCCAATCAATCCTCCAGCATGATACCCCCCTCCCCTGTTCAGCAAATTTTATTGACAGCATTCCCACCCCCACCCTGATCGTTAAGTTTTATTGATGGCATCCCGTGCTTTCATTAGCATATTATTGATGCTCTATCGTTTTTAATTCCCTCTTGTTTCTCTTTCAGCTCCAAAAATATCTCCAATGGCTCACTTGGGGGGCCTCTTACCCATGTTAGCTGAGGGCCCCCAGGGTACTTATTCTGCCCCTCAGTCTATTGTTTTTTGTTTGTTGTTCTTTGTACTTGGTGTAGTAGAACAAGTAAGTATTCTAATGCACATGTTGCGCATGGCCAATAAAACATCTTGAATCTTAACACAGATGGATTAAGGTCTCTTTATCAAAAGTGATTTATCATTATTGATATCTTCCTTTCCATGCAATCAACTGGCGAGTGACCATTGAGAGAAAATCGATACTCAATTTAAGTTCTGAAATTTAAGGTAGTTCTATTAAAATTAATAAGGTAAGTGGACAGAAATCTTTGTCTTGCTCTCTTCGTCCTGCATACCGCCCTGAAACCGTGTGGGCGTTAACAGCTAGACTCCTGTCCAGCAGTATTCATTCCAAAAACCAGTGTGAGGAGACCAGAGAGGGGTCTGACGGTAATTCTCCACCATCTGCCCATCTTTCCACTGAGTCACTGCCCTGCACTGGATTTTCTAATCCCAGTGAGTCATTAACAGACAGACCTTGATTCGACTCTAGACACCTTGCCGTATTCCCCCTAGACGTCCCTAGCATATTCCTTTTACTTTTCACTGTATTACCCTCCTTCTTTACCTGGCCGCTATCTATAAAATAAGTAAGTACTGTTTCCAAGGTAACATCTCCATGGAGAGTTGGCATCATGAAATTTGACTTCAAAGGGAAACCATGGAAGGGTTCCTGAGGCTGTCTTCTAAAGTCCTATCCTTTAGAAAGGCAGGACATGCAAGCCCAACGGCGGAGTAATAAATTGCTCAATCCATTTGGAAGAGTCAAAGAAAAGTCTTGTCATGAATGTAAATAGGGCCAGGACTGGGGGGAGGCAATCTGCTTAGTACCCCACCAGCAGCCCTAAAAATGACAACAGATGTCCCTACCCCTCACCAAACAACAAATACTGCCACTACTATTGATTTGCATCCAAGGCAAACAATTTGAAAAATCCCCTCCTAATAAAACCGTACAATATTAAATTGTATACAAAAGTATAAAATATGTAGTGAACTACAAAGTTTATGTGAAAATCGTTTTATTTCAATAATGCAAAAGTAATATAATAATGCAATTTTTTCATTGGTTGCTTTTCTGAAATATGTATTAAAGGTTTAAATAAATTTTGGCTTTGTTGTTTTTGCACAGATATATAAAACACATAAAACAGACTGGCCTTATGCATTTAAAATGACTCAACACAACTGTCAAGTGAAAGAACATTTTTTAGCACCGACACTTCAAGTACAGTTGCGCATTTTGGGGCAAAAGACCAGTTTTAATTACATCAATCAATCAATCAATCAATCAGAACTGGCAAACTGAAAACTACGGTATATGGCATGATCTTAAAAGGTACCGCAACAGTGCAAAAGCATGCATTTTTAAGAGTGCTTATGCAACATTGTAACCAAATATTGTGTTTAGTGTATACAAAATCTTGGATGGTGAAATATACTGTATATTCAATACAATCTTTTCTGTCTTTCATTTCCAATGCAGAGCTTGCAGCAGCAGTAGGAAAAGTGGCATAAATTAAGTAACCTGTTTAGTGTTTAGGTGCTCCCTCTAGTGGAGAGCTATAAGACATCCAAGTCTTTCTGCATGAGGTAAAACAACGACCTCAGTTTTGGTAACCAAGACAATCATAAATTCATGATTTTAAGCAAAAATATTATTAAAAATATATATTTTAGACTGAAATTCATGAGAGGTCCATAACTAGTCATAGCCATAAACATTGTGATAACTAGACTGTTTTGGTTAATATAAAAAGGTACCTGAAAGGAGACAGCTCACTGGTGCTAAGACTGAAGATAATCAATAGGTGCAACACTGCACTGCCGGCCGTCTCCACGGTAAGGAGACTCTTCTCAGTGCCTGCTGCTTATCTCACCATCTCCCAGACTGTCTGCTGGGGGCACACTTCAGTTCCAACACCCCCAATTAAAACTGTATGCCCTGCTAAATGTCTCCTTATCTGACATGTCTGAACATTTACAGGCATGGCACATTTTCAATTTTTCCAACAAAGGTTTTTTAAACAAAGAACAACTTAAAACTGAGAAAAGAAAGCTACTATTATCGCTACATCTTTTTTTTCGTGTGCTGGCCCCCCAGCATTTGGCTAATTGCTGAGAATCCACCACGATGGAAGTGCCAATAGAATGCGTCATGTGGCCAATTGCATCACGTGATGCCAACGCGAGAGCGCTGTTCCTCCTGAAACAGAGACATCTCCGTATGCCCATGGCCAAAACAAGCCCAGCTCCCTGACGCCAGAGCCGGCCAATCCCAGGCTGTAAAATGGAACAGTGATGAGTCAGATCCCAATGGTGCGGTTATGCCAGGCCAGCTAGCCTGCAGGCATGAAGGCTCAGGGTGACCTGAGTAAAGCTGAAATCCACCAAACCCTCCATCTCCTCATTGACTGTCTTCCTCAATTCCTTCTCCCAACCACACCTCCTGGAGGGAAACCGCAGGTATGGCGGGGTTTGGGGTTCAAAAGGGGAGTGGTCTGATCTGTCAGCTCGATGGGGCGGAGTCACAGGGCAACCCGAACACAGGGGTGCTTGAGACAGACGGGCAGAATGCCCCGGTTGATTTGGTGGAACTCTACCAGCTGCAGAAGGTCTATGAAGAGTGTCACGCCGTCATCCATGGTGTAGTAACTCCTGCCTCCGTCTTCACACTGTGAGGTGTAAAGGTGTCATTTACAAGTGGAACCTGGGCATAGAGAGGCATTGCTCCAGAAATGGAGAAGCTGACATCTGAAATGATAGACAGGCTGATGGGAAACAGACAGGCGGGACGAGCTGAGAGACAAAACCGTCAGGCAGAACGAGCAGGGAAGAGATTAAGCTGCAGATCTCAGAGAAACGGCTACATACTCATCCAGATGGATGCAGAAGCAGGCAGGCAAATAAGGAGAAAGGAGAGCTGGTCAATGAAAAAGAGACAGATAATCTATAAAAAAACAAGGAACAGAGATCTGAGAGATCGCTTTCACTGTTTCATCTTTCAAAGGGGAGAAAGGTAGAGCGATTAACATGGGCCGTAAAAAAATTGGGACATATGTGGATTAGTCTGGGTTTCGGGACCCAAAAAGAATAAAAGCATGCAGTGGACAGAAAAAGGTGAGGAATAAGCCAGCTCACCGGGATGATGAGGTAGTGTTTGGTCTTCAGCTTGTGGCAGAGCGAGAGGACGAAGCACATGGCATGCTGCTGGCTCTCGCGGATCAGGTACATCCTGCAGACATGGGAAGGGCGATGTCATGTGGAGCCAATGACTGATGGGCGATGGGGAGGGGGACAAACTCACCCATCGACAAGGCCCTGTTCCTCAACCAGCCTCTGCGCCTCCCCTCGTGACACCCCACCGTGGAACCACGGCTGGGTCTGGTGAATCGCTGGGAAAACATGACACATCTGTAATTATAACTACAATCCACATGCAGATACGATGTGTGAAGATCACACATCACTGTTCTGCCATCAAGGGAAGTGGAGGATTTCCAAAGAGTGTCTCATTTTGGTTGAGGGTTTTCCAAAGATATCTCACTTTTGTTAGCTAGTGCTTTTTAAACTTACTTAAAGGATTTCCCAAGCAAAAATAAAAAAACAAAGAACAATTTTCAAATACCCCATAATGTTTTTGTAGCAAACAATGTGATCTATCAAGCCACGGAGATGTATTACTAGCAGAAAGTGATTGAAATGAAGCTCCCAAAGCCACAGTGGGTGAGAAACACCATCCCATAGAATAACCAATGTGAAAGAGGTAGTTGCAGCTGGTCATTGACAGCTCACCCATCATGAGGTCTGAAACCTAATGAATAAATGGTGATTGCAACTCTATGCTTAATGTCTTCCACAAACTAGGCAAAGACACGCATTTCTCAATGAAGTCCCTTTGTGATGTCTGGCATAACAGGAAACTTCCTTCAGCTATGATCCATGGCGTGATGCATGCTGGGATGCAGCGCTCTGTGCTTTGTACTGTGGGGGGGTGACTCACGGGTGCTGCGGGAGCCGGAGCAGGAGCTGGGCAGGCTGTAGCGAAGGGCTGTCTTCTTCTGATGGAGCAAAGCAGGCTGAACCATTAACACATACCTGCACTCTCACTCTCTCACTCACCCACAGTCATCATGCCACAGTATTTATCTCGCACCACAAGGTAAACGGCATGCTGTCTGTTTCCAGGTATTCTCTACATTCATCTCATCTTATCCCAGCCCCTGTGTCCCTCCTTCCCCCCACGCATCGTCCTTCTCCCTCTCTTACCCTCCAGGCTTGGCCCTCCTCCTGCTCGGCATGCTGGGCCTCCCTGGGGTTCGCGATTACTCGACCTCCCGCCTTTCCAGAAAAATCCATGGCCACCAAGGAAGCTTCAGACATGCAGTGCTGGCCATTGGACACATGGGACTGTCGCTCAGAAATGACAAAACTACCACACTGACACTGGAAGCTGATAGTCAAGGGACTGGCCCCGGCTTGCGGCTTAAATCTCAGCTAAGGCAGTTAGAGTGCTTACGGTGTGGTCTTACCTTGACACCCAGGCGCCCAGTGCCCTCCTGCCTGCGTGTGAACTGGGACAGCTGGTAGTTACACTGGAGCTGCTTTCCATACTGCCACCAACAGGCCGCGGGTGAGATCAAAGGATAAGATTTCAAAACTGAACGCTGTGTCAGTCATAAACACTGTCATGCACTGGCAACAGAATCATAATGACAAGCCAGTCACTAGAGCAGACAGATCTGCTTGTTTGTGTGACATGATCAAATCATCCAAGGTCTATATCCAGATTCAGCAGGAAGTACAATGATTTATGGGCATGGGTGCGGCAAACCTTGGCTCTGATACTGATACACAAAAAAACTAGTCAACTACTAATATTAGTACTAATACTCTATCCATCCATTTTTTACATTGTCAGAAAAAAAGAGTACCTATTTGTACCTCTGCTTGACACTGGGGCTTGTCAAGGGTGCGCCCAAGCTGTAGGTAATTGTACCTTTTAAGGTACAAAAATATTCCCCCACAAACATCATTATGTTCCCCTGATGGTACAAAAATGTTCCTCATAGTAAATTTCTGTATCTTACAAGGTACCTTGAGCATACAGCCCTAGTGACAAGCAAAGGTACAAACTGGTGCTCTTTTTTCTGACAGTGTATGGCCACTAATATTGATATTATTGAGACTCAATTCAGTGTCTATTGTCAGATAAAGAACAACAGATAAAGTTCCTATCTGCCAGGGCAGAATATTTCTTTTGTAATATATTTCTGGACTTTTTAAGGAAGGATTCTCTCCTCCTGGGCCTTTAAAGCCTGCGTGTACTGTGTCACATTTGAAAGTACACCCGGTACTCCCGTCACCATGCCACCTGCCTGGCTCCTCACCTTAAACAGCCTGAAGGCAGTAGTCCAGCAGGTGCGCGTCTGCTCATTCTCCGCGGCCAGCAGCTTCATGTCCCGCCAGCGAGCGCGGTTCCTGCAGGGCTGGAGGGCGCCCACACAAACTCCACTCATTCGCAGCCCTTCTGCTTCCTGAAACTGACTGTCAGCGCGCGAAGCCCCCCTTTGGTCACCTGCCTCAGACGGCACCACGCTGCCACAATGACCTGCTCTTTGTAGTGGTACAGCCCACTGCGCTGCCTTTGCTGATGCGCCATGAAATTGTTCTGGGGCAGGCCGGTCATGGCTGACATTACCTTTATGCAGAAGGTGAAGTCCGAGGGAGCCCCGTATAGCTTGCGTCCGTTAGTAACGGTGTAGATGTTGAGATCTTCCAAATCTGCCACATACTGTAGATGCCGAGGCTCCTGAAGAACAAATACAGATAATATTGCTGGTTTACAGGGAACGTCTGTGCCTTTGACTATTCTCCTTTGTGTACCCTGGTTGGGTTTCTTTCTCAAGCTTCTCACTAGTGTTAGAATGGAGGGAACGAGGCTGACTTTGGAAAGCCATACTGCCATCAGCTCCACTGTAGCTACTGACAATAAACATTCCTGCCTTGACACAAAGAAGCTGCTCATCAAATACCCATTACACTGAGTCAGACCTTCAGTGTATGCTTAAGATGGGCCAACCTCAAGACATGAGGCGCTTTTCCACCGCACCAAGTACCGTACTCAGAAAACAACGGTAAACAAAGTAAAAAAAAATATTGTGATCTGTTTGGAAGAACAGATGCAACAAAAAGATCGGGACGACATGACAAGAAATTTAAAAAGTATTTTGTTTGATATACTAGGACAGCATGCTATATGTGTGCTGTCCTGGTGATGTGATTATGTTGTAAATATAGTGATGTGATTTTGTTGTAAATATAGTGATGTGATTTTGTTGTAATTAATACAGGAGTATTTATAAAGCAAAAAGAAGTTCATAAATTTCTCACAAACTCGTCTAGGTGTGCTTTCAAACAGCAAGCATTCATGCAAAAGAAGCAGAGGTGAACTTTAAACAAATTTTTAAACATATACGAGATAAAATAAGAGGAAATATAATTAAAAATGCAAAGCTAGTTAAGTTTTTATTTTTTATGACAGAGTAAAAATGTTTTAGTGAATCTCAAACTCCCTGTGCCATAATGCCTGTACAGAATTTAAAGTAAGAAAAAGTTTGATCTTAATCTTGCTGATTAGCAATGTTAGAATGGCATGTGCATAACATACGATGTTGGTATTAATACTGCACATCACCCAGTCCTATAATATACTACTATTTTTATAATTCAGTACAAAATATCCGCCTGGTGTTGTGATGCCATTTGATGCTGGTACCAGTTTTTACACCAGTGGAAAACCAACACCTTGAAGTACAGGGTACCGTACTTTTGGTACTTTCTTGAAGTACCAAAATTATGGTACCTGCTGCAGTGGAAAAGTGCCCATGGAGGAGGCTGAAGGGAGACAGACACGGTTGCTTCCATCCTGGGAATCTGACCTTGGAGGAGCCCTTGGTTGAGCAGTAGAGGCCAGACCTCCTCAAAAAGAAGCAGACCTTCTTCCACACCTTGCGGCTGGGCTCCCGGACTTGCAGGAACCCTTGGATCTCTGGACAGCTACCTGAGTTGAGCAGGTTCTGGAAGGGAGAGGGTTTAGCTGTCAACCCCAAGGTCGAAAACACAGTCATGCCTGAGACATCTATACCTGGTGGCAAATGCCAACAGGACAGGTCTTATACCCCAGCAAACACCTATACATGAAGCTCATGATGGCAGTACTGCAACAATCTGCCTCCTTGGTTCAAATATACCTATTAATTGTACATTAGACATATTAAAGTTTAAAAGATAATCTAAATAAAAGATTTTTTCAGACATACCTGTTCTTTCTAATAACATACTGCATTTGTTGCAGAAGGAAAACTGAAATGCACTCTGCAGCCTTAAGCGTCTATGAATTTTCATTTATTTTGGTACCAGACACTGTAGTAGTACAATTAGGCTACTAATAATAATAAGAGTAGCAGTAGCAGTAGTAGTAGTTGTAGTAGTAGTAATAGTAGTAATGTAGTAGTAATTAAGATAATGTACTCTTTCTAGATTGCTTTTATAAGCTTGGGTTAGATTATAGACTAAGTTTGAGCATTTTCAATTTGTAATCGGTATGGTATTGTCTTGAAGACACCAAAATAAAAGAATTTATCTAACAGAATCCTACAAATGCAGCCATTTTCTACATCAATGCCTGTCTCTTTAAGACAGACCATAATAAATAAAGCATATGAATGTTCCCATTAGCATCTCTTTCGCTCTCTGAAATTTAATCACTAACTCAAGGTTACCTGGATGAGTTCTGACGAAGTCATGCCCTTGTTGACATCAGCGCTGTCAGAGATCATGTGTTCCGGAAAGAACATCTGAAACAGGATATGACAGGAACCACTCACTTGCATACTAGTCCAGATACCTGACTTCCAGTCTGGAGGGGAAGACAGACCAGGACAGATAAAGCCAACCCAGACCCAAAAAAGGAACGGATAGAGCTCATTACCATGGGTGTTTTGAAAAACTCGTATTTGGCGTAGTTCTTCCTGAATAAAAGCTTGCTATCTCCATCTAGTGGCCAGGTGGCCTGCACTTCCACTACTGTCTCATGGTCTTCAAGGCAGCGCTCTGTTGGCACATACAAACCAGACGGGGCCAATGTCAGTGCACACTCTTCACCTGGCTGCAAAACATGCCACATGAAAATCCTTTAACAAAACTGCCATTATAGAAACAGTATGCATCTGAAAATTTGAGAACTTCATCGGAAAAGGATACAGGTCATCCCAGGAGCTACCTAAGTACCTCTGAGCAAGGAAAATATCCTGACAAAGAATGAAAAGAAAATATCCAGATATACAAAGGTTTCCTTGTTTTACTTCTCTTGTAGTTTTATTAGATTACACTATATCTGCGTCTCTGTAATTTGTTTCTTTATACAGAAGCTCCCTGGGTTACAATGGTCCGTGCTACAATATTTTGACTTTATGATGGGGATGATTATTTAACACATTACATGAGATATTCAACACTTTATTATTAAATAGGCTTTGTGTTAATGATTTTGCCCAACTGTAAGCCAATCTAAGTGTTCTAAGCATGTTTAAGGGAGGCTAGACTAGGCTATGATGTTTGTTAGGCTTGATGTACTCTATTAAAACGCATTTTCGCTGTACAATCTTTTCACCTTACCATAGGTTTTTCAGAATATTACCCCATTGTAACCCAAAGATCATCTGCATTGACATTTAAGGGCAGCACAGCAACACTAAGTAGAGCTGTTGCTTCACACCAAGAATGAGACTCTGAATCCCACTCTTACTCTGGCTGTTAGGGATTTTCTCTCTGATGTGTGGGTCTCCTCTAGGTCCTCGAGCTTTCTCTGCCAGCCCAAAGACATGCTGCTTGGCAGACTGGTGTATCTATGAGGCTGTGTGCATCTATGTGCCCTGAGATAAGCTGGTACCCCATCCATGGTGTACCTCTGCTTGTGTGCCCCACACTACCTGGGATGGGTTCCAGGATACTCCCTCCCATCAACCTGACAAGGATAAGAATTAGGAAGCTGACTGGATACTGACATTTATTGTTAACTGGCCACTCCAGAGACGTAGAACAAGCCCCGTTTATGTCACTCCAGAATCATTCTTTCATTCAGTCACTGGGAGGTCACTTTTCAAACCTACTTATCACGTCATAATAGGGAGTCTCATCAAACAATGAGGTAGTTGGTGCCGCGTCATTCAGGCTGAATAATACACGTGGCTTTGGAGAGCTCTTCTGCCTTTGTTGACTTTGCCAATTTTTCTCTCCGATATGATTACTCATCTATTGTCAGCTTTCGGCTAGCACTCTATTTGCAAACATTTGTTTGACAAATTACCTAAAATGTGCATTGTTAAATATGTGTTTAACCTAGCATCAGATGCAGTTTAAAGTATTTTAAGTGAGATGCAATATGAAGAGGACAAATTGCATATGGCATTAGGAGTGTAGTATAGGCGCTGCAGGCAGTGCAGCTGGTGCAGCCGCAGCGGGGCTCTCAGAAACAGGAGCCCATGGAGGGTCAAAGGCCCCTTTTGTGGGGAGGATCAGGAGGCTATTGATCTATTGAATGACTGCAGCACATTACACTGCATCATGAGCCACCAGAAATAAAACAATATTCATGCTCTTTACCTGGCTGGCAAATCTTTGTCACTCAGAATGTCCAATTTTAAGTGTTTCTTTCTTTCCAACCAGGCTATAAAAGTTTGTATTGTAACCCTTAAGGATATTTCATAAAGATACAAACCATATCTGTAACATTTGACTGGTAAGTGTCAAAGGCTTTGTGTGCATGTTCATAAACGAGGACTGCCCCCCCCCCCCCCCAAAAAAAAGGCGGCCCATTATAAAAATCTTACGTCACTGACTTCACATTTGGATTGGGACTGCCAGTCTCACCTAGTCCGAGGCCCGCATGCAGTTCTATAAGGGCCCAGCTCTCCTGGTCGGCACAGTGGGCCGTCTGCACCAGCATGCGGCAGACGTCTCGTGCCGCGGCACCCGTGGGAACCCAGAGCGAACGGCTGCGACCATCTTCCCCAAAGATCTTCACCACCTGCCAAGACCAGCGACAGACAGGTGGCTGAGAGTGTGCCATGCAGAGGTGAACCCTACTGTCGTCATATGCTGACTCAGTCCTGCAAACGCGGAGGGGAAATGCTGATGTCTAAATGCACAAGTAAAGAAATGTGACCAATGTGTTGACAGGTATACATGCAGCACTTAGTACTGAATACACAATGAGGGACAGAAAACTGAAAACAGACGAGGAACTTCAACTAAAAGTAGCATAACACCATGACACCATAAACGAAAGCACATAGAGAAAGGATTAGACTCTAGTATCAATAAGCAGACAGATCTGTCAGGATAAAGGTCAGCTTGTAAAAACATTTACATAATAATAATGACATCATCGATATCCACCAAATCCTCTTTTTTTCCACTCTCTAATAATATAGTGACTAGGAATATTGACTTCTAATTCAAGGAGGAGTGAAAAACGTTGACATACAGTTAGGTAAACACATATTAAATTGTTTTAGAATCTGGCCCTTAAAAGGCGTTAAGACAGGTTTTTGCAATAAAAACATGTAAGTGCATTGCAAAAGATGTAGAAAGTCCTGCTGGCTTGTATAAATCTAACAGGACTGTTAAACAGAGCCAGCTGAGCTGTTTAAGAGTGAAGACAGCAGATAGGAAAGAAGTGCAGAAACAAAAAAGCTATGTATGGCTTTACAGAAAATGCAGCAACATAGTTTTTGTCTTTTTGTGCTGGTATCCATAGCATTGTTATTGTATTATCATGTCTGTTGCAGCCGTTGTGCCCATTGTTCTGCCCATTGTGGAGGTTAAACGTTGGTTGGACAAATAAAAGCAGCCATGCTGGTGCCTGCTGCCTGGACAGCCGGCATCTCACTGCAACCGACAGGCAGCCCGGAGGCTTCCAGCCAGATGATGCATAGAGCTGGATCCTGAAGAGAACTGAAGGACTTTTCTCCTGAGAAACATTTGTGGGAAAGTGAATGTTAGACGGTAATCAGAAGGTAAACCTGCCGCTTAGCTGGCAAACATGGAGCTGATTAGATTCACCAGCATAAAGATGGCCTCTTTGTATAAGGGGATTGAACAGGTTACAGTGTTGGAGCAACAGCACTCAAGTTGGTAAAGCATTATTGTCTCGAGTGTTTTTTACCTCAATAAAGCACAGGTTATGTGGTCTCAGATGCAATAATCATGGGAATGCACATATAAAGGGCACCTTGCCCTGTGCACCTGGCCTAGCATCATTCCTTTTTAATGGGCCCTCTGGAGCTGTTAGTGTCATGGCCTGTTACAGTCATGTAGCCTTTTAGCCCAAGGCCTTTCTGTGTTTCAGATTTTTGCCCTTGTTCTGGGAAGATGGAATATTTCCCAGGAAGAGCTGCTGATTTAACCTCAAGAGAACCATCTCTGCCCTCGTGAAGAGAATCAGCCACTAGCCTTGTCTCACTGAGGATCGTTTGTGGCTATTTCTGTTTGTAACTAATTTCCTTTCCCATCTATTAATTGGCTGGGGCGTTTGCACAGGTACTTACATTGATGACTGTTCTTCTATCTCTTCTCTAGAGATGATGTAAAAACAGAATCTCTTTATGTGGCAGGAGCCTACAGGTGTGTCTCTCTGATGTAGCAGCATAAAGGTGGAGAAGGCAGCATAGTACATTAGGCTAAGACTGGGGAGGATGTGGCATGGAAACCCCATGGTTTCAGAGGCTTTCAGAGAAGTAGAAGACTGAGATTAATGCTTGCTTTCTTGAAAGCAGGATCGCAGAGTTCCATGAGAACTGGAGAATGGCGTGGTGTAAGGAGACACAGTTAGACTGGGATTCCTGGAGTACCCAAACTTCCCATACTGTGACCTCTCTCTAGGGACTTGAAGACCCACAGAAGACAGCCAGCAAGGGATACCCACCACCAGGTAGACTGGCTCCAATATGGCACTGCCATAAGCAGCATAAAGGTCAATGCATGATACCTAAGATAGGCTTGTCAAACACCAGTATTTTCCAAGGTGGCCAGACACCGCTGGCCCAATCCAAGAGCAGACAGCAATTACAATGTCAAACAGAGCTACAGAGAAGGTAATCACAGCAGCTGTCCATCAGTCTTGTAGTACATAAACCAGGTTCTTCTGAACTCAACAAATGAGTGCTTTGAGCCCCATGCACTCCATTAGTAAGGTCCAAATGTACTCTAGAAAACCCGCTAAATGGAGAATAAAAGAAACAACATCTCCGGAGAAATATCACTGTATCAATATATTCTTCATACTGGGCTGCTAATGTGCCAATAGGTGGTATCTGAGACACTGAATGAGAATGACAGGGCACACTCACTGCTGTGTCATCCTGTCTCTCAGTATCCCATGGGACAGCTATAACAACCAGTCTGACCTGGATATGTCATCTGCCAATCACCAGGCCCAGACAGCCTGGGGCAGGAAGGATGACAGTGGCACTTTATATGGCTCCCATTCATGACGGCATGCAGGGATTGTGCAATGTTCCAGGGTCGGGTTCATTTCAGATTCAACACTGTGATCCCCTTCCACTTAGTGTCCTTTTGTCTCTTTTATTGCTGCGTAAAGTTCAACTTAGTGAAAAGAGGGAAAAACTTTTGGTTTCATCTGAGTAGCAGAGCAATGTCTTACAAAGAAATGCAGTTTAAAGGGAGAGGATTTCGGAAGTTTAAGATAGCTAGCCATGCCAGTGGTGTAAAAAATAAAAAACAAAATACCAGGAAGGATTTTTAAAAATTGTAAAAAGTAGGAACTTTGTGAGAAGCGTTTCCAGCTGTGATTGTTGATATTCCGCATTCCTACTGCATAATCAATTTGTTTGCACCATGTTTACTTGTTTGCACCATGTTTACTTGTTTGCACCATGTGTACCATTTCTGCAAGCTGCATGTTTTGCACAATATGTAAAGTTTACCTTAATCTTTATAGGACTTGATATATAGATATGTGTGCTTATTTACCACAAAAAAAACAACTCCTCTTTAAAACTAGCACCATTGATTCTGTCATTGTGTGTTATGTTTTGAACTTAGGTGTGTCACCATCAAAGCTGCAAATAACTCCTCTTCAGGTTAACCAGCCACACACCAACGCAAAATGTCAGAAAAATGTCTTCCGAGGATATGTCACTTTCAGTTTGTCCCATATCCCAAGACTACAAAAAGTTTGGCTTCAAGCAAGCAGGAAGCCGGGAATTTTAGGCGTGTCGCGTCACACGCACACTGAAGCATCACCCCCCTTTGTCAACTGCTTTTCTTTGCCTGAATTAATAGGTTACAGAGTTCAAGAAACTTTGAACTTGCAGCTAGAAGGAGATGCTTTGAGATTCCAGCTTGAGCTGCCAGTTATTTTACATATGCTTTTGTGCCTGACACTCAAAGTAGCATTCCTGTATTAACCTGGCCATTTCAGATCACACCTGACTGTGGATTTTGCCCAACTGTTAGTGATGACACTATAATCTCAGAGTCCACCACACTGCAGAACAATGACGATTGATTTGCAATGTGCAGCATGGTGATGTTGGCCATGTGAGTGGAGCAGATCGTTGGGTCGCCTGTTAGGTGGAATCCTGCATGAAAAGATGCTGTGTGTTAAAGTGTAGGATTTTCTGGACCTATGCCATGTGTCTCGTCACTGGGAAAACACTATGGTTTTTGCTCTTTGCCACTGAAATGTTTTTTTTCTCTATGTGTGGAATACCTGAAGGTTAAGCTACTCCTCACACAGTTTACAGTCTGTTTAGTTCTCTATTTAAGGCACATTACACATGTATGAAGCTAGGTCCAGTCCTGGCTTTCTGCATAAGCAGATTGCATGTTCTTCCCACAGTTCAAAAACACACATGTTTGAACTGGTGTCTCTGAATGGATAAAGCATGTGTTTCTGTATGAGAATATATACCTTCTGATGGACTGGTATGCTGAAAAGGATGCCCTCTGCTTCATAACCTGTTTTCCTTGGAGATTTCCCCCCACTACCTCATAGTGGCTAAGTATTTGGAACATAGATTAACAAATAAATAAAGCATCTCACACGGGACTGGTCCAGTCAACACCTGGACCTGTAGCACAGTATTCTTGTGTTTTGCATTCCTTGTTTTTCTGTCGTTTTCATCCTGTTGTGTTAATTTGCGTAACGTCAGAAGCATTCTTTCCGCGCGCGCTAAGTCGCACCGCCCTCGTCAGGCGCTGTTGAGCTGTCGCTTCTGCAGCGCCCTTGCGAGGCCCCGTCTCTGCGGGCACGTACGTGTGTGTGAGCATGCACACAGCCCTGGCGGCCTCAGTTGCCCCGCAGGCCGGGCACATCAGGTAACATCTGCCGTGCCCCAGGACAGCACTCTGCCCTTCTGCCGCACTGCTGCCCCCAGTGACGGCTTGTCCCCTAAGGCACCGAATTACAGACGGGCTTCTGGCGTCAGTCTGCGAGATGACAGCATCCGCGAGCGGCTCTGCCAGCCACTGTGTAAATGACACGCTACCACATACCAGTAAGACTGCAATAGCAGTCACGCCTCAGCACTCAGCACGGCTGCCTCTATTCAGACCAGACCAAACCAAACCCGACAAAACAAACATAGCCGATTGGGGCATTTATGGAACTGCACGTATTGCAAAACTGTTTCACACCAAATTAACCACTTATTAACTGCTTCTGCATTCTTGAGTCACCCGAATGACACGCAGGCGGTTCATTAGCTTTAAGTGTGCACCACATCATTGTTTCAACTGGTGGGTCGCGACCAAAAAGTGGGTAATTTTCAGAGGGTTGCAGAGAGCCTAGTTAAAAAAAATATTGCCACCCTCACTCTCCTGGTCACCAACTTCATGTCTTTAATTTTTGGTGTGAGTGAGTTTGGGTCTTAACCTCCTGAGTCCCGGGCTTTTGTTTGGTTTGCATGTTTTATTTCATTTAGCTATTTGGGATTAGTAGGACCTCTTAATCTTAAAACCAAACATTATTTTTTTGAACAATTAATAGCTTTAAACTAAAAATGATGTCCTTATATGAGGACGTAGGGTCTCAGGAGGATAAACTTACTGACCATGGAATAATGTGGGTTCTGAGTGTGGACCCACCCAGAACCGCTGCATTACGTCGCACTGCATTTGTAGCTATGCTCATTACTAAAGAATGAGGAATCATTGGTTATTTGTCATTATATTCATGCAGTTGATTGATGAATGCCCACATATTTAGAAAATATTGTAAAATGAACAATGTCCTGTCCAGGATGTCTCTTGCTTTGTGCATAGTGCTTCCTGGGATAGGATTCAGTGACCATGACCCTGTTCTGGATAAACTATTATTGAAGATGGATGGATGGATGGATGGATGGATGGATGGAAGGATGGATGATGTTTATAATTTCACTGTAATGATATGTGTGACAGAACGCTGTAGTAGGTCTTCATATTAAAATTATTTAGGCTGCAGGGTTTTTGCAAATTAAAAGTCTGCCGCAGCAATCATTGTGTCTGACGCAAGAGTGCTGCAAGGTGAGTGACAGGGACATCACATGAACATCGCCTTGTCCAGCACCCCCTGGCACCGACGCCCGCTTTCACTCACATGTGTGCCAGCTGCAGGAGAGCTGCCCTGTCCAAGTGGAGAGCCAATCAGAACCGGTGAGTGGGAAGGACTACAGAGCTCTGGGAAGGGATTGGGTATTGAGGGCACTGACGAAGCGGGTGACTCTCCTTCTTTGGATCTGAAAGATGAAAACGTAAAACAATACTATATACTAAAAGTAAACTGGTATCTTTATCCAGACTGACCACTGCCTTGTACCCTGTGTTTCTGGGATAGGCTCCACTCCCCCCCCATTTAACCTGTGCTGGCTAAGTGTTTGGAAGATAAATGGACATATTAATAAAACTTCTAACATGGGACTGGTCCAGTCATTTCCTGAGCTGTTAGATTTTTCACCATGACCTTGTACCAGATAAATGGAAGATGGCTGTATGGATAGATGCAGCATAGCACTTCTGACACTTTCAGACTCTCCTCCATCAAAGTACATACTTTGCAGCTCAGAACCTGAGCTCTACCGCCAGCTGGTTGTCAACGGGAGGCAGACTCCGCATAAGTGCTTCCATAAATCTGTCAGGTGCCTGGAAGTTGCCGGGTGCCAGTGGTGAGGGGGCGTGCCGCTGTTATGCTCGGGGCAAAACCTTCCCACACGGCACCCAGGCCTCGTGCCGAAACATTAAGTGTTGAACTGCACTGAGACCTGTGCTGATATTATTTTGCATCCAGCTACCCATTTGACTTGTTCAAGCTGTTCTCACGTAATACAGAGTAGTTGAGCTAGTTAACCCATGACCCAGTGAGTCAAAGTACCTTTTCTGATGGATGCTGACTGGCAGGGACCGGCACAAGGCTGAAGTTTCCACAGCTGAGGTCCTAATACTGGGGTTATTCTGAACATCTGTGCAGGTGTTCTTGGCAGTGTCTGCCCCCTTAAAGACTTCTCTCCATGACCCTTCCACCTCCATGGAATTCTCTAGAACATAAAGATTAGTGTATTATTAGTAGAGTTATACAATGCCCATTTCACTAACCATACACATAGAGGTAGCAAAAAAAAACAGACATGCCAAAAGAGTGACAGGGGAGCCATGGGAAGAACATGTCGACGTTCCGCGACTCTAAGCATCTGCTCCTCAAGCTCAACTTAACACAGTACTGCCCCCCCAAACTCCAGCAGAAAAAAACTGTGTTAAAATTAATGGAAGGATATCAGCAGTGGGACAAAGCAAAGCACAGGAGAAAGAAAATGTCGGCTAAGAACAAAAACAGACATGGAGATGGGTGGTGGCTGGCAAAGGATACGGCACCTGCCCGTATGAGAGCCACAGAGCGATTCCATGAAGGAAGATGGCAAGCTGTGTCATTTCCCCAAAATCACAGCAGCCTGACTGCTCCATGACCTCAGCCAGCCTAACCACCCTACAGAACCATGATCTGTTAATACACATTACTAACACATACATGACTGCAGGTGGTATTTCCCCACACATCCTATTTACAGGAAGAGGCCGAAGGTGCGGCCCAGGACAGGGCTTAGAACAATGATATGCACGCGGCAACTGAAACAACAAAAACAAGACAACCAGTTTTTCAACCAGGCATGAAGAGTGTTCGTGCGTGTGCATAAACACATCATACCCTACACTACCTCCTCGGAACTTGAGGGTCAGCTTATCTATATTCGGGCGTACTTTGGCACTGGTACTTTCGGGCGGAAGTGCGGTCCCTTAATGCGCCAGTGGCCTTCGGGGGCAAAGCGGGGCCCACCTTCAGCTGACACGCAGCGGTCCGTCAGCCAGCCGCAGCTTGTGAGTGCCTGACGGGCTGCAGCTCCCTGCAGTGAATCACGGCCAATTCCCCAGGTGCGCCTCTCCCTCCTAACGGGTTGTCTTCTCCGTGAACCAGGAAGCGGGACTGTGCAGAATCTAAAAACACAACAACACGTAGAAAATAAAAAAAACACACTGACACGTGGAGAGCCAGTGTGTAAATGCCTGTTTTCTAAGGCTTCCATTAGAGGAAACGTGATACAGCCAAAGCCCGCACAGACCAGCTCAGCTTGTGGAGTTATCTCAACTGACTCTGCCTTTTTCTTTCACTGACCGCAATGAAAGAAGGAACAGGTGTTTCGTGGTACAGCCACCATGGTAGAGCCTGGGTTTGCACAGGGTCCGCTGGGTCTGTGAGGGTTATCCTTGGTCTTGCATGGGATTAGACCCAATGCAGCTTTTTCTGGGACATGTCTGGACCTATCTACTGTTTCACAGTTTTCTCACGATCAATGCAATGCACAAAACCATGATAATCTTCTCCTGAGATGTAAAAAAAAATCACAAGATCCACTTGATATGGAGGTTAAATTTTGTTTTCTCGTTTATTTCTTAAACATACTCTATGTCAGCATATACCTGCCATTCTCCAAAATCAAGTAGAGAATAAATGAAGCCAGGTCTAGCTCAAGCACGCCAGCGGGTCACTCTCTCTGGCGGAGAGCAACCGGCGTGGGCCAGGAGGCGGAGCCAGCTGCTCGCCGTCAGACTCCGCACAAAACGCTCCTTTGTTCGACGACCCCGGATGACTTGGCGCCTGCGTGTACGAGCGTGCCCCGGCAGGGCGTGCCATCAAAGTCACACAGCAACGCTAACACACCTGGCGGGGGGTCAGAGGTCACTGGAGCAGGTGGAGATCGCCTGCCGGGCCCCACCGTTAGCAGGGCAAACAACCACAGGTCTCTTACTTTCCATCTCTGAGTACGCTGGGAGGAACAATGACAGCATGGCACGGGACGTTCAGTGACCAGTCCCCACGTGTGTCTCTGCTTCCAAGGCCGTGTGCAGAAGTGCCCTTTTCCAAGCATACTGACTAACTGTGTAAGATCTTGTCCCTCCTGAGTGTCACATTAAAGTAACTATAAATTTCCCGATCTATCAATAAGACATCATTTGCGGCTGCTAATTAAATGCTGCATTGTCTTCTTGGCAGCATGTACCTCTGCCTGCTTTAGGTATTAGTAAAATGCAAATGTGTGATAGGCTTGGAGTAACTTGTATGTTTTTTTTTTTCAATTCATCATTTAATTGTTTTGTTTTTGAACTCCATGCTGCACGAGCGCGGCTGAACTCAGAGTCCATCACACCGCCGCAGCTCCAAAAGAACACACGCCTGCTGTCTCACCTCTGTTAAATGTGACCCAAAATCAGCAACCCAAGAAGACGCCTGTTTTCCGCCTGGTTCTCTGTGCAGGCTGCCAGTCCAAGGCACGTCTATTTTTAATTTCTGCTTTGACATGAAGGGACCTGCTGTTAGTCTGATTGTCCCGTGAGCCGACAGAGGAGTTCCCATCCGACCGGCCCAGTATCACTTCACATCTGTGTCCTCGCTTCACCTCCATGCTCTGCCCTGCCTCCTCCCCCTTCGAAGGGCTCCCCTGCGCCTCCTCTCCTCCCCCCTCAAAGCCACCCTGAGCGTTTTCTGGTGCTTGTTTAAGTCTGCCTGATCTAATCTCAGGTATCCCCTCTGGGAAGACAGATACCAGACAGAATCCAAAATCCAGAGCCAAAGTCTAAGTTCCTAAGAAAAACCCTGAATCATGTAAAGATCCATGATTTTATTGATGTTTGTAATGTGATCCACTATTTACACTCATGAACATATGAACAGGTGGTTTCTTCATAGTTGGGGGCTGGGGGGGTTGTTAGTGAAAACCTCTCCTGGGTTTTGTCAGCAGTGCAGGCAATGAGCTCACTTGAGTTTGGAGAACTGCCAGGAACCTGTTCTTTGTATTCAGACACAAAGCAGTTCAGTAGTCAAACTGAGACAGAGTGGCACAGTGCCCCCTCCCCCACACCTGACTCAACCCCAGGACACCTCAAACTGAAACTTACTGCCCCCTTCCTGTCCTCCTCATGTACAACAGGCACGTATAAAGAGTAAACACCAAACCTCAGACTTGCACTCCAGGCAACTTGGGAATTAGAAATTAGTACACAAATTAAAAATGAACAGCTCCATAAAATATAATCACTACTTACTCATGATTTTTTTCCAGCTGAAATAATGTCCAAATGATTTTGGTTTAACAAGTAAAAATGAAATAATCATAAAAAATAAAGACATAACCTTAAAATAGCAAACCTACATCTAAATGTTTAAAGTTAAACAGAATAAGTAAGTCATTAAACTGAAACCAAAACAAAGTTCGCAGTGTTTTAATGTTACTCCGGACAACTTGTATTATCTGGACACATCCCATATCCCCTTTGCTGGTCCTTTGTTTAGCAGTGTAAGCTAAAACCTGATTTTGAGGATTTTGTAGATAAGATACTAAATCTCAAGCAGGCATGAATAGCAGGCATAAAATAGAAGCAAATAAACAGAAATTCTAACCCCTGTTATCTGCTATAGCGGGGTTGGTGTTGTGACACTTTGAAATCTTTTTTGTATCAAGTATCAGCATTTAAATTCATTTTTACTTTGGAAATGGAATAGATATTACAATAATAGAAAAGACAGAGTGCAATGTTTGCTAAAGATTGTGTTTCCTAGTTTAACACCTAAGGAAAAATATGTACAGGTGTACCTGTAAAGTTGGGTTCACCTAAACCTAGCTATTCATTCAGAACTATTACCCTCTTACCGTATTACCCTTTTACCCTATTACTAAGTATTTAGAGTAGAAACAGGCACGACACAAAGAAAGCAGTTCTTGAATGATCAGTTAAACTTTAGCTAATTTCCACTGAATATACAGTCACAATCAAGGAAGTATTGACGTTTAGAAAATGATACTTGGATGAAAGTCAGCTAGGAAACTTAGTTTTATCTCAGCTAGACAAGGCATGTCAAAGTAGAGAAACAGTTTATTCCAAAATTACGTCTTATTTATTATTTTTTAAAGATGATTAATTAATCAAAACCAAATGAACTCTAACAATCGACTCCGTGAAGCAGAAAATACAAACGTAATCAATTTCAGGTTTCAGTGTTACACTATAATAACGATTCACACATGCACTATCAAGACCGAATTTAATTCGGAAGTTTCTTAAAGTAAATATATATAATAAATGCCCTGAATAAAAACAGAACTGGATCATGCTCTGAAGGGTAAAAGGAGACCTTAAAAGTGCTGGTCCTTCCCAGACCGGAGACTGTACTTTTACCTGGTCGGAAGTCGTCGGCGAGGCGGGCAGCGTACGAACTGATCAACTACAACCGGCAGATCCTGTTCCTTAGCCGCCACAAGTTGTCATTTCTTGGCCTCTCCCACGCACGGCTGACGGCTCTGCCCCGCGTCTCATATCCGTGGGAGGAGCGAGCATGCCGTTCCACCTGAGCTGTGGGGGCAGCTTTTTACGGGGTGTCCGATCTGACACAACGCAGTACAATAAGAGTGTTGTGACAGAAAGTCTCTAAATCTGGCGTACGTCTTTCTCCTTAGATCGCGTGTTCAGGGACAGATATATTTCCCTACTGCATAAATCCATGCTTAACGTGTCGTATCCTGCACTGACGCGCAGAAGCTTAAAGAAATTGGCACGTTCTGTGTCGAAACTTGGGATAATACCTGTCATTCATTTTTTGAGGACATTTTTTGTGAATTTTACACAATGGAAAGGTTTATCCTGACCCCTGGAGCATTAATATGGCTTAAATACTCCAAAGACAACTGCATTATTGACAATAGAGTTTTTACTGGTCTCTTAGATAAATTATGCGCGAATTACTGAGCAATTTACCTTCCAACCGTTTTTCCAGTACAGGTTCACGGGAGAATTGGGCGCTGTACTTGATGATATGAAACGGCTGTTGGCGCCAGTGTGTTTGTATACTTTGTATCCATTTTGTTTCTGGTTGTATACTCCCTCCTCTTACAATTGTCTGAAGTATTATGGCATCTTCCAATGCATGTACATAATATTCTCAAAATAAGACAAGTTTAGTCAAGTCATTTGTGCATCAAATGAAAGCTCACACTTCATTTGATCAAGAATCCAGGTGTGTGTGCAGTCCAGAGGATTCTGCTTCAAGCAGTTGTGGCACCTGGTTTCTTCATTATCCACCTCTCATATCCATAATCACATAAAATAATATATTCTGATCAATTCTTTTTTGACTTTTTTTGCTGGTTCATCAAGGCAGTTCTGCTCAGCACCAGTCTATCATGTACTTCTTGACTGCAGGATCTTTTGCTGTCACTATTTCAAGCAGACAAAAACCGTCTAAACCAATTTCACACTTTTAAGAGACATATAATTCCTGATTTTGGCTTTTCTTCACAATTTCGGTACTACTTTATAATAAGGCTCCCTGTTGTCGCTTATAAATGGTGGTAATGTAAAAAAAAAAAAAAACTTGTTTATTCTTGTCTATTAATGATTTATAAAGTGTGACAACCAAATTAATAATCTGATTATAAACTATTTATAAAGGGTAGTCTTATTGTAAATGTCCTGCCCTGCCTGATCCTCATGTTTCCTCACGCCTATAGCTCGTTCATCTAACCTCTTGCTCCAGCCCTCATGTGATGCACTCCACCTGCCTCTCATTATCTTCCCTTGTTACTCCTATATGTAAGCGCATCCCTGTCCAGCAAACCCCCGTTCTGTCATTAATGTTGTTGCACTGCTTGCATGTTTCCTGGCTTCCTTGTGTCCTTGGTTCCGAATGCGGTGCAGTCCTGATTGTTTTCAGTGTACTTGTAAACCCCAATATCCTCAATAAAAACCCTTTTGTTTTAGAACCTTGCCTGCTCCTGATTCCTCTGTGCCCGCCTTTTGGGTCTTCTGTTTTTAAAGATCTGTCATTCCTTTTTCAAAGACAATGTGTATATAATCCAGATCATTTTTGAATATTAGGTGGCCTTGTCCAATAAAATCAAATCATATTTACTGTCTCATCACTAGATCCAGTGAACTAGTGAGTAAAAATCTTGGGTCCAGAGTTCCCCATTAGCAGTATGATACACTAAATCAGGGGTAGCCAGTCTTATCCGCAAAGGGCTGGTGTGTATGCTGGTTTTTGGGATAACCTGTAGATCAGCTGTTCAAACCCAGGTGTGAGGACTCTTTCAGCCAATCAGTCATCTAATTAGTAATCTAAGATTGGCTACCCCTGCACTAAATAAATTCAACCTGTTCACAGAATGAAATACAGTACTGTGCAAAAGTCTTAGGCAGTCCAAAGAAATGTTTAAAGCTGTTTATCTGGGTAGCAAGTGTACTT
>JAODJU010000095.1:14427629-14462295 GCA_026776725.1 Gnathonemus echidnorhynchus | reverse complement strand
TCTGAAATGGCTAAGCTGACACACTTTGACAGGCATAATATCATAGTTTTACACCAACATGAGGATAATCTAAACATAATTTTCTTTGCCTGCCTAAGACTTTTGCACAGTACTGTATATACTATACATATGCACAAAATACAGTATGCAATGAATACTTTACACAGACTGTAGGTGCAAATAACAACATTTTAGTGCATCAAAAGGATTTTTAGTAGTGCAATGGGGAATGGAGTTAGTGTCCTGGAGGGTGACTGTTACTAGCTGAAGTTCAGCATCCTGGTCACCTGGTGGATGAAACTGCCCCAGAACCTGCTGGTCCAGCACCTGATGCTGAGGTCCAGTTGACCTGACAGTAGCAGAGTGTGCAGTGCATGATTGGGCTCCCTGTTGGTTTTAATGCCTTTTGTCCATCACCAGCTGGTGTAGATGGCCTGCAGTGGTGATGGATCCCTCCAGTGACCTATTCAGCAGACCACATCATCCTCTGCAGTGCTTTGTGACTGATGGCAGTGCAGTTCCCATACCAGGCAGTGATGCATCTGGTTCGGAGGCTTTCAGTGGTGCATCAATAGAACTTACGGAGGCTTTGGGGGCTTAGCTCTGCCAAAGCGCTTCATCCTCCTGAGCTAGATGAGGCACTGTTATGCCTTCCTCACTGCCTCAGTGGTACAGTATGCACTGTCTATGTGAGGTCCTCTGTGATGTGCACACCAAAGAACTTAAAGCTGCTAACTCCTTCCATGTGGACCCAATGATGGAGATGGGAATGTGTACTCCTCCTTACTTCCTAAAGTCCACTATTGGCTCCTTGGTCTTGGCGATGTTGAGGGCGAGGCAGTTTTCCTGGCACCAGTATATCAGCACTCTACCTCTCTGTACATGGTCATGTCACCGTTGGAGATGAGACCCACCGCCATCGTGTTGTCCACAAACTTCACAATGATGTTGGAGCTGTTTGTGACCACGCAGTCATGGGTGTACAGGGGGGCTGCCGTGTTAAGGATCATGCTGATCTGACAAGAAGCCCAGGATACTGCTGCACAGAGAGCTGTCCAGGCTGAGGGCTCTGAACTTCCTGTTGAGTTTGAAAAGATCAATGGTGTTGATTGCTGAGCAGCAGTCCACAAACAGTATTATCACATACACTATATGGATACATCACTTTATCAGCCATAAAGTGCAGACCATATAAAGTAACAGAACAGGGTTGCTGTTGCTGTACTGAAGTCGCCAAAGATCTGTTGACTCAGTAGCTGTAGAGTTCCAAACTTCTTCTGGCATTAACCCCAACACAAAAACTGTGTGCTGGGGGCTTCATGGAATGAGGTTCCATGACCGAGCAGCTGCAAGTAAACCTCACATCACCAAGCGCAATGCCAAGAGTTTGATGCAGTGGTGTAAAGCACACCGCCACTGGACTCTGGAGTAGTGGAAATTTGTTCTGTGGAGTGACGAATCACGCTTCTGTCTGGCAGTCTGATGGAGGAGTCTGGGTTTGGAGGACACCAGGAGAAAGTTACCTGCCTAACTACATTGTATCAACTGTAAAATTTGGTGGAGGAGGGATAATGGTATGGGGTTGTTTTACAGGGCTTGCGCTAGGCCCCTACATTCCAGTGAAGGGAATTCTTAATGCTTCACCTTACCAAGACATTTTGGACAAATCTATGATTCCAGTGTTGTGGGAACAGTTTGGGGAAGGCCCAAGCGCACAAAGCAAGGTCTGTAAAGACATAATTAGGTGAGTTTGGCATGGAAGAACTTGACTGGCCTACACAGAGCCCAGACCTCAACCCCATCAAACACCTGTAGGATGAACTAGAACAGAGATTGCGAGCCAGGCCTCCATGTCCAACATCAGTGTCTGACCTCAGAAATGCTCTTCTGAATGAATGGGCAAAAATTCCCACAGACACACTCCAAAATCTTGAGGAAAGCCTCCCCAGAAGAGTGGTAGCTGTTACAGCCATCAAGGGGGGACCAACTCCATATTTATGCCATTGTAAGTAGAATGGGGTGTCATAAAAGCTCCTGTAGGGGTAATGGCCAGGTGTCCCAATGTTTGTGTCTATATTGTGTACGTTTCCCTCCTTTTCAGGTGGGAGAAGGCAGTGTGCAGAGGCAGGGCTATTGCATTGTCAGTGGATCTATTCTGATAATAAGCAAACGGTAACAGGTCCAGTGAGGCAGGCAGGGTGGAGCCCTGATGTCGCTGAGCAGTCTCTCAAAGCACTTACTGACAATAGGAGTAAGGGCTATGGGGCACTAATCATTTAGGCAGGTTATCCTGGTGGTCGTTCGTATAATGACAATAGTGGATGTCTTGAAGCAGGCAGGGACAACAGGCAGGATGTGGGAGTGGTTGAAGATTTCCATGAACACTGACACATACTTCAAGGACACGCCTGGTGATGCCATCTGGGCCAGCAGCCTGCGGGGGGGGGGGGGTTTACTCACATGATGGTCTTGCACACATTGACCACGGACACAGAAAGCATAGCGACATCATCAGCAGCATGCAGTCTCTCTGGGGGGCGGAGTTGTTGGCCTAAAAACGAGTATGAAACGTTTTCAGCTCTTCCAGAAGAGATACGGTAGTGCACGTCACACGGGCTTTTCCTCTGTAGTCTGTAATGGTGTTCCATCCCTTCCTCATGCTTCAGGTGTTTCCATTAAACTGCAGTTTCACCTTGCCCCTGTATCCACACTTGGCTGCCTGTATTGTCTTACGGAGGGCGTTGTTCCAAGGTTTCTGGTTGGGATATATCTTTATTGCTTTGGACAGGAAAACATCCTTGCTGCACTTCCTGATTAATCCACAGATTGATCCCACATATCCGTCAATGTTGTGTTTGGATGTTTTCTGAGGTTGCTCAGTTTCACCTGGAGCTTGCACATAGTCACTATGTGCAAATTTAACAAAATGAAGTACTCTTCATCTGTTTCTAATCTAGTCTTTGCTATTTGAATTCCATCATTTGGCACAGAGTATGTGGTCTATTTGATTTTTCTGACCTCTATCAGCTAATGTCCAAGTATTAAGATGACACTTTTGTTGCCAGAAGAATATGTTGGCAGGGAAGAGGTGGATTCACTGAAAGTAGTTATTTACTTTCCAGCTTAGATTCTTCTGATTAACTAAATAAATACTGGCCAACAGTGTTTCCCACCTCCTTCTTTCTGACTTTGGCATTTCATTCTCAATTCACTATGAACATATTTTCTTTGCATGTCCCATCTGTTTAACCCTATATAACCATGATATCAGTCGGTCACAGACAGTAGTGTAGGGTGACCAGATAATCCATGTCAGGGAGGACACTTTGAGCTAGGACAGGAATTGTAAATTACCATTTCAACTAAACTGACCTGGATTTCACTTGAGCACTGAGTTCTTGCTGTGTGCTGATTGGTCAGTCTCCTATAATCAAGCATGTGTCACTAATGCTAATGTGAAACAGCTGGATGAGTCTTTCAATCAAGGAAACAAACCAGTCAAAGCACAAGAAGAGCTGAGCTATTTAGCCAAGCACAGGAGCCTTTCAATTTGAAAGTAGTTTGTAAAACCCGAAGTAGCTCAAAGTGTCCTCCCTGACATGGATTATCTGGTCACCCTACAGTAGTGGGATCGGTTACAGTCTCTCCACCGTCCCTCTTAACTATGAAAGCCACACAACTTCTTTGCAGTCCATTTCCTGAGTCGCAAATGGTATGTTTGCCTGACTGAAAGAACCATAGTCCAGCTCATTAATTTTGCTGAGATCTCAATTTGCAAGTGATCTATGTCCATCGTTACCATATCCAGCTTTCCATAGCTTATGATCCACACAATGTTGCAGTACTGATCCTTTACAGCTTCTCTTTGCATTCTCTTTTGAATTTTATTTGCTGGTATGACGAACAACCAAAAACCTTTGATCCAAGTATGTCATAAACACCTTCTGCCCTCAGTAGAATGCTTAGCTCCATCAAATTTGCATAAATGCTTTCTGACCTGAAAGACCCACTTATAAACATTATGTCATTATTCATTCTAGTGTGCCTGTCCATAAGGTTTTCTTAGTAAGATATAGAAGTGCTTTATCATTGCCTTCTTCCACAGTTTAAAATACTGCACTGTAATTACCTGCTGTTGACACAAGACTATATCCCTAAGGCCTGGTATATGTCATAGGTTTCAGGTACCACCTCTGCCAAGACCTGTTTTCCATAGGTGACCCTGGCAGGAGTTGAAAACACCTGGCAACATAACTCTTAGCTTCCCTAACACACCCCCACCACCATGCCCTGACAGGCTACCATGTCATGTAGACGTACTTTGTGATACTGAGTTGTAAATATTTTATTTAAAGGAATGCTTCATTGGGCACTCCTTCACCGGTAAGGGATTAAACTTGGCTTCAGCTTTCTCTGTGCCGACTTTGCAGTTTGTCCTCGTTTTTTTTTTTCTTTTTCTTGGCTTCCTCTAAATACTCTTGCTTCCTGCAGTCCAAACTGATCTGCCTAAAGATCAGATGAATTTGTGTGCCTGTGTGTGTGCACACCTTCAAATCCACTAGTCCAGGGGTTATCCTGAACCTCAGACTTTATGGAACAAGCTGCACATGCAAGAACAGACCAAAGGCCAAAAGACCAACATCATATGAAAAAAATAAACACTGATGACTGAACACTGATGTTTAAAAAATAATAATAATAATAAAAAAAAAAAAATAAAAAAAAAACTGCCAAGTTAGAAGGCGACAACATACTGAATAAGAAGAATAAAAAACTGATGCATCACGTCACATTCCTGCTCGCAATTTGAAAAGTTGTACATCCTGCAACACAGCTATAGGCCTACTTTATTGTCAACTGTGGGAACTCTACTGCATTTGTCAATTAACTGTACGGCGACTCTTTCATACAGATGCTCAAATAATATATAGTTAAAAAAAATCTTCAGAAATGTATTGGGGGTGATATGGGGGTGCCAAGGCTGGAATACTCCAAGGCTCCCGTGTCTACCTGAGGCAATAATTAAAATAGCAAGTAAGACCTACATTTTTCGGGGTGTGTTAATTACAAAAACTAGTGATCGACATAACTGATATGGAAGTAGGCTACGCATTCGCAGTATAAAGGTTAAATTTCTTGTCATAACAGCAGGTTGCAACTTTAGTCAGCTGGCTAGACTGAGATTTTCAATTCGAGACAAGTCTACACACTCATTTAGGCTACATGTATGTAACGGTTTTATTACCTTGTAAATAGTTTGTATAGGGTTTGCAAACTACCCCCAACGCTTTTGATGCAGCTAATTTTAGGTTTATAATGGAATAATATCGATTTGCCTTAAGATTTCTTGCGTGAGCGTGAGTCTGAAGACGTCAGTGTCACGCCAGAGTAAATGCCATAAATGCTGTCATGACAAGAAATTACCGCGCATTTTAACCTTTATACCGCGAACGCGTACTTGCGTAACAGTTATGTTACTCCCTTACTATATTTAACTTTATGGAACATATAGGTCTATGGTTTGAGAATTAAGCGGCACTATAATAATACTTTGTGATCTAAAACTGGCATTTCGCATAGAACTGGGTTCTGTGACAGAACTTCAGTCCACAGCGCGCCGCAAAGAACTCCAGTTTCCTCCTTCGTGGCTCTGGGGCGCCATCGTCCGTCGACAACATACCTACGGAGATTGTGAAACCGAGCCAATACCGTTGTCCTCTGGGGGGGTTTAAGCCGCAGCCCATCAGACAAATTCTGGATAAACTGACAGATTTCGGATTGCTATATGATATCCGAGACTTTCAGTTCCTCGAACGCTGATTTCGTGTTTGTCTGGTTATCATATGGCAGGTGCACTCATTAGGCGATTTTACCGGGGGTAAAATTGCACCCCCTAATGGTCAGAAAAAATGTATATTTTAACATTTGAACACACACTGCCTGGCAAAAAAAAAAAGTCGCAGTTTAATATTTTGTTGGGCCACTTTTAACTTGTGATTGATTGTGATGCACATTCGTTCATGCATTGATTACATATGCTTAAGCTGCATCTCAAAAAAACTTCATCCAGATTTGCATTAATTTCTTGTCAAGATCTTATATGCATTATAGGTGAGTTGAAACACTCTGTAAAGTCTTCATCAAATCTCAAAGACTTTCAATGGGGTTAAGGTCAAAACTCTGTGCTGCCAAATTCATGTGTGAAAATGATTCCTTGCGCTCCATAAACGACTCTTTGGCAGTTCAAGCCGTATGAATCTTGGCATTATCATCCCGGAATATGTCCATGCCTTTAGGTAAGAAAAAAAACCCATTGCTGGGATAACCTGCCCATTCAGTAGATTCAGGTATTCAGCTGACTTCACCTTATAGCTGCATAACGTTCCTAAGCTTTAATAAAGATCATGTCCTTGGCTTTTAAGAACCTGCTGATTTAAATTCAAGCTGTGACTTTTTTTTGGCCAGGCAGTGTATTAGGATCAGTAACATTAAATTATGTTGCAAAGTTTTATTTGAATATAAGGCTTGTGTTAGTTATATCAATGTGTAATAATTTATGTATTTACTATTTTCATGTGTAGCTCAGTTTGGCATAGCCTGCAATGAATAACTGGTTGGGCTCTCACCTTGCACCACCTGGAAGAAAACCTTAGTTGCCTTTGAGAGAACCTCATGTCGGTTAAAAAAAGGATGCTTAACTGCACACTAAAATCATGGTTCAACAAAACAGCAATCGCTTGTCAAAAACAGCTATGAAGAGTACATATTAAGATACTGCATTGTTCAGTCATATGGGGATTAAATGAAGATGAACCTATTGGTGTAAGAATGTGCATCTCTGTCAGGCAGACAGCAATTACCATGCCAAAAGCAAAGTTTTTTTTTGTTTGTTTTTTTTTTTTTCTAACAGCGCTCAACAAAAAACTGTATCCTCAGGGCAGAGAGAGGAATACAAGATATTATGGAGGAAATTGGGTAAATTGTTTTTAATGACAGCTGTGTTTACTAATTCCGTCAAGTAAAATTAGTGTGCTGCATTCAAATCGATACAATATATGACCTGTCATTATGAACGCGAGGAAGACATACATGTGCTAAACATGTGCTTTCTGAGGAGAAACTGCAAAGATTGTAATGGAAATAGCTGTATCTGACAAACTTCACCTTTGCCTTTTATTCTTAAATTTGCTATTTACTCTTCTGAGATAAAAGTAAATCATTAACTTCTGCATTCTATTTCCATTCACAGGGGCATTCTTCAGATAAATATTCTTCCCCCACACATTGCCATTAGATATTTTCTTTTAATAAAGGAAATCAAGCATGGCAAAAACAGAAGCAGCAACTAAGAATGTAAATAAAAACAAAGGAAGGTAGTTTCAGAAGGCTTCCAATTTAAATAAGCCTTACTACATTGCCTCCATACTATCAAACATTTATACCTCTCTTGCCTATGGATACAAGACAGCATCTTTACTAATATGTAAAGGAACAGATCAGTAATCGATTTTTGGGCATTGTAGGCAATTGTTATTGATACTTTATAGGCAAATCCATACAGCAGCAGGTTCATCTTTTCATAGTGATGTTACTAGTGATTCTAACAAAGTGATTGTATTTTCAGTTACTGGAAAGTTGAAAGTATGATGTACTGCATTTGTCATCCAATCTAACCACAATGATGCACATTCTATACATTATATTTTATCCTGATTTGCTGCTGAATAAATCCAAGACATGCATTCCAAAAAGTGAAAACGTCAGATATTTAGAGGGTTTACCAATTCAGAATCTTCCAGGTTATTCTGAACTTGTTTAGTGGCATACAGCAGATAGGGCCCTGCATAACTTTATTTTTTGGGATTTACAGCACAACATTTACAACAAAAGCAAATAAAACTTGAAGGAATTAATCACTATCTCAAAAGCCTACAAACAAACTGAAATAGAGATCTTTATTATAGTGCATTTTTTCAGATGTTACAAGATGGATTAAAAAAAAAGCTAAAACAAAAGGAAAATTAACTCATTTGGGGAAAAGGAATAAAAAAAAAAAAACACACACACACACACAAACATTTATAAATTTCTCAAACTTAAAGCTTCACGTCTGAACCGTAATGGACCTACCTAAAATATATGCAATAAGGTATTTGTGATTCTCTCACTAATACTTGTAATCCAGATTTATGTGCTGTATGGCTTTTATGGTAGACAAAATAAAATGTGAAGATGAGGATCTTTGACTTACACCTGCATGTTTACAAAGCTGGGTGCATTTTACTTAAGTTTCTGCAGTTGCTCAGCTGTATGCAAACACCACCCTCCCTCAAGAAGGTATTAACTGAAGACATGAGATTTCTCAGCCACACACAGATAGGGTACGCAGAACACGCACTGTGGCCAAGTCGAAAATATAGCAAGTTTCAGGATAACATAATAGTTCCTGTCAACTCAGCTGATGAGGAACACAGAAGTTAACACAGAAATGCATTTCCCAACCTGCAGGTCATGAGTTTCTGCCTGTGCCGAAACCCAGACAAATCTGAAATGGCTGTCTGGATAATGCAGGGGCACAGAGCACAACCACCTATATAAGCTCCATTGAGATCAAGCAACGGGGTGCAAATTTTTCCTAGTCCAGCTCGGATTCCGCTACGTAGCTAATGTGCCTGAGTAACAGACTGTCCAGCCGGTCACAGATGATGAGAATGTGTCCTGTAGCTGTGTGATAATTATGCCTTCAATGGAGAATTTCTTACGGGAAACTTCAATCCTAAATTGTGATTGGTCATACAGCAGGTACATAGCAGTACTGTAATAAAGTCAAACACACACCCATCACAATAATGAAATCATTAAAAATAATATATTGATCACTTAAGCCCCAGACCTCCAGCCTCAACTGTCCCTTCAACATGCTGCATGTTTCTGCAGCTCAGACCCAGCACCGCTGAAAACTATCCAGAAACCAACCGATCCCAGTTACCCCCACCTCCAAATATACCATATGATTACCACTGTACACCTGGCTCTCCACACATGCCAACCAGAGGCAGGCATTCTGTACAAAAAAAAAAAAAAAACAGAAAATCCTGAATAATAATAATAATAATTACACACAGAGTAGGAGCAGCTCTCTGAAAAGGCCTCCGTGTCCCAAAACACAACTAATTCAGCTCTCATTTGTATGATTAATAAAAAAGAACAATTAGGTACTAAATGAATTCAAGACATCCCACCGGGGTATACAGATCCTACAAGTCAAAAGCTTTCAAACAAGGCTCACCTGCCTGCTTCTCAAGGTTTTAAAGGGAGTACAATGGCTAAGTAGCATCCTAAGTAGCTTTGGACGCAAGTTTCTTACTCGATGGCCTTATATTAACTGTGTACGGAGTTCAGTGAAGTACAAACCCTTAGCAAGAACTTCCTTTGTACTTCGGAATGTATAAATTCCAATAACTTCACTACAACCTGAGAATGAATCAGGTGAAGGAGCTGCTGTCAGTTGCATCCCCCACGGACACCACCTCCAGTGGTCTGGAAAGAGACGGCACAATCAGGTACCCAGTGGAATGTGGGCATGTGATTGTCAAGCCTGCCTTTCAGTAACTCACTAACCACTAATGCTTAGTAGCACTCAGGAGTGGCACCCCATATTACACAGTGCGTACAGCCTTTACAACCCTGAAACTTTTCTGTGTTTTTCCCCAATGTAGCTTTTCCAATAGGCAAGTTTGTATTTAATAACAGAGGAAACCTCTATGCTGAACAGCTTGTGCTTTCTGGTCTCCAAATTAGAAAGGTAGTGTTCATAAGACAGCTGCAAGATTCCTGGGATTTTTTTTTTTTGCAATAAAAGACGGGGCGAAAAAGCAGGATTTTCAAGGATAGGAAGGAGGATCAAGGATGGAAAATGTCTTTGAATCTCTTTCAACCTGATACAGGTCACAAATTTGATTTTTTTATATATATATTAAATTAAACTGGCTTACAGTTTCAACTATTTTAACATGCACATCTAAACACTGAAAACGGTGGTGCAGATCAGGTTCTCGTTCAGAGACGCCATCTTCCATCCTGGTTCCGCCCTCACACCGAGGTGACAGCTGAACCATCGCTCCCGTGGGAAGTGTGTAAAAGGCACGCTGGGGCTGCTCCCACTCGCAGCAGACAGAGAAACACACAGACACACACACACACGCGCAAGCACCCGCACCCACAGACATGTGTATTGGCCAGCGATAGGCCCAAAACAAGGAAACGAGGTGGTGGTGGTAGGGGGGGGTGACAGGAGAAGAAGAAAACAGGGCTAGGGGCTGGAAGGGGCGTGTCCCTGACACTTGAAGTGGAACGAATCATTTCTGGTTCTTGAGCTGGTTGGAGAGCCAGTCCAGGCCCTCATAGAGGCCATCGCCACTGGTGGCACATGTGGCCTGAATGTACCAATTGCGCTGCCGCAGGGCATGCAGGCCCAGTTTGTCTGTGATCTCTGCAGCATTCATCGCATTAGGCAGGTCCTGGAAGGGGCAGGGTTATGGTTAGGCAATGAACACCAGGGCAGGAAAACAGAGTGCACTGCTTGGGCAGTCAGAATAGCCATGTTTGGCAAGATGTTAGATAATTGAATTTTAATTATGGTAGGAGCCAGACGGCAGATAAGGTGAAATTCCCATAGTCTGACACTGTTAAATTACTTTGAATTTTCCCTCCGATGTACAAAAGGTAACTACTACCTGACTCCCTGGGCCACCACAGTGGCGGGAAACTCACCTGCTTGTTTGCAAAGACAAGAAGTACGGCGTCCCGTAGCTCGTCCTCAGCCAGCATGCGGGTCAGCTCCTCCCGTGCCTCGTTCACACGTTCCCTGTCGTTGCTATCCACCACGAAGATCAGGCCTACGGGGCAGAGGAACTAAGCGGGGAGCTGGCAGGCTAGGGAGGGGGTGTTGGAAGCAACAGGCTTTCGCTCACCTTGTGTGTTCTGGAAATAGTGGCGCCATAGAGGCCGAATTTTGTCTTGACCGCCAACATCCCACACAGTGAAGCTGATATTCTTGTATTCTACCGTTTCAACATTAAAACCTGTGAGGCGGCAAAAACATAATTAATATCCATCTTTCCATCATTCACCAAAGGGTCCCCCTTGCACAGCTCAAAGCCTGTGTAGTGGTGCTGTATAGCTCAGCAGGTTGCAGATCCATGCCTGGATCAGGAAGATCATGGGTACACAGCCATTAGCTGGCATGGCCCTTAACATAAACTGGCCCTTAACATAAACTGCTCCAGTGGGGCTGGCTGGCACTGCACTCTGACCCAAATGCCTGCTCTCACCTGAACATGGTGCCTGTGTTCCTCATGCAGAGAAAGGTGGGGTTTGTGAGAACAACACAAGCCCTCACAGGGATGATTAAAAGGCAGCTATTCTATTCACTTCTGTTCCATTTCTAGTTTTTGTTATTTATTCGACCCGCGTTGATATGCAGCTGCACAAAATCTGGGGTTAATGGACAGATGGAAGAAGTGAATAAAGTGGGGTGGGGGGGTGATTAGAACCAGTGTAGCGGGAAAAGTGACACTCACCTATGGTGGGAATGGTGGTGACGATCTCTCCCAGCTTGAGCTTGTAGAGGATGGTTGTCTTCCCGGCTGCATCCAGCCCCACCATGAGGATTCTCATCTCCTTCTTCCCAAAAAGGCCCTTGAACAGGTTTGCAAACACATTCCCCATCTTGGTTCTCCTGAGGAACAAAGCCAAACAAAAAAACTAATTCAAAAAACAGGGAGTCATATGTAACAAGCATAGCAGCACTAAGTTTTTAACCAATAAGCCTGTCCAATGAGCATATCTACACAACTTTACTGATATTAACATTTTAACAATGCTCTTAACATATAACACTGCAAATTTAATTATGAAACAGAAACCCAGTAATCTGAAACAGCATTATGCATTACGTTAAATTTAGATTAGAACAGATGATGTATTTTAAGAGACATACAATACAACCATACAATACATGTATCAACTAACAGCTTTACAGAAATTGCTGATAGGTCCTTCCTAACATCAGAGATTTAAGCATAGGGTGTTCGTTTTCAGTTTTGCTTTTTCGATTAGCTATACAGAAAAAAAGGATCCTCAGAAAATTTAAATCAGCCACAATGACCAGAAACCCCCACACCTCGTATGACAATTTGCAGTTTGCCTGTTTGTCTACATTCAAAAAAGTACTTTTTACCAACTACCTTTGGTCTTCTGCAGGATCACTGACAGGTGATGATCATATTGGCACTCTGAGTGACCAGGCGGGAGTCCACACTTTTCTTAAATGGAGCTGTATTTTTTAAGTACATTTTGAAAGAATTTTTCGGTAACACTTTACTTAAAGCAGTCATCATAATGGATTATAGATATTCATAATATGTTGTGATGCATTCATAAAGTATTACAAACAGAGCAACTATTTATAAAAAGGCATGACATTAAAGCCATGTTTATTATGCATTATGAATGCTGTCTGGAGCTCTCATCTATAATGCACTATAGATACTTCAAAATGCCTTATAATAGTCAGTATGATGGTCTTTCACATCTTCTGTACACCATGCCAACACAGAGCTTTAGATAATGGGCATACTAATGTATCCAGATACCTACTTTTCAGTACTAAATGGACGTTTACTTACACCCATAATTTGACATTAGTGAGTGTTATTATTGCAACTAAAATATTGGGCCTTTCACAATAATTAAGTTATCAACTTATCGCACGATATACAAGCATAACCTCGATTTTTTTTCTGACCTCAATATTGCCAAATTGTGTTTACATAAGAATGAATGCCCCCGACATTTTAGTCAGTTACACTGCTTCCACCCTCTCATCTGCTCTCTGTGCTGTAGGTGCGGCTCAGGGGTACATTTTCATGTAAAGTATCAATCAGCCTGTGCATCGCAGGGCCAGACTGCCTGCGATCCTAAATGTTCATATTTCCAGTACCAACGTGCCAGACAAAGCTGTTTTTAAAATTTACATTTATAAAGTATGGTATGGATGCTATACGATTTTTTTTTTTTTTTTTTACTAAAACTGCCCACGTACTATGTCCTTACAGTATGCAAGGCAGGGTTATAAGCTTTAATGAAAACATTTCCATGAAATGAAAAAAATAGCTACAATCAGACACAAACTATAAATATAGGTTCCAAAACGAACAAAGATAAAAGCAAACATCAAATACTTCCCACTATTGTTTTCAAATACTGTTTAGCTAAAGTAATGATTTGTGTGTCTTTGGGCCTGTCGTGCAATGAACTTGAACCATAGAAATGGTAAACAGCACCACACTGTGACATTTTGTAGTTGCCAGCAAAGTCCTACAACTTTCCTTCTATCTCAGAAATAAAATTAGTAAAATATAGAACTAGATGTATATCTTTAAAATAGAAATTAATGAAAGACTCACAAACACCATGTTTAAAGTCGGTGGCGCATTATTAAACGGTATTGAAGCGGCTTGTTTTAGAAATATGTGGATGCACGACGCTTGTTATTGACCCAGATATGCACTCGAAGTGCACCAACAGTATTTTATTTTATTTAAATACATTTTATTATAGAGTACAACTGGTCCATTCACGTAATCATACTGTTCAATAAAATACCAAAAGAAAAACTATATATATATATATATATATAAAGTAAAGAACACACCGTATCATTAAATAAAACCTTTCATGGGTATGTGGCATTGTAGTACAACTGTATTTTATTTTAGTTTGTAGCCATCTGGGAGTCTTTACAATCCTGTAGCAAGAAATCACATAAGTGCCGGTATTGCCGGACATTCTCAGTCAGACTTCCTGTTACTTTTCCTCTGTCCAATGAACGATCAAAGTTGGTTTGTATCACTGAGCAGAGCCTCCACAAAACTGGGTTAGCAGTATACCCAAAAGTTAGTAACGTGTATAAATTCAGCATATTCTTATGTTATATTAAATTAGGTTAGCAGAGCACGCGACATACTGCTGTGGATAAACAAGGTAAAAAGATATTGGTCGTGTGGCGGTACTTTTTGCAGTATAAAGTCCGACACGTTTATTAAACAATAAGGATACACCGAATTGATACAGATTACTAACTTTTGGCTATCACAATTCGCCTTTCATTTGAATTCTAGGCCTACTACTAATCTGCTTAAATTGTGGGCTAAGTAAACATCCGTATAGGACTGAAAAGCAGGCTTCCAAACAAATTGGTATGGCCATTATCTAAAGCCCTGCCAACACTTCCCTCGTTGCAAGTTTCTTTGCCCCAGAAGACCTTGATCACCAAAATAGTCTGAAAACAACCTCTCTACCTAAATGGTACGCAAAAGCAACCTAGCTGGCCATTGTAAGTATTTTGAGACATTTCTGCCCGGCCACGTTTTGTTTTCATCTCTGGGCCAGCCGATGCAACAGCTAAACCACAGTAATAGAGACAGTGCTGAGAATCACATTCCAGCTGTCCGCTCAACGGCCCCTGACTAAACGGCTCTGCCATCCGAAAAACACAAGCGCAGCTCTGCTGCCGTACAGATAATGCACGATCGACCTTCCCTGCTGGGCTCACCGCTCAACCTGCCTGCTCTGTCCATGCTGTGGGTTCATCATCAAAACCGCACGCTGGGGAAACCTGATCCCACTGTCATTCAGGCTGACTCTGAGGGGAGGAAGACATCCCAGCAACTAACATAGCTGCTTGGGACAGAGAGTGAGAGGCTCGAAGGTAGGTAAATAAGAACAAAACCTTAAGTGAAGAAGTGCTGAGTTTCATAAAGCACATTTACAAACGTTAAGCAAAAGCTTAAGTGTCTTCACCCCCAACACTCAGCGAGCGCCGCTAAGTCAGACCGCCTGCAAACTGCTCTCCTCACTGCCCAGGAGTATCGTTTACCTGAGCAGAAATGCTACACCTGTAAGTTAATCGGGAGAGAGGTCAGCATTAACGCAAGAGACAGCAAAACCCGGAAACTAACAGTCCGTTATCAAATTTTAAACAAGGTCTGGAAAGCACCACTTTCCAAATCCACAGCGGCTGCCAAAGGGTTATGACAACTTCATTAAGAAAGAGGGCCCTCCCAAAAGAAAATGGCCGACATCTCTATACTGCCAGCGGATGGTGGGAAATGAAATTGAAGTCATGCTGAAACAGTTCAGTTCTGGTTTTCTGTTTAAATCGGGCAGTCTACAACAGGGTTATGAAGCCTACAGTGCAACCTCATCACAAATAGTAAAGACACAGTATTATATTAAAAAATTAGGCTATTGGCTTCCCACTTCAGACTAACCAATCCAGAGGGAAAACAGGAAATAAGTTCCAGAAGTCGGACACCCATCTTCCTGGTCATGTCGACTGCTGGTGATTCCTAAAGGTTGTCACCGTCTAGGGAGACTTCCTGAAGCTACACACAAAAACTCTGCAGAAATAACTTGCTGTGTCAGTGGACTTTCCAAGCATATACCAGACACAAAATGTGTCATGAGAGTCTCTTGTGACAATGCTTTTTTTGTAACAGACCCTGGTGTATAGCAAAATACACACATAGAAAATGACAGTTTACTGTATTAAACTGTTCATTAAACACCCAGGTCCTCATCACTCACCCATTCAAAAACTAGAACAATAATTCAATCCAATGACAAGTGACAGTTCTCCCAAAACACGTTGCCAAATTTCCTATGCCTTGTCTTCCGCTATACAGATGAAAGAGGCATGTGATGGGTGTGCCATTATCTCATCTACCTCATACATTTGCCTACTCTGGTCCTATGTGGAAAATAATATCCAATGCCAAGCATGGAACTACATTTTTATGAGAAAGAAAATTGCAATACCCCACCTGACTCTACTAGCTAAAACCACATTAGACTAAGGTTCTTTGACTTTACACAGTCATTGATGAACAGACAATATTTCTCATGAAATCACACTGCTAGTCTACCTCTTTATTGAGATGACTACTTGTAGAGAAGACCTTAACTATAGGAACGGGAAAATGATAAAGACAGATGTGCATTTAGCTGGCCGGTAACATTCAAGCTTGATATAAAAAGTGACATTTGACTTTGAAGGTACTCATGGCTCTGCCTGACATTTCATCAACACTTCTACAGATAGTTTTGAATAAATAGGGCTTTTAAAGGCCAGTCTGCAAAGTGTTAATATAAAACACCTCAAACAGATAAAACTATTAAGAGAGCATCTCCAAATAAAGCATTCTGTTGTTCAATTTCATTTAAAGCTGCAATGCAAAGGCTAATTGCACAGGCTTATATGTTATTAGACTGATATTAAACTAACAGTTTTATTAAACTCCTAGACTGGACCACACCAGAGACATCCTTAATTTCCCCTGGGAATTAATAAACTTTGTCTGTCTGTCTTTCAGAAAGACTTTGTGAATGACTGGTCATTTGGGTCTACTCCACGACTTGCAAAACTGTTTTCCATATACAACAAGGACCTTTAACTATCACACCAATATACCGTTTCTCCAACCAAGAGGGGCTAATGACAGCAGGAAGTTAGTTAACCTTGTGGAAATCTAGAAAGCATTCCTTGAGATATTGTCAGCAAAACTCTCTCTGCTCTAGACACCTCAGAACCACCCACTCCCATAAAAAAATATCAATGTAGCATAATCAGACCCAATACAGTAAAGCACCATGTGCAACATTGTCCAGGGGAAACAGAATCAATTGACAAGTAAAGAATTATTCAAGTACTTTTGACTAAAGTACAATATCAATTTTCCATGCTCATTTTGATCACAGCTGCAGTTCTTTAGCTATTACACCACCTGTAGGGCTGGTGAGCAGTTTATCACTAACATCAGCAAACTAGCCACCTCATTATTAATGTTCAGCATTACCTAAGACAGTGTTTCTCAACCCAGTCCTCAGGGACCTACAGACAGTCCACATTTTTGCTCCCTCCCAGCGCTCTGCGCATCTGTACCAGGTATTCTGTGTACTTGATTGGCTGGGAGCTGGGAGGGAGCAAAAATGTGGACTGTCTGGGGGTCCCTGAGGACTGGGTTGAGAAACCCTGACCTAAGACATCGCTGAGAAAAACTCAAGATAAGAAAGTGATCTATAAATTGCCCACAATATTTGATTCTGTGGGTAAATGTGAGCATGTGTGCACCTTTCTATGAATTGACATCCCATCTAACTACCCCTGCTTTGTCCCAGTGCTACCCGAAAGGTCCTGGAGAGGATAAGGGGAGATTAATTCAAAACGTCTACTGATAGTTTAACACGGATCAACATGCTCAGTCATGGAAAGAGAAAAGACACCTGACTACCTCCAACAACCTGCAGTGCAACTGAAATACAGGAGAGTCTATCCAAACGAGAAGTTACTCCCCGGCTTGGAGTTTCTATTTTCGTTATTCATCACAGAAGATGAGGAGGGAGATGTGAATGTAGTGTTTCTAAAAAGCATATACAAGTCATGAGACTGTTACCGAGCAACGAGGCCTACACAAAGTTATTAAATTGTACTAATCGAGCCGACCTTTACCACCAGTCGTCAATAAGATACGAAGTAACATAAATGAACAGTGAAGCCGGACATTGGGCGGTAAGTCCACGACTCCCCACAGCAGCTCAGTAAGTCATTAGCTGCCCGGCTACCCCCCGCCCGCGTTAATGTTTCATTCGACACACAAGGGACGAAATTGCTACCGGATTCAGAGGTATATCAAAATAGAATAACGAGAAAAATATGTATACAGGATTCCAGTCCACAAATGTAACTTCCTCCAGAGAAACTTTGTGTCTTTAGATAAGCCGGCAACTCCACCGGTAGTTAACAGCCATTCGACGGACGTTAGCGGTCCGCCTATGTAAGGCCAACCGGTGCGGGAAAACCCGCGACTTTATTAAACCCTGCCATAACCAGCGGTGATCTCTACACAGCGCCACAATCGCACAGGTAATTTCCTACAAGCGCGATGTAAAAACGTCTATTAAAATTATATATAATCACCGTAAAGACTGGACTTCTTACTCTTTCTGTTGCGGTCCACTTCTCCGGTAACAACAAAATGGCGCATTTCGCAAACCCAGAAGACAGCCGAGTCATAGACCCTAACCCACCGCGCCGCCCTCCAATCCCAGCGCGCACAGTAAGAGGTAAGCCCCGCCTTCCGATCCCGTTAACCTATGGGCATCCTTTAAAGGATAACACGGGTGGGGACGGAGACTGAACCGTTCCTGCCAACGAAATATGGGACGTGAAAAGATTCCTTGCACTAGGAAGCGGAGCTGAGTGTACGCCCTGTTCTTTAATAATTCCAGCTTCCGGCGGATTTCGGGTATCTGCAGACAAGTGTCGCGTCAGTACGGACTTAATATGTAATGCTTTTAACTGTAGGGTTTCTTGTTATATTAGTCTGTTACCCTGCAGATTGTTTTTCGGTCGGATCTCCCGTAGAAAGGCAGTATTACGAGCGAAGGCGGGTTATTCAATGTAACCATTCCTTTGTCGAAATTGCTACAGTTGTTTGTGGTACCATATTGTTGGGAGAAAACAGTGCGCCTTAAATATGCCCGTCTGCCCATATCTCCTTATTCATTAGTCAGCCTGGGGCATTATGGGAGGTATTTTCTGCAAAAAATAAAATGAAAATGATAAAAAGAAAATACAATCTCCACCTTGCCATTAAGTTTCCAAAGTCTGTGCGCAAAAATCCTGCAAAAATTACAATGAAATAGCACCATTTGCATTTTAATTTTCCACTCGTGTATGAGTCAGATGTGAAAAATTAAAAAATAAAATTAAAAACCCTTTTTGTCTTTTCATTTTCCAATTTGCCTTTTCATTTTCAAGTTCACTACATGCAAATATATGTTAATCGGAGCGGGGCAGTGGGCGGAGCTACGTATCACAGCTGCGCTTTCGTTTGCCGATTCCGTTGTCTGTCTCTTGCCCATGGTCAACCTTGTCGCCCAAACTAATGGCAAAGTCACACTTAAGTTAGCTACTTATTTGCAACTTCCGATTCGTTTAGCTTTTTATTCGTAGCGTCTTATTTCGGTGCTTAAGTTAGCTTCTTGTTCGCGGCACCGCTAGAAGGGAATGTTTGCGCATGATGCAGTTTTTACAAGACATTTTGGAAATTCAAATTAATGTATGAATAAAAGGTTTGAGCTATAGAACGTACATTTATTTCGTATCAGAAAGTCTTCCTGTATTGAAAATGGTGGAATTACCGGGGCATAATGTGATTTTTCATTTGTAACAGTAAACTGGTCACACTCATTTGAATAAGAAGCAATATTTCCAAATGGAATGCGAAGGTCTTATTCATCTTGGGTAAGGCAAATATGAAATGCATAGTACACAGCAGGCATGCCACTCTAATGATACTGAAATAAGCCTAAGCCAGATAGCTATATAGCTGAAAACATGGCAGTCTGGACCAGGCTAATTTCAGTGTTTCCTTACAATGGCATACCTGCCATTATATCGCACGACATAATATCTTATTACGTATTTTCAAAATGTCTTAACCAACTTGGTGCCAGAACAGAGAAGAGCCGAGAGGTGTGTCTTCCTTGTGCCTTGAGGGGTGGTGGGACCAGTCGAGCAGTGCTGGAGGATCATAGAGATCGTGGTGCAGTGCGGGGTGTGATGTGGTCTTTTAGGTAGATACCATACATACTGTACATATGTGATTGCAGTCAACATGTCACTTTCACGTCAAGCGAGTCTGGTATGGTTATATACCACTGCAGAGGTTATGTGAAATGATTCGCAGGACATGATTTCTGAAACTATTGCCCATCAACACCCTGCATTTTATACAGTATCTGCGCTTATTTCTTGATTTATAAACTCTTATGTTAGGTTATACTAGTAGTAATATAAACTTAAATAATAGGTAAAATGATCACACCCGTGTATGCATGTCAATCAAGCTGATCCACTCGTCCCAAATATGGTATTTCTTGAGATATAAAGAAATCAAATATAGATCATGTATCATGAATTAGGGTAACTGGACGTTGTTTTGGATCAGTTTAAAGTGCAGGTGAATTTTATTGCAGACACCCTACCTCTTCCTTTATATTTTACTGTGGAGTAGAATAGAACCCTCCCCCCAATTTTCCCTCATCCATATCCCTGAAAAAACATGCCTAAGGTGGATGCCTGTTATTGTCAAGCATTTGAATTTCTTATACTGATTTAAAAAAACACATTTTCAATATTTACTCACGTAACACTCATATTTAAGTAACTGCTGATATAAAAGAGGTAAGATGGAGTCTATTCCAGTACATTAGTCCATTTCATCAGGCTACAATCCTTTATTACCTCAACTGGATGCTGGTAGTAGATGGTCACTGGAGCATCCATAGGAATTAGGGTTGGGCGATGTCGACCAATTTGGCATCGTACGATGTCTAATGTGAAACATCGCGATGGACGATGGCATCGTCTATCGACCCAACCCTAATAGGAATCCCATATAAAGTGTATAGCTGAGGCCAGCTTTGTACCTTACAGCAGTGATGTCTCAAAAACACCTGCTGACCTTCCAGGCCATCTATTATTTTGCTGAATGGGCCTGTGATAGTTGGGTTATTCCCTGCCTTGCGTCCATTTGTTTTGTGATAGGTACCGGACCCCCATGACTCTGCATAGGTCAAACATGCATGGGAAACGAATGAATGAAAACCATTTGGATTACTTGCCTTATCCCATGTTTAGATTGCTGTACCTACTCACTATACCTTAATAATCAAACATTTCATTGAGTCTAGGTTTTCCAGCTACATTTTACAGTAAGTACACAACAACCATATTAAAATACAGTGATGTATATTATTACATCTACTTAAGAGGGCACCACCTATTACAGCTATCCTACATTTTAAAACTGATTGGGGGGGTGGAGCTCTAAGACAGAAGTGGTGGCGTGCTGGTTAGGGAAGTGTGCTTTTGATTTAAAGGTTGCTGGATCAAATCCCTGCCCAGTAAGTTACCACCTCCAAATGCTGCTCAGTTTACTGCTTATGGAAGCGTGCTTGTAATTGAACGGTCGCTAATTCAAATCCCTGCCCAGTGAGGTTCTACCTCCAGGTGCTGAATTAGCTGTCCTCTGCTATGTCACACATGGGTTAAATGCAGAGGACATATTTCATTGTTGTGTGCTCTCGTGTGTTAACAATTAATCACTTCAAATTACAATACTATGATCTTGGTGGGGGAGTACACGGCCTTAGCTATTTTTTTCCCACTAGGTGGGGCTGTATCCTCTTTTTTCACAGTTATCTTTTACATGGAATTCTGATAAAATCAGGACACTTGGTTGAGGGATTTTAGAAAACAGATAAATCCAATAACAGTACAGTCATGCCATATAAACAGAAGATCACTCTCATTTCTTGGCTGTGAGCATACTCAAGTGTTGGTGGCATAAGAAAAATGATCTTTGGAGTGATCAGTATACTTTTATAATAGAAGCTAAATAATATGAAAAATTTATTGGCATGTGCAATAAAATGCATTACATGATTTGTGCTAATATGTAAAATATTGGTTGAGACTCCAAGTGGAGTTTTCTGTTGTACATTTCATAAAGATCCTGGCCAGCACTGCTTATATATACAAGGTACATAATTTGAAATAATTATAAAAGAAATTGAATTGTATACTACCTGTCACCCTATACCTGCAAAATGGGTGAATGGATGTTCATTTCCCTGCCTTCCACATTAAGTTGTTTTCTAGGAAATGATCACAGTATCTGTATCAGTAACATGAGTTGAGAGAGTGAGAGAGAGAGAGAGAGAGAGAGAGAGAGAGAGAGAGAGAGAGAGAGAGAGAGAGAGATTAGGTATTTATATCTTTGTGGTATTCTCCATTCATTTCTGTGGGCAATAACCCTAATTACAGCTATGACGACCTTAACCCTTACCCAGCCCTAACCTTAACCATAACAACCATAACCAAACGAAATACATTTTTAATTTTTTGATTGCATTCACAAATTTTTATAAAATTCAGTTTTCCCATATGGGGACCGAAAAACTGTCCTCACAAGGTCAAAATAATAGGTTTTTATCACGTTGTGGGGACATTTGGTTGGCCCCTATAATGTAATTATACATGACCCCCACATATACAAATTACTTCTAGAATTTCTCATTCAGATGTAAAGTCTGCCTACGTTCATGAGAGACAGACGACCATTAATTAAATATAAGAAATTGTGGGGTATTTTAATTTTTCTACAAGTACTCTGAAATAATAATGTTTATATTCTGAGTCGATGTTACTGTTATTTTAATCGTATCTGTATAGGTGACATTAAGTTTTTAAGTAGTCTTACAGTGATATTTTCACTGCAAATGTGTGCCTCTGGGTGTGAACAAATTACCTATATGTGGCGTTTATTGAACGAAAACTGTGCACGTGAATATCTTAAAAATGTATACCTGAGTACCAAATTACGCGTATGCGACGTAAGACGGGAAGCGGTTCGTTAAGAAAGGTGTGGGCGGGGCATCGCATGAATCGAGCCAACAGAAGAGTTGCTTGAGGCCCAGAGACCACGCCTCTCTCGAGAACGCACCTGCTTTTGGGGGAGATGGGTGCAGAACCCTTTAAGAGTTGCGCTGGTCATGCAACGAAGACTTCACGGTGGAGAAAAAGCGAGATGAAGAGCGGCATTAGTCCGGCATCATGTGCCCCAGGCTCCCAAGGACCGCCTGCTTGCTACGACTCACTGTCCTTTGCATCATTCTATCACAAACATCAGCTTATTTCGGGTCAGCCAGACTTTTCCTTTTGTTGCTGTTTTTCTTCGTAATGTATCTATTCTAATGGTCCCTGTCATGGGAGTAGTGTCTTATTTTGCATTTCAATGTCCTGTTTTTCGGTCTTTGATGCGTGTGTATCACCAATGAGTACCATAATACTTTTTGACATGCTAACTCTTCAGAGATGATGCTCATCAGATTTTGGTTAAGATACCACACGCGGAATTAAGTATGTCAGTGTTTCAAAAGATAAGAACGCAATTCCAGATAACATTAAACTAAAAATGAAGCCGTCGGTCTATTAAATCTGTTAAATCTAGCGCTTTGTATATTTTAATCATATTGTCAAAATTGCGTGTCTTCGAGTAAAACTAGGCAGCGAATCGTGTAAATAATTGGTGATTTTCTAATTTGCTGGAAATTGTATAAAAAGAGAAATTTATCTTATTAAACTAATTCTGCCATCTGATTCGATAATATTGTCAGTTATTTAGAGATGCACGGTATCTTGAGTCTTTTATTTATGTTGAATATTTCAGAAATTATTTATATTTATTGTTTTTGTTTGTGTTATTATTGTTGTTGTTGTTGTTATTGACTCATTTATGGTTTTCACATTTATACATATATAAACGCTTTCCTTATAAGACAAGAGGGTGGGAATAATGCGGACAAACTGAAAATAATTTTTCTCTATGCCTGATAATTTATATTAATATTAATAATGTGTTACAACTGCAACATGAACAAACAGCACTGTTCTACCGATGAGTGTTCCGTTATGTTCTCATAGTTCGTCCTGTGAATCACGTTGCCATCAGTTTTAAAAGTGTTATACCTTCGACACGTAACAAATCCTGTGGGTACTTACTAATGATTTTTTAAATTATTGTTTTAAAACGGCATGTTTGTGCATGATATATTTAGTTTCGCAACATCAGCTTCTCTTAAATTCTTAAACATTAAACACACACACTAAACACTGCAATAAATGCTTGATGGATATTTCACAAAATCAACACGATCTGAAATAATTTTAGATTGAATAAGAATTGTATAATCACGAAATTGTTATTGAATAATACAACTAAATATTTTCCTTTACATGTAGCCTTTTTATAACGTAAATCACAAAGCTAATTACTTCCTTTAGAGATGCGATATATTAGTGGATTTTAACTATATTCGTGTTCCTCAGACAAGAAAACTAACAATTTACTAAGGAAGGCATCATTTGAAGAACCGTTAAAGATCAGCTCATACTTTATTATATAGAGTTAAATACAATGTCTGACTCAACCACATCATGTGTAATATGGCAATAACAATAATTCATTGGCAGGTGCGTAGGAACCGGGGGGGAAGGGGGGGCTGTATCCCCGATATTTAATTTCAAACCTCTGATAAACAGTACAGTATTTGTATTTAAGTTATTAAATGTTAATTAAAATTATTATTAATATAAAAGTCGCCTCCAAATCAAACTGTCCTACGCCGTTGATCACTGGAATCCGTTGTAGTTAAAAACTTGATAAGATACAGGCCGTCATCTTCTAACTGCTCATTCTGGTCAGGGTTGCGAGTTGGGCAAGAATAATTCATATATGAATGTTATCTATATATCAGAATAAAAGCCGTGTGGTTCAGTTTTCATCTTGGTAGGCCTATTTAGAGTCTTTGCTCTAAACACTTCTTTTGCTCTCTTCTTCTTCTCGGCAGGTTAATAGGCAGGGAGTTTCTGCCGGCTCCCATACCCAGCGATGCCCAGTCGGATAAAGCGCACCTTAAGCAGTGTGAACAGCTGGCACTGAACCGTCGCCAGAAGCGTCTTTGCCGGCGGGACCCGGGCTTGGCCGAAACCTTGCGGGAGTCCGTACGCCTCAGCCTGCTGGAGTGTCGGTACCAGTTCAGAAACGAGAGGTGGAACTGTAGCCTGGACGGCCGTGGCAGCCTGATAAAGCGAGGTGTGCGACTTATTCACGTTAATCCGCGGCGCGCAATGTGCCAGAGTATTTTAACTGCACAGTTGCATACGGGGTCAGGCAAACTCATGGTGGCTTTGCGGTACTTATGATAAAAATACTGGGCAGTTTCTGCAATCTAAGTGAAATGCCTTGAATTGGGACAATCTGTTTGTATTATTTTGGAGAGACAAAACTGCATGCAAATGTACCACAATTAGACTAAACATTGGCAATAAGCGATATTGCGCTGTTAGAAAATAACGGAATTGGAAATATAGGCCTACTGTTATAGGGACTAAAATCACGTATGATAAACAGAGCAGCTGTAAAGTAATGAAGGGATCGAAAGGCGGATTTATTGCGCGCCTTTAAGGTGCGGCGTTATCGAAGTATTTTTAGCTCGGAAAAGCGCCCAGATCCCAGAGGAAAGGGGCGGTAAGATTCCCCGCTTTCATCTGGAAAAAGTCTCTTCCTAGTCAAAATAATAATTAATTGGATCAAAATACACCCTTGTAATGACTCCGAACTGCGCCAGCAGTAATGAGAATCATCGTTATGAATCTGAGGAAGATTAATTTTGAGATATCAAGTACCTACAATTATTCCAGACAAAACCCGAAGTTTGGCTTCGTTGTGCACTGTTTTGTGATTATGTTCACTATAATTTATAAAACCATTTGTTAAAACGTAGTTTTCCGAGAAGCAAAGTCAGACTGAATTCCAGACTGTAGTTTTAATACTGTACAGTAAAAATGTTTTTGTGTTTGCTGAGTAAGCAGGGAAAACAATTTGAATGCTAGGAGGAATATATTTGATTATTTCTAAGGTATGGGAGGTTTTAGGCTTGCAGTTGCCTAAAATTAAGGGGTGTGTTGCAGTTTTTTTTCCAGCAGATGTAAATGTTCTGCATTAAACTAAAGTGTCTGGGCATGTATGTAAGTAACATCACATATCGCAGTACTGTAGTGTGCAGGGTCCACTTTGTGAAAATATAGCTCAACTGCATCTTCATCTCAGGCTTCAAGGAGACGGCATTCCTGCTAGCCATATCGACGGCGGCGCTGTCCCATGCGCTGGCCAAGGCGTGCAGCTCGGGCCGCATGGAGCGCTGCACCTGCGACGACTCGCCAGAGCTGCAGCACCGTGAGGCCTGGAAGTGGGGCATATGCGGGGACAACCTCAAGTACAGCACCAAGCTCCTCAAGAACTTCCTGGGCAGCAAGCGGGTCAGCAAGGACCTGAGGGCTCAGATTGACTCCCACAACGTTAACGTGGGCATTCGTGTGAGTGGAGCCTGCTTTTAAAAGACGACAAGATGATCATTATTAAGGTTAAAAGCACTCCTGCCTTCAAAAGGAAAACCTCCTCAATGGGTCACATTATATGACAATAAAAGCATCTGATAATAATAATAATTATTATTATTATAATTATAAACATACACTCAGCGGTCACTTTATTAGCTACACCTGCTTTTTGACATCAATAGCCTGCTCCTACAAAGAGATAATCCTATAGATGCAATTCAATATATAAAATACGCAGACAGAGTCAAGAGGTTCAGTTCGAGGAAGCTTTAGAATGGGCAATTCAGAGGGGCTAAATGATTATGAATATGTTCTGACTGATGTGGTATTCTGATCCAGTCCATGGCAGTTAATGTTAATGAGAACAGTCAGTGGGAAATGGCCAGATTTGTTAAAGCCTGCAGAATGGGTGCAAGTGCAAAAATGCCATGGACCAATAAAGAAAGTTTCCAACACCTTGTTGAATCCATGCCTTGAATAATTCAGGCTGTCCTGCAGAAAAAAAGGGGTCTTGGTAGGAGGTAGATGCACTTAGAGTATAATGTATAGTATATGATTATTAATGGATAATGATGCTTTAAATAGCACATTTAAACCCTTAGGGATTCCAGGGTACCTCTTTACAGGGGCCTTATGTATGCGCATTGAATCAAGAGAGATAATGCAACAGTATTTTTTATATACTTGTTCGTGTGCTTTTAACAGTCAATCAAACAGCCTAGGCAATTAAAGCAATTACATTAGTTAGAAAAATGTACGAGAGAACAGCACTCTGGGTGCCAAAAATATGTAGTGTTTCTGTCATTGAATAACATCCAAATATAGGAAAATGAGGATTATGAGGCTTGTGGAATGCTGCAGATGAGAGCCTGTCTTACTCACGTGCTTATTGGGAGCCTATGCTGTCTGTCAGCACCGCTTGTGTGCTGTTGTTGTAGCAGGTGCCAGCAGCCTTGTCCGCAGCAAAGAACGTGTTAATGGTGCCTCAGAGATCTCCCACACCCTCCGAGATAAAAAGTCACTGTGGTGCCTATGGCTGCAAGGTCAGGAGACACTCGCGAGAGCCAGGTGTTCCCAGGCATGATAAAGCTTGCTGCAGGAGCCTCAGAAAATTAAAGGGCTCCTTTCAGAACTGCCAGAAATTAAACATTTGTCCTTATAATATATGAGCATGCATTTTTTCCACATAGAGTACGAGGGGCACTTACATAGTTAATAAATCCAGTCCATATATAATAATTATCTAATTTAAAGTCAGCCACCCCCCCACCCCCCGGGCGATCTGTTTCCGACCATCAGAGCCATCTTTCCCAGCTTTTAGGTCACGACTCCCAGGCAGCCTCTGGCGATTCCTTTCCTGAAGAAGCAGGAACAATGGCCAGGCCATGGTATCTTTCCCTGCATCCAGAAAACAAACCCGAAACAAATCAGAAAACTGAAAACAAACACAGCCTTATCTGCTAACCCGAAGCCCCCCCCACTCGGATCCGATGACGCCGGGGTTAGTAAGCTGGCTGGCTGGCAGCAGGTAGGGGGCGGCTGCCTGAGTGGTTTGTCATTACCCCTCCAAATGTTTTAAGAGCAGGAGGCCTTAAGGGGCTCATACCTGCATGGGTGGAATTCGACTGACCTCTTTGCACGCACACACACATACACACCCTAACAGCCCTAGGCTGTTCCTGCCCCCTCCGCCCCCATGCCATTAGAGTCACACCTCTGCCACATGACCTGCCCTGGGCCCCCACCCTCAGAGGCACTCTTTTCAGCTGACCGCTCTATCGCTATTTCTTCCAGGACGGTGAACCCTCACCTGGCGACGGCCTGCTCTGGCTGCTCTCACTGTGCCCCGTGCACACACACACACACACACACACACTCTCTCTCTCTCTCTCTCTTTCTCTCCCTGCCCTTCAGTGCAGTAACACCTCTATATAAAATTCCAATTGGCATTGCTGTCCCAATCGTCAACCCAAAGGAGCAAACTCACCCATGGCACATTTCTGCTATTAAGATAGGATGCCTGTTTCAGAACTTCTGGAATCTTCTATTCAGCTCAGGCAGCTTCTGGTTCTGTGGTCCGTCTGTATGCTTCAAAGCTGCGCACTCTGTCAGGAAGCAAGTACCTCGTAGTGGGGGGACACATGAAAGTTTACAATTTACAATGACATGAGCTCCTCTGGCTTGCACCCGGGGCCGGACACTTATATCCAGCACCTTACACACTGTGAACGTACACTAGTGGCCAAAATTGTGGGAACACTTCCAGTTTTTATAGATTGATGAACTTTATTCCAGTTACTCCAATTACTTATTTAATTGTCCAATATATGATATTTGTAAACATTCTTTAATTGTTTGTAAACATTACCACCAATATCTGTGTAGTAGTTTTTCAAGTGTAATTGCAAAAATGGTCGGTGTTTCCACAGTTTTGGCCACTAGTGTATGCTGTAGTCAGACCATTCATTCATTTGCGAGTAGAGTGGTCGAGTGATTCTCTAATTCAGTTCAGTTCAGTTTCTTTTTACCAAGCTCCCTTCCTGATGTAGTTTCCCCAAAATACTTAACAGGTGTAAATACAAACAAGCACACAGCTGGCCTGCAAGCAGAGGAATTCAGAAGAGAATAACAAACTTTGAGGGGTGCATGGTGAACCAGTTGCTCACCTCTCCTGGGCATGATAACTGCACAAGCTAAATTACGGCGCTTTTCCACCGCACTGATGTGGCTCTGCTTACTACCAGAGCCGAAAGCGTGATCTAAACAAGCTGGTTGCGACACACCCAACTGATTGGTTGAAATGCGCGGAGGCACCGTGAACTGCGTCAATGTGCATGGATTACCTGAAGGAAAACAGGGCATATTCTATATTATAATTAATAGTATTAATATATTAATATTATGTATTATTAATAGCTGTATCGCATATCATAAGGTATTGATGCATTCCAAATAACTTGGAACTTGAAATTTTCCAACCTCTTACATACTAGGGAACGGCTGAACGGAATGGATTTGTAATGCAGATTTACTCAAGCTAATGCTAATCCCCCTAGCATTTGATGCTAACATAATAGAGCGATTCTTGAGATGTGATAGCAGAAATTAGCACACAGTAATTCATGATGTACACCCCGTGAACAGTAAATAATCGTCTCTTCGGTTTTACGCCACTGTTGCTGTCCAAGCTTCGCAGTGCATTTACCGAGCCGATCCTTCTGCATTGAAAAATGGAAGCAAGCTGGAACTGTAATTAGTCTTTCTTAGCAATATGGCTCAAATACAGGTCGATTCCTGTATGCCAGTGGAAAACCAGCACACCACCACAACACCTGCTGTAAGATAACGTACAGCTAATTGGTACTGGTAAAGTGAGGAGTAAATGCCGCGGGCAGAGAGTGAGCACTCTACATTCGTCAGCCACGAGAAGTTGAGCTCACGGCATCCTATTAATGGCTCATTATTAAATGGAGAATGGGGGCAGGGTCAAGCTGATGTGTCCTGTCCTCCTGCAGGCGGTCAAGAGTGGCCTGAAGACGACGTGCAAGTGCCATGGCGTGTCGGGCTCGTGTGCCGTGCGCACCTGCTGGAAGCAGCTCTCCCTGTTCCACGACACCGGCCGGCTGCTCAAGTTCCGCTACGACTCCGCCGTGCGCGTGTACAGCGCCACCAACGATGCCACGGGGGAGACGCAGCTGGCGGGCGCCCATCGCCACAGCAACGGTCCTCGCCCCACCGACCTGGTCTACCTAGAGGATTCGCCCAGCTTCTGCCGTCCATCCCGCTACTCTCCCGGGACCGCGGGACGTCCCTGTGCCAAGGACACCAGCTGCCAAAGCTTGTGTTGTGGCCGTGGCTACAACACGGCCCTACGGCTCACCACGCTGTCGTGCCACTGCCAGGTGCGCTGGTGCTGCCACGTGGAATGCCAGACCTGCGTGAGAGAGGAGGAAGTCTACACCTGCAAGAAACACTGAGACCCACATTCAGCCACATGGTCCGAGGATGAAGCAGAGAGACGGGGGAAGCAGGGCCAGTGAGAAGAGCAGGAGAAGTGGTGGGATGCAGGGCTGTATGATCTGAGGAAATGTGGCGTGATGTTTAGTATGACTCACTGTCTCTCCTCCCTCAAGGCACCGATAAGCATACATATCCATACAGTTCATACCATATCCATACCAGTCATCTGTTTTCTGGTGAATTGGTGCAAACAGGAAGCAGGAACAAAGACTATCCCTAAAGGGAGAACTCAGGACTAAACGTCAAGTCTTAACCTTCTCCGTGCAGCGTTGCACATAAACTGAATGAGGGATTCACAGCATATGGTTGCGAGCGCTGTCAGAAGGGTTGACCACGTGTCCCATCAGCATGGACAGACCTGTCACCCTGTCTGCTGATAGGAATGAGATCTTAACAGGGCGTGGAGAGCCACCATCTATGGGTGCTACATGTGAAACAGATACTGAAGTCTGGAGGATGGACTTTTGGTTGCATTTGGGACCTGAGGTCGCCAGTTATTGAGGGCAACACCGACTGAGTGTGTCGGCGACCATTTTCCCTACTGTGCCATTTGGTGCCAGTGCCTTCCCTGTGCCACCATCTTTGCTGCTGGTTTGCTGCCTGTGTTCTTGTCTCAGAAAACTCTACGGTTGTGTAGAAACTTAATGTAGGTCTTTATACCTGCTTTCTGCTGTAAGAAGATACAAGTGGGTCCTGGTGTAAATACTGGAATAATAATTAGCACTTATTTCCCAGCTGTGTACTTAGATTTTTATATACAATTACCAGGTTGAACATTGTGTTCAGAGGATCTCTGATCCACTAGTTGATTATGGATCTTGCTGATTTATTGTTTTGAAAATTTCGTTACTCTTTTACCACCTGTTATGTTCAGCTGTGTTTTCTGCCTCATTGTATGTTTTATTTGACCACTTCCCTGAGATGTACTTTCATGGTTATGTTTTGCTCTGTGTTATCCAGAGTATATGTAATGCCAGTTAACAGTTTTCTATCATTTAATATATCAGTTACTAAGGTTTTAATTTGAAATAAGTAATTTTTCTTGGAGTAATTATTAACTATGGCCAATATTTAGACAATGAAAATATAGACAGTTCTCCATATATCTCCGGGGGGTTCTGGATCCAATCCCCCGTGGATACCAGAACCCACGGATGCTCAAGTCCTTTGTGTGAAATGATATAGTAATTGTATATAACCTCCGTACATCCTCCTATAGGGTGACCAGATAGTCCCTGTCAGGGGGGACACTTGGAGCTAGAATTATAATGTTATAAACTAACATTTCAATCAAAAGGACCTGGATTTCATTTAAGCACTGAGTTCATGCTGTGTGCTGATTGGACAGTCTCCTATAATTATGCATGTACCACTAATGTTAATTTGAAACAGCTGGATGAGTCTTTCAATCAAGGAAACAAACCAGTTAAAGCACGAGAAGAACTGAACTATTTAGCCAAGCGCAGGAGCCTTTCAGTTTCAGAGTATTTTGTAAAACCTGAAGCAGCTCAAAGTGTCCCCCCTGACATGGATTACCTAGTCACCCTGTCCTCCTGTATACTTTAAATCGGGATTCAGAAATTCTGGTCCTGGAGGTGCAGTTTGCAACACAGTTTACAAAAAAGGGACACGATGGTTGTAAAACAAACAGTACAAGTGTTATGAAGGGATATTTCATTCTTTGTGCATTATTGTGTTAGTTTTTTTTTTTTTTTTTTAAATTTCGCTTTTAAACTTTTGTTTGAATGTCTTCCATGTCATTGAAATCAAGAGGAATTTATTTCGTCGTTAGCATCAGATGTTGCCACCCCAGTACCTCATTTAAAGCTCCACTTTGTGTCTCTCCTTCTGCCTTTGAAGTCACTGGTTTCCCACTGTTTTCCCCTCGTTAACAATTAAGTGAAATTGCAGTGTTTATCCTCTGGACCCCTTCGTTTTTCCACGACGGAGGGTGAAACGTGCAAGTGGTGTCCCAACTTGCTTTCGTAGTGTGTCTTTTTTTTTTATAATTTCCTAGTTACTGTTATTGTTTGCTTGAGCTAAGAAGAAAATTATTTCATGCCCAAGGGCAATCCCCCCCCCTTCTGCTGCTGCCTTCATCAGAGTGTTTGGGGAGAACTGGCAACCCAGTGTAAGAGGTGGATTTCAGGTTCATTTCAAGCAGTTTAGGAGGACAGTTAAAGAACTTTGGGGTTCATTCTGTCAGAGATAAAGGTCCTTCTCCCCAAAGCCTGGATGTTATTAGCGGAATATTACATCTTTGCTTTGTCAGACAGCTGTTTTTGTTGGCCACTGATCAGGGTAATCACAGGCAAAAGTTTTTGATGCCAGGAAGGAAATTCCCAGGAGCTGCAAAAGCACCACTGTTAAATTAGACTCATTGATCAAACCCTGAGCATTCTAGCTTACTACATAGGGTGACCCAGACAGATCTGCCACCACAGTTCATTTGGGGGACCTTATCATCTAAATTAGGATCTAGAAGGCATGTATAAGCTCACCCTGTCTGCTTTGTGGTACTCCAAAAATCTTCATTAGGTAAAGGCAATCAGCCAACCTTAACAGTCTGACATGTTAGCACGTCTAGATTGTCTTCCGCCCATTTTTCATATCCACCTACCCAGTACTGGGTCCAGGAGCATCCCAGAAGGCTTAGGGTACAAGAAAGGGAACATCACTGATGCGATATTATATAGCATTTAAATGTTATTTTGTTATGATGTAGCCTCATACATCGCTACAGCCGCAGATACAGGAAGGATATTCCAGTGGTGCTCCGTCAATGAATACCACATTTATATAATCATACGTAACGGAAAACAAAATCACTCTGATAGTCAATGCTGACCAGTTTTATTAGAGTAAATATGAAAATTCCCATGAAAGTCCACAACATGACCTTTTCTCATTTCCGTTCATGGAACGGCTTTGCTTTTTATATAACGCCAAGTGGCCAGGCTTGACATCTGATTTCACCACCAGTTTTTGCCATTTCATTTCGTATTCCTGTCTTGAAATGCTGAACCGCCTAACCCAGTAGGCATTACTTAGCAGACGTCCCTCTGTAACTTATTTATCTGCTCTGTGAATATCTGCAAAATGTAATGAGTTGCATCTCATCCCTAGCTGTGACTTAGCAATGATCCATATCACTAATAAAAAAATGATCCCCCATGTCGCTGTCTTTCTGTTTGTAACTCGATTGTACAACTTGTACTGTATCTCCAAATGAGCAGTGAGTTAATTCTGTTAATACACTGCAACTCTGGTTTTTAGCCAATCCATTATCAAAAACGTTTGAAATTATAAAAGGCATGTATTATCTCAAATGGGGAGAAAAGTAGAATCCATGCTTTGTGTTGCTATATGTGGAGGTGAAACCTCCAGCTTTGAGTGAATACCTCTCCCCTGCATCCCCATCAGAGCAGCTCTCCTCTACCTCTAGCTGATGTTCTTTCCACCCTTCATCCCCTCGTCCCACCTAAAGCGGTTTGTCAGTAGCAGTGCTGTGAATCCCACCTCCCATTTGTCCTCATTTTAATTTCAGTCTTACCATATGGTTTTGCTGTGCTTGCCTCTCCTCAGGAATGTAATTTCAGCATTTTCTTGGCTCTCATTGGTTGCTTCCAACATGAAGCCACCAGGGTTTTTTTTTTTAAATGAAGCCTATTTTTCCTGTTTTTAATAACCTCTGAAACAGTTTCACTGTGGCCTTTGGTGCTGCTGAAGACCACAGTCAGGCTCTCTCTCAGATATAAAAAATAGCAAAAACAAGCTCCCTCTTTAAAAACACAGAGATGGACTCACACCATAGCAACAGGTGATTCACGAGTTGACACCTGCATGCATGCGATCAGGTCTGTCTCTGGCACGTGTACCATCCCCAGTGGTATTGTAAGCTTCCATAATCACTGTCTGTCTCAGTCACAGCAATGAACGCGGATGGGAAAACACAAAGAGGAAGCCGCCAACATCCTGTTCCCCTTTGAACTTTGCAAATATAGAAGTTCCAGGATAAGACACTGTACTCGTCATACAATGGGCACAGGTGCTCATTAGTAATACTGCAGACGGAGCAGGATATGCTTAAATTGGCAATGTGGCAATGTGACCAGCGATAATTAAACAAAACAATTAACTAGGACAATATAGAGCACAGGGACAGCTAATGTGAAAAAACTATATTTCAGACTGTAGTCTATTTCTAGAAATCAAGCGTTGAATATTTCATTAATAAAGTATGTATACAGTGTGTGATGTTTGTTTGTGTGTGTGTGTGTGTGGATTAGGTTTATATTACTTTGTGGGGACCATTTTTCGGGTCCCCACAAAGATCTATGAATACAATCAAAAAAGAAAAAATGCCAAAAGTCTTATACAGTGGTACCTCAGTTCTCTAACTCACTAGAACTTGAATTTCTTGAAAGTCGAACAAACCAGTTTGACCTAGAACTCGATCTGAAAATCAGTCGAACCGTGAACGCTGACCTAATATAAATTGTACGTGCCAGGAAATGAGTCATACTACAATGCAATTCTTACTTGAATGCCTTC
>JAODJU010000095.1:14408892-14420990 GCA_026776725.1 Gnathonemus echidnorhynchus | reverse complement strand
AACATGCACGGTGCTATCACAGCGAATGCGAGGCTGAGACTGAAGCTTTACCCTTTGTTTCCGCTGAGAGACGTGCCGCGTGACTCATGATCCCCGCGCGTACAAGTTATCTTAGGTCGGCATTCACGGTTTGACTTCTGAGATTCAGATTGCGCTCTAAGTAATTTTTTTTCGAACTGGTTGGTTCGACTTTAAAGAAATTCGAGTTCCAATGAGTTCAAGAACTGAGGTACCACTGTATATCATTTTGGGATTATGTGTCAATCCAGAATGAACATCGTTGGATTTCTGCGAGACTAATTTACTTTGTCCAGAAAGAGATGTAGCTCCTGTACCTTTTTATACTGGCATTACCTGTGATGATGTCCCAACTTTAAAAGAAGAAATACAAGGAGGGATCTTATTGATACATTTTTTGTTTTTTATAAATTAAAGGAATCTGTTATACTGTATGTGAATCTACTACTGTGACATAGACTGCATCATGGCAACAGTAGATACAGATGAAACTTCCTGCACTCCACACCTGCAGCCAGAGGGCGATGGAGAAGGTGTAATCAGGAAAGCTTGGTTGGGTGTGAGGTCTGTCTGTTATCCCTCTATGTGAGACATGATCAGTTGAAAGACTTGCTGTCGCTGGAGGACACATTCTGCTGATCGGTGTGACCTCAGCAGACATGAGCAGAAAATCATGAGCCATGCTTTGACAGGGTTCTTAGTGGGCTCTCTCTCCCTCCTCATCTTTCTCTCCCTCCCTGTCTTGGTCTCACCCTCCCTTCTACTTGCTGTCCACTGTCTCTCCCTCTTCTTCCTCACCTGTCCAAAGAAAATGTTGTGACTTCTATGGAGCATGAGCAGGAAAAAGCAAGAAGCAGCATGAACAGCAGTGGTTTGTGGCCAAGAGGAAAAGAGGCCCCTCTTGCCTGGAATTCTTGCCTGGAGAAACAGGGAGTCTTGCGGCGCAACTGTCTCACCCTTCAGATGGCTCTGCAAGGGTAAACATCAACACCGAATCAAAGCCAGCTATATCCATGTCAGAAATCACTACACATCATCATCAATCTGCCCTAGAGGAACTGCCCGGGGTTTATCTTTGTTCCCTGACTCCAGTGATGAGCAGGGAGCAATGATATTTGTGTAGAGCAGCCTTTTTTGCAGAGGGGCTAGGACTGGCCCAGGACTACTGTCTGCAACAGATAGCAATTGTTTCTCTGAGGGGCCCTTATTGATATTTTGTTAAAGTATTACAGATTAATTCTACAAATCAATGGCTCCATTTGCTGAGTCCAATCAACAAAACAGATGATAAATCAATTAACTAATATCATGACATCTTTATGACAGCCTGGGACTTTTCACCACTTTACGAATGACTGATATTCTAGATTATGTCATTGAACACAAGAATCGACAGAACTAAAAATGACCTCAGACCAAGATGTGGAAAATACGGAAATCAGTCAAGTAGTAAGCAATGAAGTCATAGGTGGTGCCTTTAAGCATCTCTCTCTATATCGTACCACTCCTCTCACATCTTATGTCTTGTGCCAATGATGAGCATTAAATGTACGTAAAGATGTAACAAAGGTTTAAATTCTTTCATTTCAATTCTTAACAAAAGTAACAAAATGAAGACCATGAGGAGTCACTCAACCATACACCTTACAACAAAACAAAAGTTTTCAGGTTTAGAATCGGCTGTCAAAGTAGCTGTCACAGCAGATTGAAATAACAAAAATAATTTTTAATTGTTCAGAATGACAGTAAAAAATATCTTGTTATATATTTATATCTGCATATTTTATTATAAATATTTGTTATATAACAAATCATTGTTATATTTAACAAAAAAGACACTTAAAAGGAATTTGACTGTATTAGCTGTATAATTAGCTGGCCAGGAAACTGTACTGCAACATGTCTTTGTAAGTACTCAGTGGTCACATCATGATCATTTTTACATGAGACTAATAGCACATTTATATGCTATCCATGCAGCACAATTCATTTGTGGCAAACATTAAAAAAGACAAGTTTCTGACTACAAAACTATCAAAACTACGCCATGTTTATATCAGTGAAAAAAATGAAGGAAAGTGGTGAGACAAATGATTTACCATAACATCAAATTTAGTGATGATCTATGACTTAACTATTGATGTACCTGCTATATGTGTGAAAATCTGATTTTGACATTTATGGTTGTATGCTTGAATCAAACCTCTGCTCTGTGTGTTTGGAATTGTACATATTTCTGTATTTTATCTTCCTGTTGTGTGCGTTTCCTGCTGCTGTCCAAAGATACAGATAAATATAACAGCAGAAATCATTTGTTTGTCTTTTCCTTGTGTTAATTTCTTGTCTACAATATAGTTTTGTCTCAATATTAATACACTGCAGGCAAAAACTGTGTGTAAAAGTGTATTAGGGATACTTGTTATAATATTTAACTGATTTCTTGAACATATGTATTCCTAAACAAATATAGTATTTATATTACGTGTTTGTAACATGGGCTCAAAGTTGGTGTAAATGATGTTTCATTATTGGTTTATTAACTGATGTAAGCAGTTAAAGTGTTAAATTAATTTCAAAAGGGACATAAAGACAAACTGAAAATATACAATAATCAGAACACACGAATTCTTTAATTATGCATTAGTGCACTATTAACTGTCTTATCATTAACGTCTATCAGTAATTACTTTTAAGCAAATGACTTCCTTATATCGAGTGACAGTGATTGCTTCGAAATGTCTTGTAAAAAATACATAACACAATTATAACAACAATTTAAATCGAAGTAACATTTACGTAAGTTAATTTTTAAATATTCGCACACCAACGTATTCTTTTTTTTCATTCAGGCGAATCGCAGCCTACCTAACTGGGGTCCTTTTTGGTGATGATGTGGAAACCGGTGATGATGTATACTTTCGCGTTGTAGGCTCATGGTCTAAATTCATTCAGGATAACTGTTTGCGTTTTTATTTACATAGTTTATAGATAAAAAAAAATCGGTTGTGACACCCCATTTCCAGCAGTCATTCGTCTCCCGTTTGTTGGAACGTCACGAAACATGGAGACTTTATATCACGAAACAAATAAGTAAGTGTAGTTTGGAACTGTGTTGTTAATAGTTGTCAGCTTTGTTTTTACTTAGTACTGCGCAAACTGTAGCTGGGATTACGTCCAAGCTAACTAGGGAACATTATATCCTTAGTTATATTATTCGGAACAATGCAACGCGTCTGGTGCGATAGTACCCGGAAATTGTTGAGGTTATATATCTCATCAATTTATTACTGAAATAAGCGTGAGTGAGTCATTTGCTATGCATTTACCCCAAATTATTACTTTTAAACTAGGTACTACAAAATAACACCTGACAGTCTACAGAAGTTCTGTATGTCAGCTATTTATGGGTGCCGTGCGTATGTGTACATATAAACCAATGTCCTTTTATTTGATGCGGGTTCTTTCTTGGCATTGGTGTGTAATATTATAGACTGTTATTTTTTTCTTTTGCCTAGACAAATCCAAGATGTACAATCCAGAATGGGGCGCCTTGAAACGACAGACCGGGAGTATATCGGATGTGAGTTCGTACGACTTAATTCCTTTATTTTAATTAGGCTAGATGAAAAATGTCTGGATTTGGCATAATGTATATGTGCAATGCTTTGTCGCTTCACATAGGTTTTCTGTTTAAGTGGGCAGGCGTCGTTGTAGGGGAAATCTGTTGGTAAATCTAATAGTCTAATAAAATCTAATAGTCACCCTTAAGTCTTTATAAGGACATTTTAAGAGTTACGTTTATAATGGAGTACATTATTTGAATTCTGTGAATCCGTCAGTCTGAGACTTCCTAACGAGCGTGGGTTCCTGCTGTCAAGGGGGGGGGTGTCCTCCTTATTGTTTCCTGGGTTTGGTTGGGTTGGGGATGGGGGGTGGGCTCAGAGCCATCCTGGTGCCAGGGCAGGAAAGTAGAGTGGTGCACCCAGCCAAGATAATGAAGCAGTCGGTCAAATCCCCATGACATCACCTTACCTGTCAACAAGTGACAGGATGTGTCATTTACTGCAGGTCATTGTGGGTGGCTGGACCATGTCCAAGGAAAATTAGCTCCCTGTGATGCCATGAAAATAAATTGATATTATGAACTTTAATGATCTGAAAGTGTGATGCATGAGCTGAAGAATAAGTAGACTAGTTCAGAATGATGACAGTCATGAAATTGTTTCTTATCCTGCTTGACCTAAGAAATCAGATGAGGGATTGCTGAATTTAAATAACATGACATGAAATCTCTCTGTGGATTAATTGTACTTTTGTCTGGGTCTGAAGTGCTGGAGGAGGAGCTGCAGGCAAAAATTAACCAAATCTTCCGTCACCTGGAAAGACTGGAGATATTGGCCAGCAAGGAGCCACCGAGCCGACGGCAGAATGCCAAGCTGTAAGACAGAAGGCTGCTGGTATCTCAGCCTGAAACGCAGTTTCCTTTCCCTGAGCTTTGGGGTATCCTGTCTGCTAATTGCTGCTCCTTTTGTGTGGAGAATGTCACCTGAAACAATTTAAGTTAAATGCGGAATCTAAGAATCTTATGGTAGAGGAGGAACTACCTTTTTCAGCAAGCTGTGGTTAGGATAAGGAGAGACACTGATGACTTGATGTCTGATTATTCAAATGAAGAGCTCAGTTATTGTATCCCTGAGAAAAAGGCATTTCACTTGACTTCAGTGGTGGGGAAAGACTGATATGGGAAAATTAAGGTGTGTTGGATAAAAGTTCTGAATAAAAGTCATTACTACTACTACTAATAGTAATAATAATAATAGTTATTGATTTTACTTTTGCTGAATATATTTCTTTTGAAATGGAAATTTTTCACTAGGAAAATCTAAGAACTTTAATATCACACAGAGAAATAAAACCTACAGTCCATTTAGCTCCTCAGGACACCCACCTTTGCCAATTCTGTGCTGCTACAGGCCTTGCATGCACCAGTATTGGGGTGAAAGGTATACAGAATCCTATGAAATTCCCAAAGAAAACCCAGTAGCCACCAGCCAACATGTTTTCAGGGCTGAACATGTCCTTCGAGCTCAGCAAACACCTTCTGAACTCAATTGCTATGCAGTTCAGTCTAGAACAAAATGCATATGAAGTGGGTTGTGAAGTGTCAGTGTAACTATAGTAAATTCATAGTGAATTATTGTAGACCAATGAGTATTAGAATTGTTATTTTACTTTATAAACATGGTATTTCATCAGTGTGACGAGAACCTGTGCTGGACCCTCCACAGACGAGTAGACCAGTTGAAGTATGACATCCAGCACCTTCAGAGTGGCCTTCGCAATTTCCAGCACAGACGATATGTCCGTGAGGTCCAAGAGCGTGAGAGGGACGAGCTGATGGCCCGTACCTTCACCACCAACGTTAGTGTCATGGCGCTCTGCAAAGTTGTATTGACTCTATCTTCTAACACCCCTAACTGCTGCTGCTCATTCCAGCCTTTGCCCTTGTTTTGTTATGTAGCCCGTTTTGGGGCAGTTCTGGCCATCGTTGGTCATACAAGCTGATATGTCTCCCACCATTAGGATGCCGACACCTCCATCTCGATCGACGAGACGCTTCAGTTCAACACCAGCCTGAACGATGCACACAAAGGCATGGATGACCTTCTTGCAAGTGGCGGCAGTATCCTAGATGGCTTGAGGGACCAGCGGAGCACATTGAAGGTTGCACTCAGTAATTGGACATTCTGTGTTATGTGCGAGATGTTGGGAGGATGATAGGCTGAGCTAATGTTCCTAGGGAGAATGCCCTTTCTGCCTCTGGTCCTAGATTCCCTTTTATCTAGGCGTGTCCTGGGTGATGCTATAGATCTCCTTTGGCTGGAATGGGCAGGGAAAAGGAAGGAAAACATACTCCCATTGTACAGCCTTTCACACACTAGAGGATTGTTTGCACCCTACAGCTGTTCAGACAACCTGACTTGCTCTTAATGAAACACGGCGACTTACTTGCTAGGTTAGTAGTTTTGGTCATGTTTTTTTTAGTAATTTATAAACACATTCCTACTGCATTATAATACATTCATAAAGCATTAGACATGGCCATAAATATTTATAAAAAGGCATAACATATTATATCCATGTTTATTATGCATTATGACTGCCTTATGAAGCTCTCATCTATAATGCACTGTGCAGTAGATACCTTTATAATGCCTTATAACAGTCAGTATAAGCATTAAGGATGCTTTGTACGGCATTATAAAGGTATCTACTGCCTTTTGATAAATATAGCCATGTTTATGCTTTATGAATACATCCTTTGTTATGAATGTGAAGTGAAAGTTTTTTTTTTATTCACCTTTATTTAACCAGGCAAGACAGATTAAGAACGTGTTTCTTATTTACAACTGTGGCCTGGTTGTTGACACACCACAGCACAACAAAAAAATATGTCCTCTGCATTTAACCCATATGTGACATCGTGACATAGCAGGGGGCAGGTAATTCAGTACCTGGGGAGCAGTGCTTGGGGGCGGTACCTTGCTCAGGGCACCTCAGTGGTACTTTGCTTGTCGGGGATTTGAACCAGAAGTCTTTTGATTACAAGTACGCTTCCCTAACCATTAGGCCACCACATAAATGACAAAAACCATGGGCTTAAGTAAAGTATTACTGTAATGTTCACTCAGGAACCATCAGCCATTACACATGTTAAGGTTCCATCAACAGTAGACCCAATTCCACTGATAATCTACTCATGAAACCCTTATTAGCCAGCACAGAAGTTTGAGAACCAGTGTTCCAAGATTGTCTGTGAGTCCAGTAGCACCTTCACCCTGAACACCTGTACTGCTCCATACTTCTGCAGGGCACCCATAAGAAGATGCTGGACGTTGCCAACATGCTGGGGTTGTCCAACACGGTGATGCGTCTGATTGAGAAGAGGGCTTTCCAAGACAAATTCATTATGATTGGTGGCATGCTGGTCACCTGCATCGTCATGGTCTTGGTAATTAAATACCTGACCTAAGGGGAGCCAGCTACTGCCACCACAACCCTGTTGGGAGAGCAAGAGGATGAGCTACTGCCAGGGTACTTGAGGGGTTGAGCACATCAACACCCTTTGTGTATCTTTATCATCATGACACCATGATCTTGCGCCACACAGGCAAGTGTTGATTTTTTTTTTCCTTTTTTTTTTTTTAAGAAAAGGACAAGTTATTGAAAACCTTCAGCATTCTGAAATCTCGAATACTGCTCTATTAGATGGAATGTACATGAAAATGGAGTGCAGACATAACATTGAATTGTGAAAAAAAAAAATCAACCTAGAGGAAAATATCTAATTATCTGTGATTGTCTCAGTGAAGTGGAGTGATTTTTTTCTGGAAGCATTTTGAGAACGCAAAGACCTATAGCTTGATGACAGGGAAACACCCTCCCGAAGGATTTCCTGCCAATGTTACTGAGCTTCAGGCAGGCGTTCCCTGTGAAAACTCATGGCGTCACACAGATTTACCATGACGGCTGCACTTCTGGTCCTTTCCATGCACTTCTTCAATGGCACACCATAGATGAGGAGATCTAGTTTGAAAGTCATATTCAGAGGAATTTTACAGAGGAGCTGTGTGGATTAAGATGTGAATGAATCACCTACATGATTCAATGGGTAATGCATTTTTTAATAGTTCTAAATATGTCTAGTACTGAAGTTTAATTCTGTTCCATGACCCCTGAATTTTTCTGAATTTCAGACCAGATGGTAACAAGAAACAAATTCTGACTTGTACCTATATATCCATTGCCTGTCCCATAACATAAAAAGTATTTCTCATAACTGTTATAATACACAATAATTAATGCTTAAAAATTATTTTTAAATGTCAATGTATATTTTACCATTATTCTTATAAAACCAATTATGGTTTGAAATGCAACGGCTAAAATGTAGCATGTCAGAATTTAATAAGAGGAGTGAAATCTTTAAATTGTCGGTGGTCTGGATGAGTAATAACTAACCCAATGCCGCAAAGAGGTGAACACAGCAAACACCTTGCAGGCAGGAGGAAGTATGTCAACAGGATCTTGGGCTTTGGCTCAAAGTGTGCCCTCAGGAGAGCTGCAGAAAAATTCCACCTTTCTGTCTTCCCCGCTGGTGCATGTCTCTCAACTGTCAGGAAATTAGATTTTTTTTCCTTCCTTCCAGGGAATCGCCAATATCTAGTCCGAGAACCACTGTTTGTGTTGTCCTTTTCACTGTTTTGATCGAAAGCCTTTCCGAGCAATGTAAAAACAAATGGTTTAGGTAATTTCTGCACAATGGGTCTGTTACCAATCATAAGCAAAGCTGGGGACTTACTAGAGTCTCAACAAAGGCCCAGCAGAAATGTGAATATGATGGTCTGTATGGACTGAAAATGTGCTTTTGTTAATAGTTTTGCCCTATTTCTTGCTTTTGTTTGGATTAAAATTGACATATAAGTTCTGTGATCAACTGCTCTTGCTTCAGCTTTTATGTCCAGGAAGGCAGTTTTAATCTGAGTCTGATTTGATCCATTTTATATATAATGTATTAGTATGTCTTTTTACATTTGACTGCTTTCCTCTATTGTTATTCAATCTTTCTTGTGAATTCTTTTACACTGCTTTATCCCACAGACTTTGGGGTTTGTCTTTCTATGATGAATGGTTTTCATGAATGAAGAGGAGATCATTTTTACTTTCTTTTCGGATTTCCTTACTGTTATAAGTGAGCACTCACCAGTACTATACTAATTTCCTTCTGAATCTTACACATTTCTAACAACTTGGTTTAGTGAGTGAATCTTTTGGATCTGTCATAACTTATGTCAGTCATATGGATAGACATCGGAAGGGTAGCAGTAAATTTGTCCCGCTGTGAAACCCGTTTCAAAGTTGTTGAATTCCCAGAGCAGTACTTCAACACTAGTGGGGCGAGACCGATTCCATACATTTTTTATTATAAAGAAGCATTTTACAGCAATATTGCAGTCAGATGTTGACAGTTTAATAAAACTGCTTTGAATAATGTTACTGTTTTCCTTCCACTGTACACTTATTTACAGCAATCAGCCTTGAGCACATGAGCTTGTGATGAAAGGTCATAAATAATGCTTTAAATTCAGCAGGAGCAAAAACCAGATCACACACAGAACCAGCAGGTTCACACACTACTGCCTTCCCCAGCTGCACACAGGCCCATTCCTTTAACTGGCAGCGTATAACAGGGGTGCCCAGCCCTGGGCACGAGAATTTTAGCACCTGATGGACACTGAAGCCCAGGTGAGGTGATTTACAGTCCAAAACATGTTACATAATGCAACAAAGGGCTTGAGCTGAGCAAAACCTAGAATGTCTTTTGGCCCTGAGGAACAGGGGTTAGCATCCCTGGTGTATGGTGACAGAGCTCTCCTAAAGCTCAGCCAAACAGCTATGAGGCCCTCTAGTGGCAGCTGATGAGACTTTTTTTTTGGATCAGAGAAACACATTGACAAATCTGTCCCTATCTTTGCTTTCAACTGTCATATCTCAGGTGCTGGTCTTTATGTACAAGAGGGGTGGAGCAGAAGGCACAGTGCTCAGCTGTTTATCTGTAAAAGCCAGGACAGGCAATACAGGCATTTAACCAATGAAAGAAAATTCATATAACACTCAAAGTTGACTTCTGCTTTTTATATATATATATATCTATATATATATATATATATATATATATATATATATATATAAAAACAAACAGTACCACTTCTGCTAAAATACACATGCTTAGTACTTGTTTTAATTTTGTCTCACAGTCCTTGTATATTAGATTTCATTAGGCATAGGGGCCAACCAAAAAACTCTTCAAGCCATCTATATGACAGCATCCATATTTACAGAGGGAAAAAAACATGCTGCTTACACTCCGAAGATCCACCTGAAAAACCATTCATGTAAAAAAAAAAAAAAAAAAAAAATTGCAGTACCCTACAATCATAAGTTACATGCTACAAAAGCAGCATGGTACTGTTTCAGTGCAATCAGTGTTTCACAATGAGTATGACCTTTTAATCCATGTGTGTGAGTCTCTGTGCACATGGAAGGGCAGTTTATTACCCAAGGTGGATTTTAGGGCGGTACTGTGCTTTGGGGAATTAAACTCCGAGAGCCCTTGTCATCAGTTCATATTCTATGGTCTATTCCACACAGCCAGTTGAAAGTTATTACAAAGAGTTAATAAGTTAGCAATATTTGTACATTTACTGACAAATATGATTGATGAAATCAGAACTCGTAAACCACTATTCATTTTCACTAGATGTAGGCTCAAAGACACGTTAATATAAATGGGATGTAACATCCACTCAAGTGTCTTACGTCATTTTCACAACTACAAAAAGGATGAAGCAAACACGACAAGACCATTGTACGGCCATATGCTGATAACAGCAAAGTTAGCTAGAGAATACCATTTATTATTTATTATTTCCTTAAGGACCCCTCAGGATTAACTTGCTGGTTATTTTTAGGTCAGGTATTTTGTAAGGTCCTTCTTCACATACTGCATCCCAAACCCAACTTATGGCTTCAGCCATTGCATCTCTTTGGCTGTTGGAAACAAACTTGATACATTAATCTCAACTACAACAACAGGAACAACAACAACAATAATAAAAATACTCCAGTGTTCTGGTTTTCTACAAAGTCTGCAAATTTCTCTCATTGTGCCTGCACCCAAAACTCCAGCAAATCCATTCTTCTGCCTCAGTGAAGATCCAGATTCCAGGTCCTGCTCAGAATCTGGAGATGTAGAAGTTTTAACCCCCCCTCCCCCTCCAGCAGTAGGTCACCATCACAACGCAGCAAACCACACTACCATAGGTCCCATCCAAGACAGCAGACTGGTTTCACATCCCCAAGGATGACCAGTGTTGCTTTCAGGCACTCAGGCAACTGTGGCCTCTTCTGCATTGGCCACATGGCTGTCAGGCTGGGAAAATAAAGAGGCTGGTGTGGGTGTGGCCACCAGTGCGAACTCCACTCCTGCCCCGGGCAGCCCTGTGTGACAGCTTGCCCTCAAGAGCCATGATTTGGAGGGTGTTGGAGGTCCTGCCCAGAGAAGATGGGGTGCAGAAGGGGATGTAAGTGCAGGGCTGCGGCAGCAGCAGCCGCGGTGGGGCGGGGTGCAAAGAGCGTGGGGTAGAGAGCCGCGTGTGGGACATGATGCAAAGCCAATGGGGTTGGATGCAGGGCAGAGGCAGGTATAATGTGGATAGGCTGTCCAGAGAGGAAGGCAGTAGGGTGGGCGGGGATCAGGGAGTGGCCCAGGGAGTGGCCTAGAGTCGGACCAAGGGGGGACAAGGAGATGGGGGTGAGGTGGTGCTGAGGGATATGGTGCACCTGAGCCAGTTGGTGCGGATGGGGGTGCTGAGCATGGGGATGGATGCCGATGGCAGCTGCCGTGGCGGCGTGGTGCTGCAGGATGGCGTGCTGCACGGTGGTGATGGACGTGGCTGAGGGGGAGGCCGCCGGCTGCTGGATGTGAATCTGCTGCAGGGCCGGGGGAGGGGGCGCGGGGGTCAGGCTGACGGCATGTGCGGCTGCTGCTGCCGCTGCTGCTGCCGATGGGAAGCTCTTGACCTGCTTGGCCAGCAGCTGCTGCTGGATGTGCTGCTGGGCTGCCTGCTGCAGCTTACTGTACTTCTCCATCTCCTCTGGGGTGAAGGTGATGGGCTGGCTCTCCAGGGGAGCCAGGGAGGAGTCCTCCTCCGTCTCCATGCCCAGGTCTTCTTCTTCCATGCCAAGGGGGGCATACCCAGGATAGGAGTGCAGGGGCTGTGTTTGTTGCTGCTGCTGTTGGTGCTGCTGCTGCATGTCCGGCAGGAGGGGCTCCAGTCCCGGGGTGGGGGCTTCTTGTCCTGGCTCGGTCTGGTATGACTGAACCAGCATGCCTGGCTCTGTCTCGTACAAGCCGGATTCTGGAAGAACCTGGGCCTCACCAGGGGGCAGCCCAATGGGGTCCTGAATTACCCCAGCCTTCGGACTTTCCTCCAGTTGTTGGGGAGGAGGGGGTGGAG
>JAODJU010000095.1:14374349-14393009 GCA_026776725.1 Gnathonemus echidnorhynchus | reverse complement strand
CCAGGTCAAACTGGTTTGTTCGACTTTCAAGAAATTCGAGTTCTAGTGAGTTCGAGAACCGAGGTACCACTGTACTTCTCATTGGGCAGTTCTCACTAGTCCTTGAATATTAACCCAGAGAATCCCATTTCTCAGTAAAACCAAACCGTGTCTGAATACAGTAAGAAAAAGTATCTTATGGTGCTTTTCCACTGTCATGAAAAACTGAGCCGCATCTGAGCCATAACGTGAACTGATGATTTTCCATTGTAAACCATCTGAACCGTACTCGAGCCCAGTCCTTACTAGCAGAGCCAAAAGCACGACGAAACTGAGCTGCTTGCATCACCACCATCTGACTATGAAACGTAGAGTGATACCGGTGATCTGCGATGATATTTATGGATTATATCTATAGAATATTCATTGTTAGTAGTATTGCACATTGCACTGTATTGACGCATTCCCAATAACTCAGAATTTAAAAATTTCCAACCACCTACTTAAAAAGAAGTATTACAGAACAGCTGAAAGGAATGGATTCATATTGCAAATTTATACAACGAATGCTAATTCTGCTAGTGTTTGATGCTAACATAAGATGGCGATTCTCAGACTTGTTAGTGGAGCGTAGCACACAGTAAATCATGATGTACACTGTCTGAACAGTAAATAAGCATTTCCTCGATTTTACATCACTGTTGCTCCCCAAACCCAGCAGCGCTTTTACCAAGCCGACCCTTCGGTGGTGGAAAACCAAAGCGAGCTGAAGCCGCGCTGTAACTAGTCTCTCCGCTGTACTGCTTCCTTTCTGTATGCCAGTCAAAGGCATGCAGCCAGGCTTACTGGCATTCACATATTGCCCGTAATGTAGTAATATGGCCTGGCACTCCATCCAGGCTGTTCCGCAGCCTAGTATCCTATGCTACCTGCAAAAGCCTTCAGACCCCAAACATGCATGAATATGCAACTTAAGTTACTGGAAGTGTTTGCTGTAAGACTCTTTAATTAATCTTTGTGCAGGCAAGACCTTATTAAGTCTAGCAAAAAGTATAATCCCAGGTTATATAAAGGGTACATTTAAACTGATCTTCCAGAGCTGTAACAGTTTAACAGTAAGACACTTGCCTAAGCACAACAAATTGTTCAGAAAGCAGCAGTCAATTTACAAAATCATTATAGAGGGTTGCATGAGTAAGCACATTGCTAACTGCTAACCTAATTTGTAGTCATTGCTTAATCTAATTACCAGTTTGGACCAAAAAAAAATGCAGATACCTCACTGTGGACCTAATTAGTTGCATTAGGGAGAAAGATTTAAAAATAACCACAAAAATACCACGCAATGCACCCTTTTACACAACTTCTTTGTGCTAAATATCATCCGTGTCAAGTTAAACAATTAGGCAGAACATGCTCAAAGTGCTTTAAGCACATGAACTTCTATTTCCATACAATACCCAAACTGTATGGAAGTACAAGATCGATTTTTACAGGCCAACAACTTACCGCTTCAGTGGTTGTTTCCAGACTTACTGGACAAAGCAGAACATTCCAGCTAAGCCATTATTATGGATGGCATGACAAGGACAAACATCCCAAAATAGAAAAGGGGTAATGCGGACACATTATGATTAGCAATTTAAATTGCCCAAGAAGTTCAGGAGCAAAGTACTTTGGGTCCTCAAAACATTAAAGTAGTAAAACCTCTTAAGGATATACTGACACTTCATCTGTAGTTCTGCATGAAGTCCACGGTTTCTCTACCTAGTCCTTAGAGAGCCCCACACAGTTCACATTTTGGTTCTCTCCCAGATTTCAACACACATGCACCAGGTATGCGGTGTTCTTGATTGCTTGAGTATTTGGTGCAGGTGGACTGGGTTGAGAAACACTCTATTAGTCCATCTGAGAAGAAAGACTTTTATGAGGGGTGAAAGCAAAAGTGCACGCCTGCATCAAATGAATGTTTAGTGAAAGTGGGAATGGATACATTTTAGCATCACAGGCATATTTTTGACATCACCTTTCATTTACAAGATATCATAACTGCTCCCAGAGAAACTCCCAAAACATCTCAATGGCGACAACTGAGCAACAATGCATCGTGGGGATTCTGACATTTCATGGTCTCCCATCCCATCTCATATAATCAGAGATAAAAAAAAAAGTAACTGTGTAAAATGTCTTACAAGCCCACACTGCTGGCTGCAAAAGCAACCTAAAGCAAAGGAAGCCACGACCTTGAGGAGGAAAGGAGGGAACAGGAGGGAGGACGCAGACGACCATGAGGATGGGGCCCACCAGAGTGGGTCGCTAGCCCCCAGCTTGCAGAGGCTGAAAAACAGGCTGCCCCACCCCCATTAAGAAGCACATTCTGATGCTGGAGACCTCCAGCAAGGAGGAGCGGAGAATGCGGAACTTCCATGTGTGCACTAGGGGCCGCGCTGTGCTGCTTTTTTAAGCACCATGTTCTGGCAGACAGTCTGATAGGATATGGGGGGCATGTGCTGGGGCATTTACAGGCCTGATTTTCACCAATCACAATCCTGTATAGGAGAATTAATAAACAAATACTGGTTGGCACCCCACAGTAGAGCTGCTTAATACATATGAAATATGAACAACATTTTACACTCAGAATTGAGATTGCAGTTTTCTTTTCTCTCACCATTCTATAGCAAAATATTTTTCTATTATTATTAGCATTACACACTGTCTTTATGAAGATGGAACAAACAACATGATCATTACTGAAACACTTTGCAGAACCGAAAGGGCACACTCCAGCAGGTTTTTAACAACCTCATTTCCAATTCCAAGAAATACTAAACATAAACCTCACCCACTCTTAAATTACCTTCAAAACAAATGTTTCTTACCACAAATTCATTGTGTTAAATCAGAAAAAAATACACCCACACAAGCAAATGTGAACCCTTCCTGTGTACAGATCATCACGTGGTGTAATGTGGTACAGTCACTTACTGATACAGCTTTTGGGAAAAAAGGAAGTGCTTGGTTTGATGCAACAAATCTCCCTGCTAATGCAAACATGGCCGAATCGCTGTCATATAAAAATGAAATCTCCTAGTGGCATGAATTGAGATAGCAATTTAAAAAGAAATAAGCATGCAGCCCTACGCCATGGTACCAACGCAGCCAGCTACTTTGAACGGCAAGCTATGAGAAAGGTGGCACTTTAATTTCCTCTTTATTGTGCAAAGGACAGTTTTTTGGTCACCCTATTAAACAAAGGAGACTTTTGACCTGTAAGAATGAATCACTCTGTGCCCTGGTGCCCACCCCCGGAGCCTCTGTGAGTGACACCCGCACGTGTGCAGTCAATGGGGGGATTGTCCAGGGAGCATCTTCCCAGCGGCACACTGAGCCCCTCTGTCTGGCCGAGAAAAAGCAGCGAATCTGCACAGCTCGGCTCCAGCAAATGAGCGTTAATATCCACCTGAGAGGTTCGTCGTCTCTCGCTTCAGCGTGGAATACGCTTCCCACGCTCGGATATGGGCCACTGTGTTTAGAAGGCTGCTGCATTCCCAGACCTCCCTACGCCTTCTCTTTGTGATGCACCCGTAACCTACCGAGGATAACGCAACCAGTCGGGCCACTGTTGGAGGTGAAGACCATAAAGCAAAGACGATCTAGCGCACTGCCCCCTCCCCCGGTAAAGGCAGTCAAGCTGATATCACCCCCAAAACCATCACAACTCAGCAAGATTGGGGGATGCACATGAAAAACAAAAATAAGGTGACTCACAACACAAACGACATGATGAAAACAAATGGTGAAAACAAAACAAAGAGCAGAGAAGACAGAGGCAATAACACCGAACAAGGCACTTACCCTGCATGGATTTGCCCAGTCCTTGACCCAGCTTCCAGCCATGTTTCTGTAGGAGCCGGTGGCCAATATTATCCTGATGGACAGAACAGAAGAAAAAAAGACCAAAATATTCCAATAATAAGAAGTGCTTTCCCTGCAGGAGTGGACAGTACAGCGAGATTGGGAGCAGGTGACCGGAGGGATCCTAGATGGGCCGTCTCATTACCTCCGGCACTGTGTCAGTACAAAGCTCCGTGTCGAAAGGCATGCCAGGAGAAGGCTTACATTACTCACAAAATGGGAGGGGGGCAGTAAAGTACAAGCTTTCCCTACAGTGTGTATGGGATACTCCGCTACCCTTAACCTCGGGGGGGTGACCGGTCACAAGCAGACCACTGAAAACTTAGGGGACGCAAGGAGGCCTCTAGCATTTGGGGCACACTATGAGCTGTTTCTGTGCAGACTACAAACAGGACCACAAATGCAAGTAAACTTTGAGAAAAAGCAAGTGGGGGGGGGGGGGGGGGGGGGGGGGGGAGAGGAGGAGGCAGAAGACCACTACCGGCAGTTTGATTCCAACACGTTCGGTTATATATGCACGTGAGACATATATAAACCTATCCGGAAAGTACAGAGACACAGAACAGAGCGAGATCTTGCATAAACATTTAGATAGAGGAAATCCAAGCTGGTGGTGAGACCATAACACAAGAAGCACCATGTATATATGCAGCAATCACGAGAGTAAAGGCGCCCAGTGCAACCAGTGCCACCAGTACAACCAGTGCAAGTGTGTGCATGGGTGAATGGGGAGGGGTGGAGACTGCCTTCAGCTTGAAAAAATGTACTAGTTTGATAAAAGTTACTACTAGTAGTACTAGTACAGCAAATATCACTCAAAACAAGCCGTGGATGTGAAACGGCCTCAGCTAAAGCAGGACCACATCAAAACAAACAAAAAAGAATTATAAATAAAATAAGGAGAAGAGCCAATCATTATAAATTAATTCCAGGCTCATAAATTAACCAGTGGGGGGTAATTTGGGTGGGGTGGGGGGTGTTTCTAGAAAGAAATATTAAATACAATTTATATAAAATAAAAAAAAAAAAACATGCAAATCTGGGCTAGTAAAACTGGTGCTAGTCAGCTATATATTAGGCATTTATACAAATGGACAGGAATAAAAATCACTGAGTGTGAAATGGAATGAAGGATGAGCATGAGCAGAGGGTGGCGAGCTTGGCAAGAGGCCTCTAGACGCAGGGTTAGTATGAAACAGGCAGGGCCAAGTTAGTGTGCATGAGGACGCGTCACATACGGCAGGTGCGCTGCCCCCCCTCGCTCCGCACTCACCATCCACACGCCCCCACGGGACGCTGGGCCTGGAACAGTGACCAATCCTCACAGGGTGCAAGATCTACCCTAACCTCACTGACTCACACATCACCGCTCCTCTGAAGTTGCAGCGGAACCACACATCCGGCCTCGGTGTGTGTCCTTAACACACATAAACACACACACACACTTTTTATTTATATATTTTTTATATACATATATAAATACACGTGTGTGTGTGTGTGTGTGCGCGTGCGTAAAAACTAGGTAGGTCACTGTTCTGGGCAAGACCCTTTTTCTTGTAAATTTTCAGGAAAATGATAATAGAACAGGAACAAACTTAACCAGGAAGCAAATATGAGAATCCTGGGATCCAGCTACGTAAATGAAAAATGGACAGTTTTAAATTACTGACAGGAAACATGACAAAAATATAGCATAAAGCAAATGAGTAATTTGCCTGTTTGCCTAAATGAGTCATGCACCACATACCCTTTTCGCATCCAAGGAAAAAATAAGAATCTTGTTTAAGATATATAATGTTCATAATCAACTTTTTACAGAGTACCCACAGAATACAGCAGTGAGAATGTTTTCATGCTCTCTCAGGCTTAATCCAGTGAGTACACTGAGGCTTGGCACTGGGAGTATGACAGCTATAAAGGTAACTGGTGCTTAGAGAGAGATCAGTAACCAAAAAAGCAATAGGAGAACTGGACCAGTGGTGAGCCTTGACAGAACCAGAACTGACGGCTGAAAAACACCCCGATTTGATGTCCAATTAGCAGTGTGCTGAAGGCAGCCATCACTGGTCTGAAATGGTGCTGCACCCAGTGAATTGCACACAAGCTGCTGTGTGTGAGGACCAGCCTCTTCCTTCATTCCACTCCTTCAGCAGCTGTCAGCTTCCTTCACATTAAATCGCCTTCCTATACATCGAGTGATATCTGGGATCTGAAGCACTTACGCCATGCATTGCTTTTATTCTACACAATTTAGGAGTCTCAAATGTTACTTCTTACCATTTTAATGCAAGTACATCCTGTTCCACATGGCAGGTTATTTGTTTGATGACAGTCTTTCTGGTGGGCGGGGTTTCATTTTTTCGAATTTATTTTTATTGACTGGCATTTAATCCCTCATCTGCTCTCAGAGAGGCTCTCAAACAGTTAAATATATGGTTGAACTGTGCACTCAGCTCAAACTCAACTCGCTGTGAAATAGTTCTCTGCTTCACATTGTATACTGGTCTCTGGTCCATTTCAGATAAACAATCTCAACCTTTTAGCTTCCGTACATTCGCAGAGATTATTAAAATATATAATTCTGTAATGGTCTGAAGAATTTCAGCTCCGACTCTATAAAACCAGGTACAGTTTATGTGAAGCAGTTAAATATAGGCTGTGCAGAATTCACACAAGCCTCTGAGGATAAGCACTACCCCCTCAAGGGGAAGCTCCACTGAGCAGTAACACAAACATAGACCGTACTCCGGCCTTTGTGTGACGTTCACTTCACTGGACTGTTCCCATCACACTCACACACAGTGGAGGGCTCCCATATTGCTTTTGGTTTACAGATCTCTCATTCCCGTAATGGCGGGGCAGGGGTAGCAGTCATTTTAAAAATAAACAACCCATTGCTAAAATGGAAAACAAGGGACAAAAACATGGAATTCCTGAGATCTGATTGGCCTAGAGGCGAGGGGGAGGGGTGGAGACAGCGCACTGTGCCGAACAAACAGATGCACTAAACAGACAGATGAAGCAATACGTCGATTCCAACAGCAGTGCAAGTGGAGGGAAAGCAATTCCATACGAACCTGGCTTTAAAAACTGGGCTGTCAAAAGAACAGTTACATGTAACACAATGTAAGAAACTGTCCAGAAACTAAGGTTTTTAAAGCTATCACATTTTGTCTTTTCCCCACTTTCTTGCTTGAAGAAGGGAAACTAAAAAAAAAAGAGGAATTGTGCAACAGGAACGCAAAAAGCATTGTAACAAGTATATTTTGATTGTCTTAAGCGTAGCAATAAAAAAAGGTTTGCAATTTCAAAACTGCTATGCTGTGCTTTTGCACTATGATGGTGGAGGGGGGAAAGTTACATTACAGAGGTTAAACCAGAGATGTTGAAAAGAGAAAAAGAGAGAGAGATATACAAGGCTGGCATCAACATGGCCTCTAGTGAGAACTGCAAGGGTGGGACAGTTAGAACTTAGATGGACTGAGGGAGGGCTGAATAAAATCAGGCACAAATCCACGATGAAACAATCCAAACTAACAGGAATGAGATCCTCTCTGTGTGTTACCTGAGTTTTAAACACCACCCCGGAGGCTCCTGTAAATGTCTTCGCTCTCTAAACACAAGCCCTCAACACCTACCAGTACCAGATACCATCAACTGGCCCCGAACATGTGTGATAACGTGCAGTCAAAACAGAGGGCTTCTGTAATAATGCCTGCTTCCTTCAGGATAACGCAATCAGGCCCAGAGCTCACCTGATCTCTCTGGGGTCCCTTCCAAAGACCGGAGACTTCCCACAAACTGCATTATAATGAGGAGAGGGAATCCTCTGGCTTCATGGTCATTTAAAGTGAGCGAACCAAATGCAAAATTTTCACTGCACAATTCCCAAACCTACGCTAAATGATGTGGAATATCGGAAACCCATGCAAAGGAAAACAATTGCATTTTCAAAACCAATGTGGCTTTTACCAGGCAGCCACCATAGCCAGCTAAACTGTCAGTTATAAGCACAAGTATAACAGCATAAGGCCTGAATGGTGGGTCTAAAGCCACCTCTAACTATCATGTACAAAATACTGGAGATGCCCAAAGGTTTAGCATGTAGCAAGATGGTGGGTGGGAAACTGAAGATGACCCTATACACCATGTGGTAAGGAATCCCGTGTTCTTTCAAACTAATGGCATCTCAACAGCCCCCCAATCTATAAAACTCACCGATATGCATCAGCTTAGAAGCAACCATCTTTACAGCAAGTAATACTGGCCACTAGGCACAAACCAACAGCCAGAAATCTGGCTAATTCTTATGGGAAAGTATCTTACGAGTAATTCAAGGCTTAAAAAAAAAAAAAAAGGTTAAAGCAGGATTTTCCAAAACTGAGTGTGGACCTTTCCTCTAGCAATTTAGCAAGGTTTACAGCTCAGTCTTAGTGTTGATAGCCTGGTGCATCATTCAGGAGAAACTGGTCACATTCATTTAGCATTAAAGCAGCAGGAGCCACAAACATGCATTTAGCAGTCAGCTCTGGTCAGAAAGTGATCTTTGTCAAACTGTCCTGAAACCCCACAACAATACCAGGACTTCACCAAGTGCCAGGATGCGATGACAAACACCAGCATCTAGAACATGGTGTCGCTACAGGAATAACAAGAGAATAAAGCGACAAGCAGTGAGCAGTGAGCATTGTTTCTGAAGCCGAGCCAGAGAACAAGGGGCTTCTGGCTGCAGCCAAGCAGAACAAAAATTGCATGTATAAACAGCTTAATGGCAGGAATTCAGGGCCAAGAACTCGAAACAATCTATACCTTAATCGAATTGAAATGTTCAACACAAAGAGTGAACATCTGCATTGCCTCTATGATTTCTGGATGATTTCACCCTATAAATATCTCCATCTCCCATACGAAGGGGCCATGCAAAATCTTCCAACAATAGACTGCAGTGCAAGCATTCTCTGCTTATAAGTAAACATGCAACTTTCCAGCAGGTTAATAATAAGCAGCTCGATGTATGACTGGCCTAACAGAACTACAGGACTATGGCAAACACGGCCCACTACAGAACTCCAATACATACGGAAGTCACGGCACACTATCCATTTTATCATACTTCTCGAAATGTGCCCTGATGTGACAACCCACCCCCGCCAACCCACAATGAGTCCGCCATGTCCTCAGAGTCCCTCGGCTGGGGTTCTGCTCTGCTCCTGGGGGGCGAGGACCTGGTGCCCATGGTGATGTGCTTCTTGATGGGGTGGCCTGAAGCTGCCTGCTGTATATCTCTCGCAAAGAGGAAAGTGAGTGGAACTGTACGCTACCCAGTAAAACATGCAAGGCAGAGATGTTAGAGGTGAAATTAAAAACGAAATTAAACAGGTCCCCAGAGAGGAGCACAGAGCTCTAGCTGCCAACGGATCACGCACAATGAGTGGCGGGGAGACGAGGCGGCGAGCGGTACACACAGCTCCGTCTTGTGCACGCGCGCACACACAAACACACGCGCGCACACACAAACACACGCGCGCACACACAAACACACGCGCGCACACACAAATACACGCGCCCCCAGCCGTGGCAGCTGTCACGCGGTGAGCCTCCATCCTCAGACCCCAAAAGAGTCTGTCCACAAACACGCCCCCTCAGTGCTGTCGCCAGCCCTGAGCACTGCAGACGTTGGCACTTGAGGTACTTCCCAGCTTTAAGGGGAAGGAGCCATAGGTGCCCGTTTCACCAGGAATATCATCATAGGGACGCTGCTGATCGTCCAAAGGCTTCCTGCTCCTGGCTTCCACTTTCTGGATTTTGTCATCCCTACAGGTTTACCAAGAGGCACCAACAGGGCGTGACGGGGCTGGTGACAGCTGCCAGTCAAAGCTCAGGACTCCCAGAATCCCCCCCACCCCCAACTCAGAGCTGCATGTCGCGGCAACATTCAGACAATAACGCAGGAGCAAAGATGGCTTCCGCTGGCCGATCAGGCCACCTCCCTCTCTCCAAATGTGGAAAATTTGCCTTTGGGTCAGTATGGGACCTGTTTGTGGCCTAAGGGGGGTGTGCAGCTCTGAAGATTAGGAGTGCGTGTCTGTGATCTGAAGGTCCCTGGTTTGAACCCTGTGGATGGTAGGCTCATTCTGCTGTTGTGCCCTTAGCCCCAGGGACACAGTCTGACCCTGCTCTCTGATTCTCACTTGCACTGCAAATGAATACGCTAAATAAATGAATGTACTATGTTGAGAGATTGAGAAAGAGTTACCTACTGATGAGCCTTGATTGCAAATAACGTTGCTGCATTTATTACCAGTTCAGCTCACTCCTTCTCTTTCTCAAAGCATCAAGTTTAATATACAAATGACCAAACAGTAGAAAATCAGTTCCCTAATATGACACATTTTCTCCTGTTAATTTCCTTCAATAATTGAGGAACATTAAAGTCCATGACTAAACATGCAGTAATTCTTAGAGGTACCCAAGCCAGATGCCTTTAAGAGACTGACCATCACCCTACAGTGGTGAAACATCACGGTGCTCTTCTGGTTGTGTCGGCAGCACACCAGAAGAAAAAGGTTTGTTGACTGATTTTCATGCTAGTCTCAAAATCACTTCTTGATACATATTCAACCTGAATAAAGCGCTACGATTTAGGGGTTCATTGTTTGGTCTTGCCATATTTGTACCATAACTGCCAGATTAACATTTACGCCTGAAATCGGCAGACCTACAAAAATCCATTTTAACATCCCTCATTAAAACTTGAGGTACGCTAACTGTGCACACACACACTCCAGTGGAGCACCACTACAGTGGATAACCTCAAATGAAGAAAGCTGAGCAAAGATTGCCATGATTATCTGGAAGCGGACTGCTGGACAAGGATGCAAGCTTTAGTTGAACCTTTTAATTTACTGAAAGTTCACACTGGGGGAACAGCAGCACCTTCTCTTTTGTGACAGGTACAGGGTGAAATCGACGTGGAGAGGGGAGGAGGAACTGAGGCTCCAGCCCAAAGAGCTTGTTTGCCTTGGTGTCTGGGAGAGGAGCTGCCTGCGATATTATCCATGCGCCTTGTCAGCAAAACAAACAAAATAAACAAAAAAATGCAGTTCCAGTTGCACAAGCACCATGCCAGCACAGGACAACAGAGGGTACTGTACACCGAACCACTGTGTCAAACAGGAGGAGGTAGAGACAGATAGAGGTCAAGAGAGGAGAAAGAGGAGTTGGAAAGCAAGAGAGAAAAGGTGAGAAGCGTTACAGGAGACCCTAGGAGATACAGGAGAACAGTAAAGCAAGAGCGTGCAAATACAAACCAGGTCATAGCTGCTTAGCTAATTGGGGCCAATTTGCTGCAGGAGAGAAATGTCGAACACCCCAAGTTGTGTACAATACAAGAAATTTCCACCATCACTCACCCATTCAGCGCACACACAACCTCTAAAATGACTAGTGCACACACACGTGTGAACAACCTAGGGACAGAACGACAGGCCCACACACTCTGCATTCACACAGCCTCTGTCTGGAGTGGATATTGTGCCGGGTTTTTTAAAAGTTACACTGAACCAAACAAGGCAATAAATTAAATGAATAAACTGACGGATCGTGCAAATATTTAAAAAGCAGGGGGGTATAAAACGGAACCGTAAAATTTACTTTGTATATTTTTTACAGAATTGAACATAACCAAGCACATTAATTCAACTGCTGTCCAAGCGGACGTCCTACAGTGGCTAGTGTCAGCAGAGACTGAGAAGGACATGCTATAATTACTGCAGCATGAGGACAGCAGGGGCACAGCCTGGACAGGATCAGGAAGGGGGGCGGGGGGCAGGGGGCGGGCTAACAGCTAACCCACACTGCCTCTGCAGATGAGTCTTCTTAGTGGAGCTTAATCTCCTTTACAAAGGCATATTCACTACTTGGGCAGGGAAGAGTGGCAGTTTTGTTTGGCAAACATCTGACTGAACTCAGTCTATTGGCAACTTCATGTATCCAGGAAGGGGAGCCTGGCTTTGGTCATGAGGTGCGTGGAATTCATAAACAGGTCTTGCCTGGTCTGAGAGCGGGAGGCTGGCCTATCAATGCAGCCGTGCTCGGGAAGGCCCCGTCTGCACCTAACAACTGGCTATTTGTACTGCCGCGTTCCGGGGATCAGGCGGGACCCCAGTTTGCCACAGCTGAGGCACCAAGCCTGGCCGAGTTCTCAGGCATACAGGCACTCGTTTCTCAGTTTGGATTCAGTTTGTCCCAGAACATTATCCACTCCACTCATTTTTAAATGAGCTAACCGAAGAAATTATCTAAGACTGAAATAGAGAAGACAGAAAATACATGAAGGGTTTAAGGAGGTATGTTGACATTAGGCCAGTGCATGATATCTTGTCTGTGTGTCTGTTTGTGTGTTTGTGCATGTGTGTGTGTGTGTGTGTGTTGGGGGGGTCCTGTACAGCCAACCATCCATCTGCGCACACACTGTCCACAAGCAGCTTGCTCTGACAGCCTGAGCGATCAGCGCATCCTTACCGATTCTATGGGCTTGTCCAGGGACGCCTGCTCCAGTTCCAGTTGACCGTCGTCATACTGATCAAAGTGATTTCCCCCCTGTAAGGCAAGTGAGACAGCACAGTGTCAACGCGGAATACACCACCCAGACAGAACAGGACGGAGGGCTCTTTTGGGGACCGTCACCCTGGAAAACATGGGCCAGCCTGCCTGGACTGCTTTGTGCATGCAAACATGCATGCGCACATAGTCTCAAGTTTGCATATTCACGTCCCACACAGTGAGGTGACTGCTTCCTGAAAGGGAGACCAGCATTTAACACTGTGGGGGAGGGAAACTGATTATTGTACTAGTGCTTTCATTAACACTGCTGCAGCTGCAAGAGCTTGAAGGACAGAGACGTACTGCGACAACAGTAATACCCTGCTCATCTATCCCTCCACTGAAGCCTTGACGAGCTCACAGTGTTACTGTAAACCTGCAGCTATAAGTGAAGGCATCCAAGCCAATAGAAAGGCACCAAGTCCACCACTGTCATTGGAACACTGAGTAATAGCTGGCAAATTGACCTTGAGTATTTGTTTATTGGAGGGAGCTACCAGCATTGGTTGTAGGACACAGAGGGGGGTCAAACATTCATTAACTACAAACATATGCCTCAGAGGGGCAAGCAGACACTCTGCCACCTCAGTCACTTGTGGAAGAATGCTTCAGAGATCATGGTATTTCAGCCAATGACAGTACCACCAGCATAGTAGTGCATTCCCTAGTGAAAAAAGGTCACTGGGGGCTGAAAATACTTCCATCATACTGCTGACTGCATCCGGGCTACTGGGGTTTTGCACCACTTAAACTGGAGGCATACAGCAGCTCAGTTAAAATAAAGCTATCAGATGGTGTATTTTTAAAGAGTCACAGGACGCCACTGCAGGCTGTGTGTCTAGTAGGTACTCCAGCTCACTGCAGCTCATCACAAAGACGGAGACCTTAGGAAGCAGCGTTTCTCACGCTTCATCACAGCCAAATACTCCCTGAATTCAGGGGCCTGTTGGCACAGCAACCCGGCAAAAACTTTTCCCACGATTTTACTTTTAACACCTTTATCACAGTCATACTAAACGGCTACACACACAAGGCCTCCGTTCTGGATATGAGATGACTTCCTCTGGGGTACCAGAACTTGACTACTGTCACACTAATATAATTAGACCAAAAACTGATATTTAATTGAGACGGAGAGATGGAGAGACAGATGGATAGATAGATGAATGAGTGGAGTGGGAGGAGCAATTTCATACCAAATCTAGATTCAAATTCAACAAGCTTTTTAACCTAAATTTAAAAATAATATACCCATTTATAACCATTCCTCCCCGTGTGAGATGTGGGGGCTCTGTAGCCTACCGTACACAACACAAGGCACAAGGTAAAGGTATACACTGCACAAGACCCCAGTCCATCACAGGGCATACATAAACGCTAACACACACACACACACAATCGTACCCTATGGGTAAGTTAGAGACTATAGTCTGCCTAACTGCAAATCCATACCAACACGGAGGAAAGCATGGAAAGTACACATACAGAGCAGAGACGAGATTCAAACCCAGTACTCAATGTGTGAGACAAAGGTGCTACCCAATGAGCCACTGCGCGACCCAATTACATTAGGAAATTTACACTTTTCAGAAACTCCAGCAATGCATATTTTCGCATTTAAAACAAAATAACCCTTTGATCTACATTCTGATGCTCCTCTGTGGACCATGATTCAGTCAGACCCTGCTTGAGTAGTCTGTTCAACCACGAGGTAGATGGAGTGCTGCAGGGGGATATAATTTGTTCATCGATCAGCAGTACTGCTAAAGGCTGGGTGTTTCCTGTGCAGAATGACTGATGCGCATCCAGCTGATGCAGTGCTATCAGTTGAGCTGATGCCCCTGCAGCAGTCGATCGTCGGTCATCGATTCCTTTCCACCAAACCAAAAGCTAATCCTAAATAAAATTGTTTATAAACACAGCATTAGAAAAACTTTATTTTAGGTTTTCTCTTTTTGGGCAGCCTAACCTTACATACCATTTGAAATCCCACTCAAATGACTGTCAGTTAGACTTGATGTCTGGTAGGTGAGGACTGGAAGGTCACTGTAGGATACGGGAAGATTTGGTTGTGCAAGGGAAACAGAACAAGGGAGGGTGCTACCGACTAAGCATGCGCATGTCGCTTATTACGGAGCTACTGTGAGCCTGATGAATGGAAATGCAGCCCTCCCCCACCAAGGGATTAATCTCCTGCAGATGAAGTGCATGCAGATAGCCAGTCAGGAAAGCTGACGGAAGTGTCTGTATGCTGGTCTGGAGCAGTGCCATTCTGAGCACGCTCATATTCAGCACAGGAAGCTGGACTTAAAGAAATAATGACAAAAAGAGAGACAGGACCACATACTTATATTTGCTATACCAAAATCTTAAAGTAACTCACTTTAAAAATCATTAGGGTTTTTCTTTGTTCTGTTAAGAAAGTTCACAGAGGTGTACTGCATGCAAGGGCTGGCCAGTTCTGGCCCTGGAAGGTCAGTCTGCACCACGGGTTGCAGATTTCTATGCTCAAACACGCCTACTAAACCTGGCAGTTTGCTGGTGAGTTGAATAAGGGAAATCTGCAAACTGTGTTGCACTACTGGCCCTCCAGAACCGAAACTGGGCAATATTTAGATTTAATGCAAATTCAAGTCTAACTTGAGACAAAACAGATGTTGGTTAATTTAGAGAATGAGATGCATTCATTTCACTAATCTGAAGCATTTTCCTATTCTACTTGAAACCACACAAGCATTTTTTACATGCAGGATTTAAACACCTATTAGCAACTTGAATATTCTTTATGCAATTCATCTTTCAGACGCACAGCCCAAGACTAAAAAGTAAAGCATGTCATGACCCACAGAACATAAATATTCCAACCTAAATTAAACGAAAATGATTTTAAATATGAGATTTATGGCTTTCAGTTTTCCTCCAAGTTCCTTTATTTCCAGTGTTGACAAAAATTTAACAACTACGCCTCTGTCCTTAGAGGGACCAAGCCCAATACCACTGCACAGTAGGTCAGAACTGGCACGTGACAGGCAGGATCCAAACAACATCTGGGACTGAAAAACAACTATTACTTATTACCTCAAGTAGTTATTCTACTGCATTCGGCTCCTGTCTCTCCTTTCTGATGGCAAAGCACATATTCCCAAAGAAAGAGCCCTTCTCTGGTGTGAGACACGCTGACCTTTACTGGCATCAGGAGCATGCATGCTCAGACATACTGATTTGCTTCCCACGGCTACCTAAAATCAAGCAGCCACCAGCTCCTCCCCCAGACAGCTGTCACTGGTCCCACCACCATAATGGTCACTCATTTGGTTGTGACCTACACACAGTCAACGTATGACGCAAATAAAAAAAAAAAAAATTTAAATTGAACAGCATCAGAAAACTGAGGTTATAAATGGTGATTCTCACAGTCTGAAAGATGGGATGCCACCAAAGATGGGATATTTCTTAAAAAATATCAACTACCCACAACCTACAAGTATGATGTTTTCCATAAGGGATAAAAGATCATTGCTAACTCACTGCTTTGTCACTCTGCCATTCTGATAGGAAGAAACTGCACTCTGATTCAATTATGCCAGCGCAGCTCCATAAACGGCCCGTTTCAGCCATGTTCTTCATAAGATTGACTTGTGAATGTGTTTCTTCAACCATTTGTTTTGCCGGCATTCATTTGCACTCCAAATACAGTGTGGTACAAGGGTGCTTTTAAGAAAAATACATATACATCCCTAGATAACAAAAATGGAGAAGCAAGTGAACAAAAATAAGTTAAAGCTGGGCAACAAACTAGTTACAACTGTTAGAGAGCTTGTGCACAGTATAGCAGAAATACTTTAAGGGTGTGAAGCAACAATACATAAGAGAGATGAACGTTCTCATTTGGCTTGTAGTGGTGCATAGTTGCCTTGCTCTGTGTGAAAGCAAACCAAAATGAGGGGAAGACCCTATAAATTTACAAACTCAACTGATTTGGATCAGAGAAAATGAAGTGTAGGGGGGAAAACGCTCCAAGTTTGCCTTGTTTATTAAAGGTAAACTGAGGGCCATGCATTAAGTGAAAACACTGGTACAATGGTGTATATTACACATCTGGAGCTGGATGGGACCACCTGCTATTCACAAGAGCCAGATTATAAAGAAGGTATTTAAGCAGCAATGGACACTGCAAATGGAGAAGGACTGGGATGAAAGGAGTAAGGAAGGGGAGACGCAATGGACACAACAGTCTTTAAACTTATCCCTCACTAGTCCCTCCTTCCAAATGAAAAATGCACATGCTCAAAAAGGGGAAGAGATGGGGTGGGGGGGGCAGTTAGAACCAGAGTTGCATTACAAAGCCTAGCTCAGTTCTCACCCGATACAGAGATTCCCAGCTTGACACCATCACAATGCCCAATCTGTTAGGACTGATTCTTCATTCAGAACTCCCCTCCAGCTACACTGGGTTCCAAGTTTATTCCAGTGCCTCCTGTAGACATACAACAGCACCACTCAGAGCGATAGCCACGGACCACGCAGTCACTGCTGAGCCCCTCATTAGAGCATTTTCGTGCAATCCAGTTATTCTCATTTCCACCGTGATGCTGCTGTCCTAAGGGCACTCTTGGAGCCTCCATTAACAATCTCAGAATGCATACACCGAATTCAAATCCCAGGTGGTGACCCTGAGATAATCTGGGTCATAGATCAAGCTGATTCTTTTGAACATACTTTAGAGCTAGCTACAATCAGACAGAAGTGATATAGCAGTGATACAGCGATCCTAAGGTACCCCCCTCCCCACCCACAGACATTCAGACTTGCCTACTAACCTTCAGTCAGGCAGTGAATTACATAAGATGAAGTATTTTCCCATGGGAGTCTGCTCTGAAATGTGCTTCTTTTCCCCTTTCATCCCCTATCCTCACAGCCATCCTCACGAAACATAAACAATTGGTTCTGCCTAGTTAAAGGTTCTAGTTTCAGTTCCTGCTCATCTGAGTCACATCTTCTTGAAAGTGGCACAAGGTTAGAGGAAACGGTGCAACACCAGGCAGCTTATCGCCCGTGTTCGGCACACGGCTATGTAAGGAGAGCCTTGGAGTCCTCTCTCCACAGGATAAAAACAGCTGCCGGTGTTGGCGATCGACAGTCATCGATTCTGCCAGGGTCACTGAGGCATGAGCACTTATGCATCCATGACAAGACAACTGAACAAGCACAATAACACACACCAGAACGAAGAAGACCGTCCCTAAGATTGCCCTTTGGATCATTTCCATAGATTCTAAACCACTTTAAGTAAGATTAAGGATCAGAAAAATGTTTGTCAGTTAAAAAACGACAGCACATATAAATATTTTAACAATGCCAAGTAAAGGGGCTGTGGGTTTCTCAGAGCAGAAAGATGGGACAAGCCAGTTAGACCTGGGAAAGGTATCAGGCATCGTATCTTACGTTATTCAGCATCAGGAAGCCGTGCTGAAGGTCCACCACTAACATGTCCTGAGGCCCTCTTTCCAAAAGCATCTTGGAGCTACAATGACTGTAAGTCTGTCCAAAGCAAGCTGAACTAAAGCTCCTTGTGTGCCATGTGCATGTGGGATGGACACCGCAGGCTAATTTTTTTAATACAGAGAAGCGGAAGACGATATACTGTCAAGAAAAAACAAACCCGTTGACCAAACAGAAACGTGTCAGACCAAAGATATGCTTAGGGGAGCGTTTGAGTCTGACAGACCCAGAGCTCCTGCTTATGGCGGCATTTCACATTCAGCAGAGCAGTCAGCATCAACCCCAGGAATTTGCTTATTATCAAACTGAACTGCTAAACCTTCCATGTTTTATTTTAATTTTATACTCATTGCATCACATGATTGACATTTCTCTGAGTACTGTGTTCAAGTTGCATGAAGACAAACTCCTGGTGTCAGACCACATATCAAATGAACTGCACTAAAACCATCTTTAAAATAAATGTAACTTAATTTAAAAAACACTACCATAGAGAGTTAGAGACAAATTTTAGTTTCTTCTTTATTTAAGGTTTTTTAAAGAAGTTTTTTTTCCTAACATTTTACCATACATTGGTTAACTGCATGTGCAAGTATTAAAAGGAATTTATAAGTTGCTTTTTTTTTTGGAGGGGGGGGGGGGGGGTGGGGGGGGGGG
>JAODJU010000095.1:14350403-14365004 GCA_026776725.1 Gnathonemus echidnorhynchus | reverse complement strand
GATATGTAAATATTACATTGTGAGAACCAAATGTCCCCACAATGTGATAAAAACCTGTTATTTTGATGCTGTTGGGACATTTTTACAGTCCCCAAAAGGGGAAACTCAAATTGACAGAAATCTGAGACTGCAATCAAAAAACTAAAAACGTCTTGTATTTTGTTTGGTTAAGTAATTGTTAAGGATATGGCTGGGTAGGAATTAAGATCATCATGTTGGGATTATGGTTATATCCACAGAAATGAAAGAAGAGTCCCAAGGACATAACTTTGGTTTGAACATTGGTGGGGTTGAGGTGTCTATCCATTTAGGGGAAGACATGATTATTGGGGGGTAACAATTTACGCCCATGGAGAGTCCCCACAAAGATATAGATGCCTAATCTGTGTGCGTGTGTGTGTGCGTGTGCGTGTGTGTGTGTCTCAGTGTTACAGGTAGTAGCCAACCCATGCGATCATTCATTTGGCCCGGCGATCAATCATTTGGCCCAGCGATCATTCTTTTACTTTTTGCCTTCAGTTCCCTGTCACCAGAGCTCTCAGTCATGTGTTCCCTTGATGAGAGGACTTGTCGAGGAAAGGCAGACATGCTGCCTTAACATAGATTTATAGTATGCTTGACATTCGAGTGGGTTGGAAATGTATTAGATTTTCACCACAGCTCTGTAGCCAGCCTTGTTTGTGATTCTCTCCAGTAAATAATAGGCTACACATTTTAGGTGGCCTGATTTTAATATTTTTTATGTTTATCTTTTATATGTCTATGCATTTATATATCTATACAAACACACATATACACACACATAATATATAACACAAGCAACATTTCTTAGATGTTTATGTGAAGTATCTTTTTAGGCAGTAGTACAGTAGACAGAATTCTTTTCCATTCTTTTCAAGTTTTCTTTTCCATTTAGCATATCTGCATTTAATGTTGAAATACCAAGACATTTCAGTTCAGAATTATATAAAAAAAATTGTATCATTATTTTTTGCACTTAATTTTGACATTTCATCCTTAGTGGGGTTTGTTTCTTCAGGAATAGTTATTTGTAATTTTCAAACAGTTTTAATACAAAACAGATGTAACACTTGCTCTAGTGAAATTGTGTAATCTTGGTAGCATCCTTTTCACACGGCATTTTTATTATTATTATTATTATTAATGCAAATAATGTATGTACTTATCTGCTTAACCTGAACGAAACTGCTGTAAGGCCGACTGCACATAGTAGGAATACTTTGGCGTTCAATGTTCTCTTTTTCCACTGTTAAATGTCCCACAGAGGAGAACAAAAAATCTGAATATGTACTTTGACACGTTGGCAATAATAGAATAATAGGACACTTATTTATGCGGGGATTTTCTGGACCATCTTGCCATCACTGGGGTTAGTTTTGAAGAATTTGTGCTTAATACCTAGTCTTTCTAGTAAAATGTTTTTATTCTGCATTTAGTTATTAAAGGACGGGGCTTGTTCAGCAATGTATTCAATTAAGTGTTTTGGAATAGGATATTTATACTGTATGTATATTTGTAAAAAGAATATTCTATCACTGCAATTATTTTGCAATGTACAGCAATTAAAAAAAAGATCAATTATTGGATCTACTTTAGTATTAATGCATTAATGAACTTAAAACTCTGGCTGAGGTTTGTAATGCAAGTGCTCTTAGATCCAAATATGGAGCTAGTGGTTTTAATGAATGGTTATATGGGCTAGCAGGCACGAATCAAAATCCAAGAATCTTAGGTCAAAATACAAGCAGAGGGTGGAGATGCTTACTGAATCCATGCAGTCCTAGATGTTAGTGCAGGTAAATGATGGCTTTAAAAGTACCCATTGCTGAAGACTCTTTTTCCCTCACACAGAGCCACAGAGGAATAGTGATCCTTGGGGGGGGGGGGGGCATGCAAATTATAAAACAACATCTTCAACCATGCAGGAAGTATGCAGATTCTTCATTTTTCTCCATGCCTGACTGGTGAGACGTGTGTAAGTGCCACATGCAGCTATGCTTCCGATGTAGAACTTACTGGCTAAACTCTCATAGTACCATATGAATCATGTAGGGTTCGCATTCACCACTTCATGAATCATAATGCTGGGCAGTGTGTCCAAAAATTTGTATTACGGTATTTTATAGGATTGTGGCGGTTTCACGGCATATCACGTTATTATTTTCAAGTTCACTCTCACTGTGGCAGCAAGCAACCACATCAGTAAAGAAATACAAATGTTTTTAAAAAGGGGTATACTCAGCTTAATTAAGAGTGACATGTCCTATTAATTATAACCTATATTTTGTTCCACAGAGACATGTTTTATTAATATTACCATATATATAACAGGGGTCTCCTCTTAGTACACTCAGCACAGTGATGCATGGCGCTTTTAGCATCTAATAATATTATATTATTGGCTGAATTTGAAAGATAACAGCCGTGTCAGCTATGCTATGGTATGGGAGTATATGAAAACTTCATACCGTACAGGAAATTAAAACCAGTATATCGGACAAAGTGGTGTAGCGCCCAGCATGAATGAAGCATAATATCATGGAAAGAGGAAGCATACAGGCCAGGCTTTACTTCTTCAACTGAGTGGAAGGTCCTCAAGGTGCAAAGCACCTGTTAGTCTCCTTGTATCTTTTGCATAGGTTTCGACCTCTTCTGTCCTGTGGTCCTTTGTAACAATTACACAGAACTCTCCCAGAAAGCAGCCAGCAACAATGACCCGTACCATAAAGATACTTTGATAATAATTAAATTGGAAATCATTTGTTCCTACTGACATTGCATTTAGGCTGTATCCTCTTCACCTATGTTCCCCGGAATAGGCTCAGTATGCTCCAGTAACCCTGACCAGGATAAGCAGCTGGAAAATGGATGGATCATTTGTTCCTCAGGCTGGCATGGTATATAGTACTGTAGTCTCACATTCCCAGGCTCCCTGCTCTGTCTGTGAAGAGTTTACATGTTTTATTTTGGGTGCTCCAGTTTCATCCTGCAGCCCAGAAACATGCAGTTCCGCTGAATTAGTGTAAACGGTCCATAGGGTGCAAAAGATTGCCAGCCAGTAAGGTGATCAGCTACTGGATAGATGCTATGGAATAGGGATGCATATGCAAGGCCCGCAGTGCCCTTATAAAACAAATAAATAAAACGGATTTATACAGGTAACTTGACAAAGAGGAAAGGACAAAGATCTTATGTCCAATTTACAACCTTGTTTGGAATATTTAAAGGGCTGTTCAGACAATGTTAATGAGAATGTTAACATTCAGAGAATGTTAAACCGATACAGAGTTTTTGCCTCATTGGCCTTGATTTTCTTTCAACATCGCTTGAAGTCGGACAGGTGGTTACCTCCCTGTCGTGCACGTGCACGTCAGAGAGACAGCCGAGCGAGTGAGAGTGAGAGAGGGAAGGAGGGCAGGCTTAGTAAAGCCTATCGCACTGCTTTGCAGTGAGGTGGGGGGAGGCCAGGGAACTGAAGCTACCCTTCCCGTAACTCATACAGTGCACTGGACCAATCAGAGGGCGACAGGAACCAAGCGTTCACTTGACTGTGAGCCAACAGGATCCGCTGCAGCAGAGCGTGAGCAGGGCAGGCGTGGAGAACGACAGCATGAGGAAAGACAGCTGTGGTCTGTAACTGCACTTTCAACTGGGGAAAAAAGACACGAGAAGAGTATTCAGAAAAAGAGAAGCTGCTGAAGTTTGCTTTGGTATGTGCTGCTTGCGTGTTGCATGCCACACTGCCTGCTTGTTAGCGTGACAGACCTGTTCTCTGAGTCTGTTAAAGTTGCAGATTGGATCATTTTTGTGAGGGATTGTTGGCACTATGTAGCAGGAAGTAACAAAAAAAAACTTTAAAATGTCACATCATCTGGCAAAGCCATGTGTGGGTGAACTGTTGGAATAGGAGGAATTTTGTAGGAAAGCAGGGTATGTCCTGTGTTAGAGGGAAAACAGGTCTTGGCAAGTGATCCTAGTGACCATTTAGTTGGTGCTGTTTTTTCAGATGGGGTAAGGACACTTCAGAACTACTTAAATACTAATGACATATAGAGTTAGAATGTATCAAATATACATTCAAATGTATCAAAATCTACAAATATTGTTGGGGGGAAAGTGACATGGATCAGAGTAAAAAAAAGACCAGTTAAAAGTTTAACTCGGCTATGTATTTTAATACCACTCTATTCTGATGCCATTTTCAGCCATTTTATGTTCTTCACAGATGCAAGTAGCTGTTTTGCCAGTTTCAGCAGCGCATCGGGGCTTGATGAAGGGGCCTGTTTTTATTTCGGGCATTACCGTAGCGCTGGGGGTCGCACAGCCGGCGGCGCTCAGCTGGCGGCCCACAGAATGGCGGTTGCGGACTTGAGGATTAGCGAGCTGCTTGCAGAAGACAGCTTTTTATGAAGGATGTTTGTAAACAACAGTGTGTTTTTTGTTATTAGTTACAATGCGTGTGGGTGAAGATCATTCAGAGCCAAAGTGCCTAGGTGGCGCGGCAGACCCGCAAAGCGCTAATTTCTGAAGTTGCTTCGCACGCACAGCAGATCGGTCTCCGCTCATCTGAGGAAACGTGACCCATGCAGGACCGAGCCATTGCCTCTCTTTTATATAAGCCGGTGCTATGCTTTAAAGGATCTCCGTCTGGTGTCGGCGCTAAGGCCACGTAGTATTGTGTCGAAATCGAACCTGTTTTTTAACTTTTTTTAATTGCTGTACATTGCAAATCGAACCTGTTTTAATAATTGAAAGAATCGCGAATGAAATTACTTGTCAACCCTCCTGCAGGCAGGTTGCGATTTACCGATCAAACTTTTGACAGACGATCTCCGGAAAACCGTTTTCACCAGTGCTTTTTTCGTCTTCTTATTTCTAAACAGTGTTTAACTTAGAGATAAAACTTAATCCCTTGAAAAAAAAATGTCGTGTTTAAAAAAAACATTACGAAGTCATTTCATACACCTCATGACTCACATTTAAACTGAATAATTTTCTACAGTGTTGCACAGTGTTCCAAAACATCATGGGAAAATGTTGAAAAGATATGAATTAAAAAGTGAAGAAAGTCACTTTGTCAGTCACCCTCTCACATCTGAGTAGTATATTAGAGGTTGATGGTGGGCGTCCAGAGAAAGCTCATAACAGCTGAGCCCAGCTGAGTATTTTGCTTTCTGGTTGCCAGAACCCCAGCCAGCTATTTATACACTTCAGGGTCAGTGATAGATTTACTCAGACTATTAGCAATAAATGCCAGTACTGCTGAACATTCTTAGTTAAGGGTGTGAATTTCTGGTAACGTCTAACTCAAATGTATGTCTCATATGTTTCATTTAATGTTTGGTTTGCCTTGACAAAACTGGATTATTACCATCGAAGAAAGAATGCTTGTGTTGTGTTGTGGTACCAATGCTAGACTGTGGAAAAGGAACTTGATCATTTTTAATTAAAAATGGTAGGAACAATTGTTAGGCAGGAGTGGCACACAACAGTAAAGGGTCAGCTGTTGGTGAAGCACATTTCACGTTGTGGCCAAAAGCCATCCAAGTGGTATTGTAGTGAAAGTCAGCAGCAGATGCACTGATGCAACCCATAGCAATGCTGCAACAGGACCAAAGCTTCAGGGAGGATGAGACGTCTGGCAGCTGGCTCAGCCTTGTCCATCATTTAGTTAAAAAGGCCAGACTTGCCATAGCCTGTCCATGCCCTAAGAAAAATTGTGCTGGGAGAGGATGTAAAGCTTTAAGTATGCAAAGGAAAAAAATGACTGATACAAGGAAAGAGGCAGCTTTACACAATCTGTAAAATAGTTAACACACATATACTGGAAATGACAATACAAAAGTCATGTCTGATTTTTATAGCTAGATAAATATCATCCAAGGGCTTTGTGCATAATCATAAAAATTCCCAAGAACCATTGAAAGACTGAAAGTGATACTGAATTGATTTTAGATACATGTAAATTGATAGTGATGGGATCCTGACAGACCTGTAAGCATAAAGCACAAGCAAGTTGTCTTGTGCCAAATTGTTGAATGCAGTCAGGAGAATTTCCAGTTCCACTTAGACCACAAAAATACAAAAAAGGCAGGTTACATTCAAGCAAGAGAAATTGAAGGGTTGACGTCATTTGAGCGGGTCAGTTCTATCTTGGGTCAGGTCAAGTAACTAATTGGCACGAACGAAAACTCTTTTAACACATCAACCGCCCACAGGGCTTGAAGGTCTGTTAAATTTATTTAGAGTACCTTTTCTCGACATTAAACTTCACACTTTGGTGCGTCCCCATAGTTGCCTCATTATCAGATACTTTCTTGACAAAGGAGTGATTGTTATCATATCATCCTGGTTCTTTGAAGATAAAATGTCCTCCCACACTTTATGAATTATTGCCCCTGCTCAAGAGTAGGTATCAAGAAGGTGGGGAAACAAGCTTATTGTTTTGCCAGACAGTGTGAGCCTTTGACATAGTTTACTGGCAGGTGCTTTTATTCTTGCTACCATATCTGATTAGGCTCTGATAACAAATAAAAATAGATAATGTCCAGTGTTCAAAGGACATCAACTATGTAAGTTATGTCTCTTGGCAAGCTCAACAACATGGAAGCCGTTCCAAGAACGATATTTCCTTGATTGATCACATACCTCTTTTTCAGCAGTGTGGGGCAGTGGAAGGAGAAAGCATGGCTGGGCCCAGGATGTTCAACTCCACCACCCCCTTCAAGGAGCTGAAGGGGGGTCCAGCTGTGGAGTTTCCCTTCCAGGGGAAGAAGATGTGCTCTGAGATAAAGGAGGTCGGAGAGGATCTACTGTTCGCTGAGATCCACCCCTCGCTGAAGGTGCTGCTGACACGGGGCACTGCTAAGCAAGTGGGGGACGAAGAGCAGGGGGCAAAGGAGCTTTTCTGCATCTCCATCATTGCCCAGCCTGAGAGTAAGATGGACAACATGAACTTCTCCAGGGGAAGGCTATGGGAAGATTCAAATGTAGGGTAAAGTGTACAGAACTGAGGTTTATGCATATTATTACTTTGTTAACCAGACGCAGCTCAAACTGAAAATAGTGTAGGTAATCCAGTGAATAGGACAAGATACCTGAATGACGTGCAAGCGCTACTGGTGTGATGTATTAGTTATACTCATACACTGTTCGATTGTATTCCAGGTGAAGGGCCTCTGGAGTTCAGCCCCACAAGCACAGAACACACTTACATTAGATCACACTTGATTAACAAGGACAGGTGAGGACCTTCAACCTTTCTCTTCCATATCTTGCAAGGCTGTTCTCAAGGAAAGCTTCTGTTCTTTCTGGATGATCCATAGTCATGCATGCGGTTCTCTGCAGGCCCTTTAGAGAACACAGCCTGGAAAGTGACTACTTGGCTCACTTTGCGACCCAACTGGAGAACCATGTGGGACCCCTGGCTCCCCAGCCCCATCGCTCCCCGAGCAAACGGAGGAAGAGACAACGTCGGAAAAGGCGGAGGGAACACGTGGAGGAGTGTGAACAAGGAACGTCGTCAGGAGTGCCCGAGCAGGAAAGCAGCAGCAGTCAGGCAAGTCCAGCCTCTTCTCACAGGATGTCCGTCTTGTGAGTCTTGAGTCTTATATAATCTCGAATGTTAAAAATGGTTATTCTCATATCTTCTTGGCCTGTACATGACAGAAACTCATATGATACAAGTATATCAATGCTATGTAAAGCACTGGTGGTTTATGTATCTTCAACGTGGAAGATCAGCAGATGCATGTTTTTGTGACTTTGAAATTCACTTGAAAATTGTGGTTCGCCCTTATTTGTCACGAAAGCCTGTGTTCCGTTTTTGTCATGAGTAATGAACATGGTAGTCATTCTTGAGTGCAACATTGGAGTGCAGTTAGCATGCTGCCTGTACACTGAAATGAATAAGTCATTGTTCTTTGGTAAAAGGATAGGTAATGATGTCGAAACACTGGAGTCCTTACCCAAAACACTAGCTCCTCTATTAAGGAAGTGAAACCACTGACTTAGAAAATCGTTTGACCACCTCTCCCATGCACTGCCCCCCCTCTCGGTTGAAACAGCATAAAAGTCCTGATCTGATATGTATACTTATATTGTATTCTTAAAGGGCATTTCTGGTGAATTAAGTGAAATGAAAAATGTTTCCCATTCACACAGAGATGTGTCATCCACATTGATGATGTGCTAAACAGAGATTGTATTTTAAAATGAAAACAGTATTTGAAAACTTGAGTGTCTGACTTAAGTCTCCATTAACAGCATCACCCATATACAACAGAATGCTCCACAAGTCCAGACCAGGTGGGTATCCCCAAATGATGGTGATAATGTATATTTAACATATGCTACACTTTTTACATCTGCCATAATTATGTCCAGATTAGCTGTTACACTGCGTATAAAAAGAAAAACTCCAATCTCAGTTATAAATCAGACATCTAAAGCCTGATAGGAATGGAACATGTGATGAGAAAGGTCTAATTGCCTTCTTCAAAGCACAATCTTAATAGTCTCCAGACTTTGATCCCAAATTAAGTCATATTTGCTCTAGTGTCTCCATGCTGACACTGCATTTTTCCCCATGCCCATCCAGGAAGATTTCCTCATCAGCTGCTATGACCATGGAAGATTCCAGAGGTCAGCTGTGCAAGAGACGGAGGGACCTGGACTGGAGTTAATCCAGCGTGCCTGTCCTGCATTACCTGCTGGTTTTCTGCCATATGGCATCCACCCATGGGATGCTATGAGCATCCAGGACAGCTGGGCAAACTCTTTGGTCAGCAACCTGGGTGAGTATGATATAGCACTGAAGGCCCTGCAGAACACTGTAAGCCAGGAGGATCGCTGCTTCTTGGTCCCATTCTTCAAGGCTTTGGAGAGAGAAACTGCAGAGGAATCCCTTGATGCATGCAACGCAGATATAAATGAGGGCTTCTTATTCCACCCTGAGGAGGTGAGGGTGGTAAAAATTAAAGATATTTTATTGCCCCCCCACCCACCACCTGCAACTTAGTAAATCACCCATCCGTTATTGTCTGCCAGCAACTCAAGCCCAAGAATTATGAGTTCAGGGAAGGAAGAGACTTCTCCCTGATTAGCCACATCCAGAGTGGCTCGTATGGGGATGTTTATAGTGTGCAGGACAACAGTACCGGATTCAAGTGTGCTGCCAAGAAGGTAATGCCTGTTTCAACCACGTACCTCAACTCTTTTCAAATGTTATCTTTTCAGACACTCAACATTGACCCACCTTTCGCTTTTCATGTATGCTAGATACCATTGAACAACTTCAAAAGTGAGGAGGTGGGCTCGTGGAGTGTCCTGAAATCTCCCCGTGTAGTGGAGCTATTTGGGGCAGTGAGGGAGGGGCCAAACGTTATCCTCTTCATGGATCTCAAGCCAAGTGAGTCATCAGAGTTTATTCCCAGAGTACTCCGAGAACCAGTTTTCTGTCAAGAAGGTTGATCTCACTTATTTGACATTGTAACTGTGCCTCATTGTTCAAAGTCAACAATATCTCATGGTTCTTGAGATAATGTATTTGATGGTCACTCATTGAATTTGTTGAATGAAGTGACTGTTCATCCATCAAATGCAATGAACACTCTTTTAGGCTCAATATTGAGTTATTGAATCTGCTTCTGAGCTCAGGTCTGAAAGGCCACCATCTAGAGAAGTAATGATGTCTGTCCCATAACTATTTGCCTCCTTTTCAGGTTCTCTAGGGCAGTTGCTAAGGGACAGAGGCCGACTGCCAGAGGATCTTGCCCTTCATTACCACTCTCAGGTCCTGGAGGCCCTCCAGCACATTCACAAGCAGCAGGTCCTGCACCTGGATGTTAAAGGTGAGTCAAATGAGAAAAAAGATATCTTGATGGCACATAGTTGTAGCATTATGTGAGCAGTAATTCCCACACATATTCACAAAAGGAGACCCATCTTCTAGCTGTACAACTGAGGAAATTCACACACCCTCACATAAATCACTATAACGTTCACACATGGGCGACATGCACTATTTTTTGATTGGTTTCACTTCTTTGTTTATATTCCAGCCTTATGATGTTTGTTGTTGTCTTTTGGTGATGTTACTTTTTTTTTTTTTTCAAATTCGCAAGAGCAGCCCAGGTTTGTTTTCCATCACTGTTCGGTGCAGAGAGCAGAAATGCAGAAGTGGGGGGAGGGGGAATTTCCCATCACATGATCAATGACTCATAGTTAAAAAAATATATAAATAAAAAGATAACACATTTCCTTCTTAAGACTTGGCCTCTGTTCCATCTGCACAACTGCATCTTCCAACCAACAGCCATCTGAAAAAGTAATTAAAAGCAAGTTTATTTATTATTTAACTCTTTAGTCTTTTAGCATACTTAACTGGACACTTCCTAGTCAGTTCTGTGTTTTAACGTTTCACTTTTACCTACTGAGCACAATGCTTGAGTTCCTTGAACAAGTATAACAGAAACATGGCTCCTGCTGGGACCTGAGTTGGGTCTCAGGTTAAAAGGGAAGGTCCTTCACTTCAGCCTATATGTTGATATCACTAATTTCACCTGAAGTATTAGGGCTATGGTTACACTGTTGCATCACACCTCCAGGTTCAAGTCTCACTTTTGCTTTAGGCATGTGGAGTTTGCGTGTTCTTCGTATGAGTGTGTGCTTGTATGCGATGGACTGGTTTCCAGGCTGTTCCACTGTCTGGAGCCCTTATCTGGGTGTGTTCATCCTCAGTGCCTTATGCCCATACCTTCTGTATGTCTGTCTGCAGTTGACAATGTGCTTCTCTCGGAGGATGGGAAGGACATCTTTCTTTGTGATTTTGGCCACTCGGAAAGGCTGGGGCCCAATGGAGAGAGCAATAAAGCCAACCATGGTAAGATCAAGTGCTCAAGGGAACTGTAATTCGCAAGAAGCCATTGTAATACAGGCCAATAGCCGTATTGTGCTTAGGCAGATTTAGCCCTAGTCACAGTGGGTTGTTATATACGAGAACATTGGGCAGTGAGATAGGATGACGTTCATGATGTGCTGTGGTTACAGGACAGAGCTTCAGGGGCACAGAGACGCACATGGCCCCTGAGGTGGTGAAAGGAGAACCTCGCTGTGCCAAGGCGGATGTGTGGAGCAGCTGTTGCATGCTACTGCACATGCTCAATGGCTGCCATCCCTGGACCCGCTACTACTCCCACCCACTGTGTCTCAAGGTGAGAACCCCACCATCTACACACTGCCCCAAGTAAAGTACGTAGCTTTTGCCAGCATTCTGACCATCAGTTAAGTGTTTTTTATTGACTTTTTTTGAAACCTTTGGTAATACAGTGGTACCTCAGAACTCGAACTTAATCCATTCAGAAAAGTTCGAGTTCTGATGGAATTTTCCCCATAAGAAATAATGGAAAACCAATTAAATGGTTCCCGGCCCCAAAAAATTACACCTAAATATGTTTTTTTTTTTAGCATTTAAACACAAAATCGACAGGATAAAACAAGAAGAGCATATACTCTACTAAAGACATCTAAGCACATTTATCAAAACAGTAATTCGTAAAGTAAGAAAATAAATGTATCCAATGTGTAAAGTTAAAAAAAACCATGTGTCCTGCCCAGATCGTCCGCTCCTTCCGTGTGCCACGCCCCCTCGGTAACCTCGTGTGGAATCCCCATGTGATCAGCTGTTGTCTTTAGTCCTATGTGTTTTTTCCGTGTTTCAGTTTGTTTCCTCAGTCCGGTCATTGTATTGTCCGTCTGTGTTTTGCCTGCCTTACCTGTAATTAAACCCTGTATTCCCCGATACCCTGATGTCTGTGCCTTTGTCTCCATTCCGTCCCTGTTCGGCACGGCAATATTATTATAATAAATGTATTAATGGTTTATTATTAATGATATTAAAATAATTAATAAGAAATCTTTATTTTAATTTTTTATTATATTTTATTATATAATAATAATAATTACTTTTACTGTCTATCATTGTCTAAATGTATTTTTACTGTCTAAATATATGTATTCAGCTAGTGTAAACACGATGCTATCACAGCCAATGCAAGGCTGAGACTGAAGCTTTACCTTTTGTTTCTGCTGAGAGACGTGCTGCGTGACTCATTTCCCCACGCGTACAAGTTATCTTAGGTCAGTGTTCACGGTTTGACTTCTGAGATTCAGATCGAGTACTAGGTAATTTTTTTCCGAACTGGTTGGTTTGACTTTTAAGAAATTCGAGTTCTAATGAGTTTGAGAACTGAGGTACCACTGTATAGACTTTGTTATGTTAAACATTGGTTTAAAATAAAGAGTTCTATGTTAAACTTTAGTTTAAAATAAAGTTTGTTACACTATCCTTTGATTTAAAATAAAAGCATTTATATTATATAAGCATTATATTGGTGTCATTTTATGCAATATAGGGCTGAATTTATCATTTATATAGTGATTTCGAGGAAATTTCAAGATATCGAGATATATATCGTGTATCATGATTTGATATTTTTCATGTTTTTCATGATATTTTTTTTCCATATCGCTCAGCCCTAATTTGAAGGAAAACACAAATTTTTCAAAAACGTTGTCAATGACACTCGCAATTTCAATATTGTTGCCCTCACCTTGGCTGTCAGACATCAGAAGATGATAGCTAGCCTTCCATTTGGATTCTTCAACATTTTTTAAGCCTCCTTTGCAAGTTGTTAAAGTGAAGTCAGTAATGGTAACATATATTCCTGAAAACGTTCAAGCTTGGCTTTACCAGCAAAATGCCAAACAAAGCACTGTACTGGTTGCATCTTCTGCATGTTCCCTCTGGGATTAATTTCCCTCTGGGATTAATAAAGTTCTTTGAATCTTGAATGTGTTCATGGTGTTACATACAGTACAGATATGGTCATTTCTGTTGGGTGTCCCATACAGAAATGTAATATATGTCAATATATGTAAATTACATATATAATGTCAGTGCCCATGTATTTCTCCTGCCTATATGAGAATATATACAAAATTCATATATGTTACATACACATATATGAAATATATATTTCAAAATATAGCAAAAATGGTCATTTTCGTGTAAGTGCCATATATTTTCCCATATATGCACATAATTGTGAAATATATGTAAGACACATATGTGTACACACATATATGTACTTATTTCCATAGTACATACTTTCACTTATATTAGGGATACAAATATGCTTCTAATATGATGACACCATGTACTTTCACTTACATTAGTGCCACAACTATGTTTTTTATGGCTTGCACAGACACAATTTCAAGTCTTTTCACATAAAAACTGTTTTTTTTATTATTATTACATTTTCACCCCCCCATAATTACACTAATTAACATTTTTTTTAGACATGGCCAGTCTCAGCTCCGCCATTTTGCCATTCAAAGCTGTTCCAACTTGTCCCGCAGAAACAGAATGCTTTGACATCACTACATCTGAGAAGGTAGATTTTAAAGAAAAAAGCATCAGGTATAAAGCATACAAAACACTGGTGGATGAACTTGTCACCAAGATTTAAAAAAATCTTTATTGCAATTTCTTCTAGTGTGAGTCAGTAAAATTGAGTGAGAAAGTGTGTGAGTTCGCAAGTAACTCACACTGCATTCAGTGTGTAGGCATGGTGGCCAGTTTTGTACCGATTTAATTTGCAGGCCAGATAGGGTCATAGTGCCATACACCTCTCAATGGAACTAACATTTTTTTGAAAGCCAAATTTGAACATACACATTGAAAATTCTGGGATGCACTACTTGCAGTCCCATGAATGATTGTACATTTGTTCGCAGATAGCCTGGAAGCTGGGAGTTCCAATCTCGGACACCACCGTTGTGCCCTTGAGCAAGGCACTTAACCCTAAGTTGCTCTAGGAGACTGGCCCTGAACTAATTGATAGTTGATAAATGTAAGTTGCTTTGGATAAAGGTCTCTGCTAAATGCATAAATGCATACCTGCTGTCACGCCTAGCTCGTACGATCCTCGTGTGTGCCACGCCCCCTCGTTACCTCGTGTTAATTCCTGATTGTACTCACCTGTTGCTTGTTGAATTCAGCCTGTCTTATGTATTTAGTCCGTGTCCCAGTGAGTATGGTCAGATCTGTCAATGACGTTTTGTAATGTTTAGCTGTCGGTTTTCCCCGTGTGCTTCCTGTCCTGTAAATAAACCCTGTTTGTCCGCACTACCGGCTCTACTCACCTGCTTCCTCGCTCGCCTCCCTGCACACATTGTAACACCTGCCAACCTTGAAGAATATTTTTGAATATCAGAAAATTGTTCACGAAAAAATAAACAAAACCATTCACAGTGGATCATATAAAAACATAAAAATCCTAGCCTGACAATTCTGTTCTTTGATCATAACTGACTTGTCTACAGTCTGAAAAGAGTTGCCTATGTTTTTTGTTTTCTCTATTTTTTTCTACTTTTACTTTTTTAATAACATTATTATAATATAGCCTACGTGCACAATAGAACTTCCGGATAACTTCCGTGTGTTGAGTGTACGGTCGACAACTTCCGGTACGCAGTGTTGTTGTTGTGGAGATTTTCCGGAGGCGCCAGTTTCAA
>JAODJU010000095.1:14335834-14350303 GCA_026776725.1 Gnathonemus echidnorhynchus | reverse complement strand
TTCAAAAGCGCTCGCGTTTTCTTTTAAAGCAACATTTCATAGCAAACCAGTTAAATAAATAGGTCATTGAAAGATCAAAATTTAAGCCTTACCGTTTTCTCCCCGGACTCTTCCAAAACTTCTGGCTGGGGTCCTGCACAAGGCAGCATGGGTTACGTGTTCCCCAGCAACAATAACACTGGGCTGCCCGCAGACGTGCCTGTCTGTAAATCAGCGTCGTGCACTCGGATATCGGCCAATGCCGATACCTTAAAAAATGCTAAATATTGGCCTGTTATATCGGTCGACCTCTAATGCATACTAGCTACATTGCAGTACATCGCTATCCTCGGACACATGGTAGCCTTGCTAACCGGTTGTCACTACGTGATCCGTACACCCTACTGGATCCGTAGCTTCTGGATCCAGTTCATGCATAGTTTACATGTGCGCCTGCGTACGTCACCAGCGTTTTGGACTGGAAGCCCTATTTACGGCAGCCTTGCAGTCCCGATGTTTGGGTGATTTAGGACAATATATTCCACTTTCTTGAACATGTGACAGCCCAAACATGAAGAAAAACAACAGCGTGAAACCTTCAGCAGCGAAAAGCCTCCTACTTACAAGTTGTATGGAGTCAAACAAGCATTACTACTTAACATCGATGGAGACGGCACCAGCTAGCAGTAGCAAACGAGACAGAGTTGATAACCCCCACTAATACTCCAGAAAAAATACAAATGGAGAAGAAAGCGAAAGGTCCATCTCAGAAAGAGGAAAGTACCACATCAACTGATACTATTCTTAAAGCGATCGACTCTCTTGGAAAGTGAGTGGATGATCGCATGGGTGAAGTTAGCAAACAAATGCAACTACACAGTGCCATGTTGGCTAGTATTGCTAAATCGGTCCAACTTAACTCAGAAGAGCTAGAAGAGTGTAAGAAGAAAATAGGATACTTGGAAAAACAGATTGATTCACTCACAAAAGATAATGTTGACATGAAAAGATACAAGAAAGATACAAAAGACATTGGGAAAAAGGAGAAAGTCAATGAAAACATCAAAGAAGAGGTGGTAGAGCTTCTGAGATGAATTGCGGCGGACTTAAAGGAAAAGATGGATGAGGTGGTTGATATGGTGTACAGAATTTTTAAAATGTATTTTATTATATAATTACTTTTACTGTCTATCATTGTCTAAATGTATTTTTACTGTCTAAATATATGTATTCAGCTAGTGTAAACATGCACTATCACAGCGAAGGCGAGGCTGAGACTGAAGCGTTACCCTTTGTTTCCGCTGAGAAATGTGCCGCGTGACTCATTTTCCCTGCGCGTACAAGTTATCTTAGGTCGGCGTTCACGGTTTGACTTCTGAGATTCAGATCGAGTTCTAGGTAATTTTTTTCTAACTGGTTGGTTCGACTTTTAAGAAATTCAAGTTCTAATGAGTTTGAGAACTGAGGTACCACTGTATTTGTATTTTTTGTAATACTATATATGCTATAATATTTGTAAAGGCTCTGTTCTAGTACTAGTTTTTAAAAGTTTCATTGATTTAATTAATATCATTTGTGTGATTCCTTCTACATGTGTAAATGTCATGCATGCTTGAACCTTGGTAGCTGATTTCGGATGCATGGAAAAGTTGAATTCTGTTTTTTACTCAAGATTTTAATAATAATAGGAGAAAATAGCTCCAGTGAAGTATGTTTCCTGAAGGCAGCCCAGACAGTCATCCATTGACAAGGCAAAAGTTGTGGGAAAAATTGTGGAATGGATGGTGCAAATCCATTATTGTATTGCTGGTTGAACACCAGATGTCTCAAGAATTTAGATAGGAAATATCTGTCATAGTTGGAGCCTTTTTTCTTATTTTCTTATTTATGTATTATTTTTTTGCATGTACAGTAACCCCTTCACATTTGTGAGGGATCTAGGCGGAAGATCCCCATGAATGTTAAAATTCACGAGTAATACTGGAGCACCCCTCACCGTAACCCTTAACAGTCTGCTAGCCTGAACAATAACATGAAAAAGTCTATTGCCAGTTTCTAAATAAACAGTACTGTACTGTACAATTGCATGTCAGATAGCTTTGCCATTTCCTTTATAGATGTTTTATAAATTAAATTATAAACCCTCTAAATGATGCCCTTGTATGTACAAAGTAACTACACACACATATATATATATATGTGTGTGTGTGTGTGTGTGTGTGTGTGTGTGCATGCATGATTTTATGTGATGCAAATCATTTTCAGTATTGTTTTATGCATCATCACGCCAATAACCAAACCTGAAAAAGTTCGCAAATGTGAAAGGGTTACTGTACTTCACACCTTGAGTCATTTCACTTAGGGGTCTGTGGAGCCTTTGTTTAAATTCACGTGTTCAACAATTGCTCAGTTGTGACTTTAGTCAACCGTCAGTTCATTTTAATTCGCAATTCATCAATTAGGAGCAGGAGAACGGTGTCTGTAATTTTTATGCTCCATGTCAGACCTACAGATTAAATGTCAACATGAATACACAAACTTTTCCTCAGTAGATGCTGCTGTATGAAAGCAGAGGTCTACTCATGAAAAAGCTGTGCATAAAATGTTTACTGCTAGTGGTCAGTCCTAAATATTTTTTGCTGCTCAGCCTTTCATTACAATTAGACTGTCAGAAACTGTTTTGTGTATTAATATTTGTTTGTTTTTGGTTATGTTTGAAATGATAACATATTTCTACACATAGTAAAATGTGGAATTGTCCTAATAACGTCATGTCAATCTCTCATCATGTTTGATGTGTGAAGACAATTAATCATAGCAGTGAATGTAAATGATTTGCTCTCAAGCAGATTAAATATTTACTTTAGATACAATTGGATGAATACACTTGTGTTGGGTGCCATTATTGGTTTCTGTGTCTATATCAGTGACAATTAAGATTTCTTTACATTAAAAATCATTAGACATTAAGAGCATATAATATCAATATCACGCCATGTACAATGTGTTTCATTTAGGTCTTTTGTGTTTTATAGATTGCAAATGAGCCCCCCCCTCTAAGGGAGATTCCAGCCAGCTGTAAGCCATACACCATCGATGTATTCAAAGCTGGATTACAAAAAGAGCCAATGAAAAGGGCATCAGCTGCAGAGCTTTTGGAGAAAGCCACCAAAGCCTTGAAAAAATGTGAGACCTCATTTGATGAATGAAAAGATTGACTAATAAAACTCATAGTGTGCATGTCTTTGATAAACTGATGGTTCTCCCTTCCAGCAGTTAAGTAATTAAATTGCATTTGGCTCTGCTTGTGTGATTGTGTCGTTGAAGTGGGTGGACTCAGAAGCCCCATCACAGGAGCCTACCAAGAGCCAGCAAGTATAGAGCATGGGTCATCCAGAAGCTCCAGGTCAATGTTTCCTCTCAGACCGGTGTTCTCCCTGGAGACAAGTTCAGAGCGAATTAAAGAGTGGGTGAGTCCCTGGAGGGAGACTGCCCAGAAGGAGGAAGAAGAGTCTGAGGAGGAAGACGAAGAGGAGTTGGAATTTGAGGAAGATGATGACAGAGGGTGGGAGTCCTCAGATTGCATTTCTGCGGAGGACAGCCTCCGCCTCCCAGCATGTGACTCTGGACCCTGGCGATGGGAGCAGGTGGACAGCACCTATACAGTGTCAGAGCAGGAACTGCAGAAACTAAGCCGAGGTGAGACTGTGCAGCCCTGGGCCTCCAGTAGACTGTTTTAAACATAATCATAAATTAAGTGCTATGGCTTCTTAAAGAACGGACCTTTTCATAGCATCAAGGATTCATGGGAACTTGAGAGCTGAGCAACAGAAGATGAGATGACTGCTTCTCTACTCAATGATATTTTAAAGTTACTTCTAAAATAGCTCAAACCTTAAACTTCCAATGTAAACTGGAATAAATGTCATATTACATCATAGCTTGATTAGTTTGTTTAGAAAACAAACAGTGTGATTTATTGTAGGTGTGTAGGAAATTGTGTGGTCATTTTTTTGAGTGAAATTCTGATTTGAAGTAAACTAGTCTGGATTAACAGTGTAACACTAGTCACTGCCTTAATGCCTGAAACAAGGAGTCCTCACTGCTAAAAAAGGAAGACTCCTAACAACATATTTCTGGAAACGTCAAGATAGTTATATAGTTAAGTGCTTTCTGTCCCTGACTGTTTACTACGCTCTCTTTCCAGACTTGATCCTGGGTAGCCTGTCTCAGCCACATCCCCCAGAACTACAGGAGCAGTTGCTGTCCAGCCTGAGCAGCGACTGTACCTCTCAGAGGGACCGTGGAGAGAAGGTGCTAAGCAGAAGCCACTGAATACATTGAACATTCTCAAGACGACTATATTATGCTGTTACAGTATATTGTATTTTGGTTATTTCCTACAACACAAAGAACATCCCATAATATGTAGCGAAAACAGAGTGAATTGGTCGGTATAGAGGATTTCCCTGGTCTTCATTAAGAATCGTGCCTGCAGGGCAATACTTGTCAGCCAGTATAATAATAAGCATGATGAGTTGATGATTTGTCAGTTATTTGGTTTGGTCTGGTGAGGCAGGTTGCTTGGATGTATAGAGTTTCCCTGCTGGTGACATCGTGTGCTGAGCAGACATTTATGTGGTTACCTCCAGCCCATGTCTTTTTGACTGCCTGTTGCATCTGGCACTTTTATAAGTAACTAAGCTGACAGGCATGAGAAATAAATTCATACCTTTTCTACTAATAGATCCTTGAAAATAGCTAACAAGAAAGAAAAAAGGTTGAAGTTTTCCCTCGGTCCTCTCTGTGCAGGATTCAGGATGGTGGTCGGTCAGCATGGGAGATGATCTAAGTTCTGGTGTCTACTCATCCTACAGTAGTCAAACTGAAGGACAGAGCTTCAATGTTGGCTGGCTGGGCTCCTCACCCCAGCCATCCGCACGGTGCTTTGAAGGTGGGCTGACTACGTCATAAGAACAGAAGGTCATAAAATGGCTTGTTGACCCATAGCTAAGTTTTAGTCTATCAACTAAAAACAATATGTGCTTGACTCAGTTTTGCACCAAAATGCATAGGCAGGAACCTACATAAATTACAATTAATGGTATATCATCCTCATCACTAATCTTTATGAATTCTTCGTGCAGGAGTGGATGTATGTATAGAGAACTTCAATGGGCAGTGTCTTTGGATTCAGGAGAGCCCCAAGGTGACCGTGGGACACGTCGCCACAGGAATAAGTGAACAAGTACGACAACTGATCTGTTTGTGTATGACCTACGTCTACTGCAAAGAGGATGAAAGTAGAATTTTTCCTTAAAAATCTGTCCCCAACCTGTCCTGAATTTATCTCTTGCAGATCTCAGAGAGGGCTTTCAGCTTGGTGACACTGGATGGCCGGTTGGTGCCCCATGACCAGGTTTTGCCTAAAACAGGCTTACAGATGCGTTGTGTCCATGCGCCCAGAAGCAGTACTGCCTGGACCTGGAGGGTCTGTGAGGGAATGTTGGATACACGGGAGTGAACCCACCATCCAGTCACACTCTCCCATTTACGTCTACAGTGCACCTCTGCCTTCATCATGAGCCACTGTTTAACCTTTTACCATGGATTCTTATCATTTTCCGCTTTCAGTGAATTCATATGTAGCACTCTAATGTGTCAACTACAAAGAGCATTTTGAAAATTGCTTTTTATAAGAAAAAAGAAAAATTGAGCACTGTGTCACCTTGACCAAGCAGACTGTGGAAAACAAAGATGAAATTGTTTTGACCTTTGCACTTTTGCCACTATGGACACAAAAACCAGCCACTGTGTTATAACTCTGTGTCCTGTTCCAGTTCTTTCAGAAATTTTCACACAGCACAGGAGATTCATGTAAATGTTCTGCTTTTTGGAATGACTGTGGCTCTTTTACAATGGTATTTGTGCCATTAATGTCTTCTAGTTTTCCAAGCACACAGGCATTATATGAGACTCAGTTTATCATATTAGATCTGAAGGGATCAAACCACTTGGGGGTCATAAGACCTTTCTGTTACCCAAATAACCAATTAACTTAGAGAATTCTGAACATGTGGTTTATACCTCAAGCAAGATCATAATATATAAATGAGTGCACACCACATCCAAATAAGTCAAACTTAGTTTGACAAATCTATTTTTAAAAGTTTATTTAAATGTTTGGCATTCTTAGGTTTATGCACTGTCTGTGAGTTGCCAAGTAGAATGTTGAATTAATTTTACATTGTTAATGGTGTATGAAAGTAGCATGTTACCGACCATTAAACGGAACTATTCTTTTGTTTCATTTTAGTTTTTTTTAATTTCAGGGAAATACTTGTAATTTGTGCAATATATCAATTTTTCTCTTGAATAGCTGATCAATGATGTCATATTGAGATGCTGGTAACAGTGTTACCAATGTTAAATATGGCAAATAAACTGTTTGTTAATTAAGACCTTGTTACTTAATCTTTAATTCTTAAAAAAGTATATTTAGCCTCAAAATAAGTTGTTGGGAAATGGTTATACACCTGTATAGTGTCAATTGTGTCATGTTTTCATAGACAGCCTGAGAGACTGGTGCTCTCTGCTGCCACCAGGCTGTCACATCTGAGTATTGCCCTCAAGTCTGATGAAATACGGGCCATGCAAGCGGGTTCTAGTGGGAACTAACAGTGTGATCAATCAAAGACATATTACACCAATCTCTCAGTGTAGTTGTACTTTTCTCTGTGATCTGTCTTTGCAAAATATCAGTTCAAACATTCCACACGTGATCATGTAACATTTCTGATCACGGTACCAAACATGCTATCCTAAAACACAAACATGTAATTTCATATGTCTTTCAGTTACATAAATTTTAGTGCATAATATTCATAAGCAGGCCATTTCTGATTTAAGAATTTAGATCAAACTTAGTTATGACTTGTAATGAAATGTAACATCACCTTCAGAATCGAAACATATTTCCCAGCTAACTACTAAATGTTTTCCTTTGTAGAGCTGACACATGGACATACCTACTGATTTTTAGTGACATATGAGAATTTATAAAACTTCATAATAGTATCATTATATTATTGACTGGCCTGTAGTACATCAGGCTCAAGGGTCTGCAGAATTGTCATTGTCAAAGACAGCAAGCTTGTTGTGGCCGACAGGGTTGAAGGCTATGGCTTCAATTTCTCCTCCACCATTGGAGGACTTTTGGAAATGGACCTCCAGGTTGTCCTGCATGGTCTCTTCATCCATGATACTGGGAATCCCAGTGAGTAACACGGTACGCCTGGCCACAGTCAGCTGGGTCTGAGGAAGATCGGGAGTAAGAGAAGAACCTTAAAATCTTTATTTTTATTTTCCAAGGCTGCTTTTAGTCACCAAAATAAAGTAAGTATTTCTTATTTTGTTATATTAAGCTGACATGAAATGTATTAAATTTGGAGGCACTGCCCATTTAAAATAGTAGCATACAAATCTTTAAATGATTTGTAGTGGAAATTTAGGATATATTAAACTTTTTCAAAGGACAATGACGTTTGGTGCATGTCGACCAGGGTGGTGGTAGTCACAATAAAAGCTGTCGACTGAGAGGGTAGGGTGAGGGTGGGGTCTAAAGTTTTTTAAATGAGGTTCCCCGAAGCCCCTTTTTAGAGTCCCTGGGTAAGCAGCCCTGCATTTCAGATATAAATAGTTTCAAGATGCGGTATAAGTTCTATTTAAGGAAAACGCTTAAAAACACATCTTACATTGAGCACTGAATACATTTAAACCTATTGGCTTTGTCACTGAACAATGTGAAATACGAAATGGCTGAATAAAGAACTGCAGAAGTAATTGCTGTTTGAATGGATTGTTATCATTCTCATTAATATTTACCTGCAGGGTGGTTATTTCCCCATTCACAAAGGGAGTCACTCTAACTCTCTCCTTCTTGTCCATTTGCACATCATGGTATTTCTTATGCACCAAACCTTCAGTAACTGAAAAAAAGCCTCTATTAGGTCAGTCTTCACTTCTTTTATAGGGATTTTATCAAAATAAAAACCTCATTCTGCACATTGCAAAAGTTTTAGGCAGTCAAATAAAATGATATTTGAATTATCTTCATGTTCGTGTAAAACTATGACTTCCATCAAAGTGTGTAACTTAGCCATTTTAAGCCTCCCCTAAAGTTCCCTCAGTATTTGCAACAATCATCCAATACACCAGTGTATTTTTGACTCAACCACTAGCACACCATGTTTGGATAATCAATACTTTATTGAGCTATTTAACTAATTAATTAAGTTAATGAATTATGTAAGATGGTGGTGAAATGTAACAAATACATGAAATGGGGTGCCCCAGATGAGAGGTTTGGGAACTACAGCAGTGTTCTTCTAGACATCCAACACGATATCAGTAACTTTTTGGAGAACTGAAGAAATTCTTATGGTGTTGTTAATTTATATATTTACATATATTTAAAGGATAAATTGTGTGTTTATCTCACTAAATATACACCTACTAGCTAGATAAATAGCTTTAACCATTTTCTTTGACTAGGATTTTTGCACCATACTCTATATCGATGAAACTTGAATCAATTCGAAAATTTTATAAAATGTATTATCTCCCTGTTAAATTTAGTCTTTCACCCAGACTACTAACATGAATTTTAGCATAATAACGTTATTACGCTATGCCCATACCTACCATCACCATTCAAGAACTTTATGACCACATTGGAATCTTCCAGCATTTCGGTGGTCTCCACTTCACCTCCCCCATTACGCGTCTTGCCAAAGTGCAGCTCCAGTCTGTCCAAGAGGCGGCTCTTTTCAACGTCCTTTGGCAGGTTGGAGATTAGAATGCACCTGGGACACTCATTAATGTCCATCTGATGGTTCAACACACAAAAGGAGCATGTCAGCCATCAGCACTGTAGATGACTGCTTTGATAAAGGCAATACCGGCAGTCCCTACGTTACAAACCAGATGCGTACCTTAGTCAGTCTTAAATTGCATTTGTAGGTAAGTCGGAACAATATAATAATAATAATAATAATAATAATAATACAGTAATAAGAAAAGTAACCACATGCGGTACTGTGCTATACCTCGAGCCGACGTATCTCTGAAGCTGCACAATGTTTTCATGAGCATCACAAAATAGTGATATATATCTCAGACAAGTTTCATTATGAAACAAAGAGCTAGTCATTCCTTCATATAATTAATTCTGTCATAGTATTAATATTAATCAAGACCATTTATGCAAATAAGGTGGTGCTATACCTCTATGTAGCTTGGGATGAGGAACTGTACAGGTTTGGCCTCTAGGGTCACGGAACAATCTTCCAAGCAGATCACATGCTTCTGAAGAGCCAGAACTTGCTGCGCCACTACAGGAAAAGTATACAAAGACATTCAAAAGTACACCGAGCTTTTTTCTTCATGCTTGTAGTTTAAAATACAAAAAAAGATGATGTTCTCCAGGTGGGTAAACCAAATCGCTCACCTTTCTCATCTTCAAATGTGAGCAACGCAGTCCCACCTTCCATGGGATAGACAATTTGAGAATTCACATCCACACCTCCTGCCTTACTGCTTGCATCGCCAGCGAAAACCAATCGCTTTTCAGGCACTATTGCAGATAACTACAACAGCATTTGCAGCATTACGAGATGTTCACCAAACAAAGGAGTGTAGGGCAAGCTCTTCCAGTTCAAATGATCCTCATTTCAGTCAAAGTGATGAAGTCTTTACATTCAATTCACTGCCCATTCTGATCCATCCCCACAGCCCTGAGCGCTACAGAAATGCCCAGGGCACAGTTTGTGTTACTGATGGTTTACCTCTGTCTGCCGTCTTTGCTTCTCATTCAGCTTGTCAGTACGCTCAAGTTCATCCTTCATCTGCTGCTCCTCTGCCTTCAGAAGTTCCTGGTCCTTCTGCAGCTTCTCAAACTTCACCTGGCAAAGAAGCAGCACTCACATCTGGACTAGCAATACATTACTAGCATGCTGTGCCCATCACATTCATATTCACAAAAAAAAGATCACAGCTCACTTCAAGCAAGGTAATGGCATTCTTTATCAGACTGTTTTTGGTTCTTGCACTATGGTAAATTTTTGACTTGATCTCTTCTGTATATTCGTCTTCTGTAAATATTTGTATTCCTACTTTTACACATTGTGTTCTGTGAAGTGTTTTTCCTGTATGTCGTGTAATATTATTATGTACTTCATGTTTGGCACTGGACCATAAACAGTTCTGGTATGCTCATACATACTGGGAATAAAGTGAGAATAAAGTGAGTTCTGGTTCTGACCTACCCCACCCCCACACCCGTTGCATGTACTCAACATTACTTTAATAGCAAGGTAATCTCTCATCATTCAAACATTTCCCTGCTGGTGTGTGATAGGCGGTAGGTGGAAGTCATGGAATTGGGCCCCACCCATATTCCCATAGCTACGGTGATGACAAATATGTTTTTTTCTGCTGCTCGCATAAAGTACTGTGCAAAAGTCTTAGACAGTCAAAGAAAATGGTGTTTTATTGATCTTGATGCAAAACTTTATTGTCTGTTGAAGTGTCAGGTTAGCTATTTCAAACCTTCTCCTAAAGTCAACAATGCATGTCATAGACAAAGCTATATATGAATCAAAGTCCTTAACTAATAACTAGTAATAACCTCTCTACAAGACAAAAAGGAATTACATTTCCAAAGATACAAATCTCCCTGCCCAGCTCTTTTCTGGCCTTATATACAGTACCTGTAAATTATCCATTCTTTGGCTGTGCTCTTTCTCCTCCTCTTCCAATTCACGCTTGATTTTTTCGCTCTGTTTCTGAAATGCCTCAGCCAGTTTCCACAGGTCATCTTTGGCGCTACTTAACTCTTTCTGGTCTGTCAACAACTGCGCATGAGTTGTCTACACACGGTTTCCGTATGTAAGGAAACAAAATGTATTTTTTCGTATTATATATCGGATTAATTTTTGTCACTTTCTAATGTCTATCTTCTGAGCATCTACATTAAACAGGCCCACCACATAATACAAGGGTACACACCGGATTATACACACCTGGAACATGTTAATCTCCTGTTTGATCTTTTGTAGATCATGTAAATCATTTTTAAGTATCGTCTGACCATTCGTCACAGCTGAATCTTCCTGTAGAAAACAATTGCATCCTGTCATGAAGCAAATAAGTTGTTTAAATAAAGTATCGTTATGACTTTTAGAAAGAAATAAGTGTATGTTTACCGTATTAGACATTTTTACGTGAAATCACTCGGTCGACAGCGAAAAAGCACCTGTCAATCTGGAAACATGAGAATGGATTAGTAAATTGCATTAACCTTTGAAACATTTAGCATGGTTATTTACGCTTATGAATGTTTACTTCACTTTCTGAAGTTTTTGTGCTATTTAGGAAAGAAAATTGGGCACACAAAACAAAACATCGTCAGTCGTCACTCGGTAAATGTAACGAACGAACGTAAATGTAACGATGTCACGAAAATCAAACCGATCTCAATCGACATGAATTAAGCACTTTGCAACTAAGGTTTTGTTTCGTTCTAGATTTTCGCTCCTTCTCTCCCCGCAATCGGTTAACGTGATGTGGATTATTCAGCTAAACATAAATACTGACTTCCATTTTTCTCTCCCATTAGCAATTAAAGTGTCCATACATTCTCGAGAAAGCAGTCCGAACATTACTCAAGGCCATAAGAAGAACAATGTGTCACATAGAATAGATACTTACCACCTTAGATCTAATCCAATGACAAATAAAATCTGCATATTACGTTAGAGTATTTGTAAATATGGACTACGAGGTAAAACTCCTTTCATTTTCGGTTCTAGGCGAGTGACTTTTGCTTCAAAGGTGTTGCTGGGTAGACGCAGAACTTGATCCACCGGAGTTGTGAGTCCATACTAATACCTAACAAGCCATTATTTAATTAATTAAAACAATGGAGAGGGTTATCCACTCTCACACTATCACTCTTATGCTCAAGCAAATCGATATTATTCCAGTATAAGCCTAAAATTTGCTACATCAAAAGCATTGGGTAGTTTGCAAACCCTACAGACTATTTACACTGCCTGGCCAAAAAAGTCACCGTTTGATCAGCAAATACTTAAGAGCCTATTGACTGGATCATTATTACAGCACAGCAATGTTATGCAGCAATAAAGTGAAGTCAGCTGAGTACCTGAATCTCCTGAATGGCCAGGTTATCCTATCAATGGATTTTTTTCTTTCCTTAATGGCATGGGCATATTCCAGGATGATAGTGACAATTTTCATTGGGCTTGGACAGTTAAAAAGTGGTTCGGGGAGCACGAGGAATTATTTTCTCACTTGAATTGGCCACCACAGTCTTGACTTTCATCCCAAGATTCAAGAGGTTTATTCTTCACATACACAGTTGTGCACATACAACATGTAGTGAAATGTAATCCTGGTCACACCGAGCAGCAGTGCATGACAAGAGAGCAATAAAATATATAAAAAGAACAATACAAAATAAAAAATGTGTGAAATATGTTCAGCTGTACATAATCTATACATAAGTGATAAGGTAAAAGTGATTGTGGTGTGCAATATAAGTGCAATGTGCTAGAGACCTGAGAAATGTACCGACAATTTGGACGGTGTGAAATGAATGTAAACAGTGCTCATGAGAGAATGGGCACACGTACACAGTGTGCACAGTGTGCTGTCAGTGTTACAGTGACTGAAAAGTCACTGTAAAGTCCAGTGGAAGACCTAGGGGCACTGAGACTTGTCCTGGTTTAGGAGCCTTATGACCTGGGGGAAAAAGCTCCTCTTTGACCTTTCAGTTTTGGTCATAAGGCTGCGGAACCGTTTGCCTGAATTCAGCAGGGAGGAGTCTTTGAAGATTTTTGTTGCTCTGGTCCTACAGCTGTAACGTTAGGCATATATGAGACACAGAGACCCGGTACTGCCAACATGCAGGTAACCATTTATTTCCCCGGTAAAACCCCCTTACAAAGCATCCTGGGAATTGTAGTACTCATCACTCATTACAACAGCGGCTGGTGTAAATGTCTTGTAGGGAGGGCAAGGCAGACCTGGTGCAGCACTCAGCTGCTCTAACCACCCTCTGCAGGGCATTCCGGTCCTGGGCAGAGCAGTTCCCGAACCATGATGTGATACTCATGGTTAGGATGCTCTCTATGGCAGCCGAGTAGAAGGCCTTTGGAACAGCAGGAGAGACCTTAAACCTCCTCAGCTGCCTCAGATGGTAGAGCCGCTGCCTCACCTTGCTGACCAGAGCACGTGTGTGTGTGGGTCAGGTGAGGTCCTCCTGTAGATGGACACCGAGGTATTTGAAGGTGCTCACCTTCTCCACCGTAGCACCGTTAATGTTGACAGGTGTGTAAGAGCCCTGCTGCCTCCTGTAGTCCACAATCAGTTCTTTCATTTTGATGACGTTCAGTCCCACTGAATGTCTTTGAGATGTGCTGAAGAAGACTTTATGGAGTGGTTCAATTCATCTATCCTCAATACAAGATCTTGACGAGAAATGAATGCAAATGGAAAAAAAAATGCTGAAAAGTTGCATAAGCACGTAGAAACAGTGCATTGACAAATGTGGACCATAATCCATTGAAAGAAACTGTCCTTACAAATCTGTTAAAGGAGCTGATCATTTATGCTTCTATTTTGGTTTTGCATAGTAAATTAAAATGATCAGTTAGTTTGCTAATTATCTGTTTTTATAAAATAGCCTGTAATAACCAAATTTAATGGCAGAAACAGCAAAATTGATCTCTAAAGCCCGACGATGACATGATCAGCAATGAAAAACATCAGTTGTCTGTTTTCTCCCATTAATAACAGTACTACGCTAATACTGGCTGACCAGTACTGTACACTGTGAGTCATCAATCATACAAGGTTTATGTCATACCAACACAAATTCAGAACCCAGTTGTTACAAAAGGCAGGACACACACCGGCCACCAAGGGAAAGCTGGGTACATCAAGCTGAAATGGACACACATTGATCTTCTTGTTCATAACCAAGTGATGCTTCTGCCACCAACACTGCAGTTCATTCAAATTTAACTGCATAGCTTTACCCACAAGCCTGACTGGGATGAACAGCTAGAAGATGGATATATATATATATATATATATATATATATATATATATATATAGCATTGTTTGTTGACAATGGTTTTGTCAATTGGAGTATTTACAGAATACCTGAGCAAAAACACCCGTAAAGCACCCGGCCCAGACGGAGTTTCAGGTCACGTTTTAAAAACATGTTGCGACCAGCTGATATTTTTAATACATCTCTGAGAGTCTCATCTGTCCCCACCTGCTTCAAGCACACAGCCATCATCCCTGTCCCTAAGAAAAATAAAGTAGACTGCCTTAATGATTACCGCCCAGTAGCACTTACTCCCATAGCCATGAAGTGCTTCGAGAGGCTGGTGCTAGAA
>JAODJU010000095.1:14325446-14335734 GCA_026776725.1 Gnathonemus echidnorhynchus | reverse complement strand
GTTCCTCGGAGTCACCCTCACTGATGACCTCAAATGGTCAAGTCACACGGCGGCAATAGTCAAGAGAGCACAACAACACCTCTACTTCCTCAGGAGACTGAGGAAAGCCCGGATGTCCCCCACAACCCTGTGCAGATTCTATAGGTGTACTGTGGAATCCATCCTGACAGGATACATCACATCCTGGTACAGCAGCTGCTCTGTTCAGGACCATAGAGCTCTGCAGCGGGTGGTGAACTCAGCACAGAAGATCACGAGCACACAGCTCCCTGCGATCCATAACATCCACACTACACGCTGTCTCAGGAAAGTGAACCGTATCAATCAGACTCATGAACAATCAGTAACCTTGTGTCACCTCCACTGCTACCCATACATATATTTCTGTCTCTGTCTCTATTTATTCCTGGGATTCTGGTTTTATTTATTTACTTATTTATATTTCACTTTATCTTTACATTCACTTGTCATCCTGTTGTCTATCTGTCTTGTCTATGTTCACTGTCTGCAGGAGCACATGCAAGCAAGCATTTCATTGTACACGGTACTCATACTTGTACACGACAATAAAATAATTGAATTGAAAAAAAAATATATTGAACTGTACGCGTGTGTTCAACACAGATACCATTTCATACATTATTAAAATGTATATAATCTCCTGACTAACTATTTTCCTAAACAGATGCTGACAAAAGTATTCCACTATTAATAATGAAATCAAGTAATGCATTATCAATTTATTAATCTCAATGAACTTTTGCAGGTAGATAATCTGCAATGACATCAGTAAAACTGGACCTGAGGTTTCAGTTTGACTACCGGCTCTCAGACTGACACCGACCTGGTGGCCATGAGGTGATTGCTGCAATTTCATTCTTGCCCATTTTTGTGGTCACTATGCATGTCTGTAAGGGTGGTCGACCAGTAGTGCCATCACCAATATTCTGAAAAAGGGGCAAAACAATGTATTAATTTCAACCTCTCTGTGTTGATGATGCCTTCCGTATTATTTTAACATGTCTGCGATAAGAGATGTCCAATTTTCAGAGTAGCCTGCTGATATTTCATGTAAAATGTTACCAATTTACACAGCAATTCACCACAGTACGTTGTACTGGGACTAGGAACAGAAACAAGCAAAGCTAATTATTGTTAGATCCATGTATAGTTAAATCGATTAATACAAGACTCTACTACGTTACTTTGTATATTTTGGCATTATGAAATGTGAATTCACAATGACAGCTTTGCGGCCAGCATAGCGTCCTGCCAGGACCATCTTCACCTTCCCCGGCTTCTTGAATTCCCCCATATATGAATCGCACAAAAACATCAAACGTCACACATGCGACATCCATCAAAGTGCTGTCGCAGCCCACATTCACCAAGTAGCCAAAAAACACTATCAGCAACCAATAAAAAAGTAGAGACTTATAATGTATTATTATAACTTCCCTTATTATACACAGACAAGTATTAGTTAATGGCCAGCCAGCTATACCTTATAACAAAGTAAAAGACGAGTAGTTTAACGTTTTCAACGAAATGAAGCAAGTCTATTCAACGATAAAGCTGCCAAAGTTTGGGACATAAAAAATACATTTAATGTTAGTTGGTACTGACCAACCTGAAGATCGCTGAACACAGCTATAAAACATATTCAGCAGTTACCACAGGTTAGCCAACTTAGGTCAGCTGCCTGAAGTGAGATTTTCAATTCGAGACAAGTCTGCACACACATTTACATGTATGTAAGATGCAGAAATAAAAACATGCATTGTGACATTAACTGTATGTATTTTTTAAGTTACGAAAATTGCTCTGACCCCTAACATAAAGCCGCTGCTCGGCAAAAGGGAAGCAACTAGTTCCGTAAGCCCTCGACGGGGACCATAGGGACGCGAACTGTGGGGCGTCTTCTTCATACGTCTTCTGGTGTATGAAAACCAGCTCACAGATGCATCACTGCCACCTAGTGTACTGGAGTGTAGGTTAATAGACAGAAATTTAAAAACTACGTCTTATATCCTGCTCCCGATTCCTTTACGTATTACACAACAGAGGCAGCAAGTTAACATTTTTAAACTTACTTTCGACTTTATCACTATGGTATCTCTAGGTAAGATTTTCATCAGATGTGATGCCAAGCAAATCTTACCTCTCATCTGCTTAAGCACCTGCACATATAACTTCAGGGATACTGGCTTATATGATGCCTGGAGAAGCATATGACCTGAGATTTAGCTTATAGCTCCTCTTGATGAACATAATGATTAATGCCATCGTTGACAATACTAGATTGCACACTCTCTCTTGCAGAATTCCATTCCCTATCATATACGCTCTGTACCAGCTCTCCCCTGCATTTTTCTTCCAAATAAAAAATCAATTACTGAATTGTACTTCCTATCCCCCACCCCTCATCTAGTCATCTAGTTTGAGCTCTTCTTTCCTTCGTCTCATTTGTATGCAAGAGACTGTTTTTTTATTATGCTCATGGGAGTTTTACTTACACAAAAATGTTCTGAGGACAAAAGGAACAATGATTGGTTATCTCCAAGAACCAATCATTGTTCCTCCTCTCCTCAGAACATTTTTGGGTAAGTAAAACTCCCATGAGCTCTTAAGCTGGGAAAGCAGGAAGCTGGAGGCAGTAACTATCTTTTTATTTAACCCCAAACAATCTGATTATGTCATATCTGAGATGCAATAAAATGCTGAACCTGCAAAGTCTTGCACTTTGAACTCCTTTGGTAAATATAAGAGTCCCTCAAAATCCATATTTCACAAAGACACTTTCAGAAAAAAATGATTGTAAGAATTAAATATAAAAACAACGAAAAATTCTCTAAGAACATTCACATCAATCCTACCAGCATGGATACATCAAATCCATTCTAGGGCAATACAAGCAATCTGTTACCTTCTGCAAATGTAATGTCTCAGCCTTCTGCAAGCAAATGTGCAAATCTCAAAATATGCCAAGAAAGTTTCATCAGATTGTGAGAAAGCATGGGCACCGTGGTGACAAACTTAGAAGAATACGATAATGTAATTATCAGTGGTTCCCTCGCAGGTACACCACACCAGTGATATGGATCTATATTTCATAAATACTTGCATGGTAAAGTTTAAATCTGCAGTGGCAATTGACAGAGGAACAAAAAGCTTTTATAAATAGCAAAACAAATTAAAAATTCCAAAAGCACTGTCACATTGAACTAGGATATTAATTTAAAAACAGATATCAAATGAAACATCCAAACAAGGTTAGTAATACCAGTAACATAAAATGATTCAGTTTGAACTAGAGGTTTGAAAAACAGTAGGAAACGTCCAAGTTGAAACCAGATCACCTTCCTCAATGAATGTCTGCATATAACAAAAGTTCCATTTACACATCTCACCAAAGGAGAGAACTCAGGAGGAGGAAAAAGAAAAAAACAAACACAAAATCATAATTAAGTCTAAAATATATTGTTTGCTGTCCTCAGGTTTTAACGAAGAGCTCTGGACATCAGGCAGGTAAGGCTCTCTGTCACACCGGAGTTACGGCTCTGCTGTCGCGTGTCAGGAGGAAATCCCAGCTGAGCTGATTCGGTCTGCTACAGGAGCCAGCCTCCAGGTCACAGGTGTACCCCGCAGGGCAGCAGTGCGTCATGTCACTACAGCACACAGCCTGCAGGGAAGATGGGGCAGGAAAGAAAAGAGCGAGAGCTGCTCACTTTCCCACAGCGACCTATCAAACCAAAGTGACAGCAAACTCAGGCCTTTGTTTTTTATAATATTCTTATTGCCCCTCAAACACCAAGTGGGGTGAGGGTTCTTAAAATGAACATGAACAGAACACATAAACAAGAGGAGGAAAGAATGTCAATTACAGTAACACACACAGACACAGCAAACTAAATGAATACGAACTGGAAACTTTATCCATGCATGTTTTTCTGAAAAAGATCTGAAAAGGGACATTTTTGGTTCATATGTGCCTCTTGAATAAATCAGTTAAAAATTTCATTTATTATAAAGAAATCAACTCATGAAATGTTAGTTTATTAATAATGCCCTCTGATTCACTGTCTTTATCTCCCTGAAACACAGTCATTCGGTACTGCAACTGCACCCATTTCCAAATATGCTGTAACAGTCATGCACACTGGTCTGTGAGCCCTGAGGATCGGTTTCATTCCAAGTCACCTTCATTAAAATCGGTGAGAATCATAACAACCAGGGTCACCTAGTGCACAGGCTGACCGGTTGTACACCAGCCACCTGTAAACGCAGAGCCCGTGTCGTGGCCCAATGTGGGCGGGGGCTCCCCAGCCTGGCTTTAGCAGGAAGGAGCAGCACACGCTACCTCAGGCCATGGGCAGCAGGCCCCAGATGTATGCGAGCTCCAGCAGCAGGACTCTCCCTCTAGGCAGTGACTGCACTGGCTGTTGGCCTTTCCAGCTCCCATCGGGTCCGACCCAGAAATCGGCCTCACGGGAACTTTCTGGATGACGTGTCCCTCTTCCTTGTCACACGTGCCGGACTTCATGTTACAGGTGTAGCCCTGGGGACAGCAGTGCTCGTGGTCGGCGCAGCAGACGGCCTGCGGAGGGGGCGGGCAGTCATAACTGGGACGCAAGAACACGCCAAGGCAGTAAGTAGAAATGGTAGCTGAAGGCCACAGAAGTGAAACCAAGGTAGTCTGAAGACCTGCAGACTCCTTTTCCTTTATTAAATTATTTAATAAAATAGTGATACTTTATTCATCTCCATGGGGAAATTCACTTTTCGCCTACCCCATTGTACTTTCCACATACAGCTCTGGAAAAAATTAAGAGACCACAGCAAAATTTTTAGTTTCACTTACTTCTCAATTTATGCGCATGCACCTGTGTAAAACATAGATTTTTTTTGTTGCAAACTTTAGCCTGGTTGTTGTTAGTTTTTTTCGTTTCTCATTAATAAAGGGCTTCTTCCTTGCTTTATGGGTCTTCAGTCCTGCTTCTAGGAGCCTAATACGGACTGTCCTAGCAGTGCACTTCACACCTGCACTTAATGTTTCCCATTCTTTGTGAAGATCATTTGATGTCATCCTACGATTCATGAGGCACTGCCAGATAAGTTAACAGTCATCTCTATCTCTGCCATTAAGAAAGTTTCTTCTGCCCACTATATGGCTGGTTTCTGGTTGTTCCCAGTGTCTCCTGCTTCACCTCATTCTTGTGTACTGCTGTCTTAGAAACTTTGAGCCTGGAAGCAGCCTGCCTTGCAGTGCAGCCTTCTGCCAGCAGAACCAGGATATTTTTTTTTAATATATTTTCTAATAGAGTGGTACAATTTTTTCCAGAACTGTATACTGGGGAGAGCAAGCAGTCCAGTGTCAGCCAGCATGCGGCACCCCTGGAGCTGGGGGATAGGGGCCTCAAGGGCCCACGGACATGTGACTTTTCTGCTAAGGCTCTAACCGATGACCTTCTGATCACAGGTATCACTTAGCACACTGAGCCACACACTTTTCCTAAAAAAACCCATCTGAAACCTAAACGGCAAAACTTCAAATTCACAGTCTTTGCTGAGGGATTGCAATGACCTGGACCAGCGGGCAGCAACCCCACTGTCCTGTAGATAGGGGGCAGCAGGTGGTTCCAGTGGGACAGCTGCTCTGAGTGTCACACTTCACGTCGGAGGCCGTAACGGGATGAGACCGAGCCTCCAGCTTCCGGTACCAGTCAATCACCAGGCCTCCTCTGATGCAGGACTCCTGTCTCTGGTCGCACTGGTAGCCATTTGGACAACAGTGGTCTCCATCTTTACAGCACACTGCCTGGTGGAAGCAGGAAGACATGGGGGAATTTCCCAGACAGCATTGTGACACCAAGTGAGGCAGAAAACACACTACGAGCGTTCAGCCTTTGAAAAATCACTCAACCATTGTGCAAGAAAAAAAAATGTAATAAAACACTGAACCGCTAATTCTTGCTATGACAAATTCTTGTTCATCAATATTGGTAACCTTCAGATAGAAATGCAGGGTAGTGGCAGAGGTGTTTACCTCTGGCAGGGGACAGCAGCCCCATCTGCCAGCTTTATTCATGTAACAGCAGGTGTTATCTTTGGGACAGCTGGTATAGGGGTCACACTTATCCTCTCCCCAAAAGGGGGTGCTCACGTTGGCCTCAGCACCATGCTTCATCTGGGCAGGCAGCTTTTGGGCCCATGAAAGGCTGGGGGCTCCTGGTTTGTTGCACGTCTTCTGGAAGACGTCACACTTGTACCCTTTGGGGCAGCAGTGTTCGTGGTCGTCACAGCATACTGCCTGCATGGCATCAGCGAGTCGAATTAGAGCAACAACCAGCACTTTCATGGATTTGTGTGTGTGTATGTGTGTGTGGGGGTTAGAGTTAGGATTAGGGTTGGGGGGGGGGGTCTGTCTGCCCTGACTCACATGGGGAAGGGGGCAGCAAGCCCACTCTCCGGAGTTCTGCCTGCAGCACGTGGTCCCACTGGGGCAGATGGTCTGCTCGTCGCACTTCTCGTCAGCTTCTGAGATGCGTGCGGGTTTCTTCTCCCGCCAGGGGGCAGGCCCTGAGGGGCTGTCGCAGGTGCTGGCCGCCACATTGCAGGTGTGTCCGTGGGGACAGCAGTGAATATGGTCGTCGCAGCAAACTGCCTGCATAAGGGAGTCAGCGTTCAGTGGCGAAACCATCTCACGGGCATTTCAGGCCTGACACCCACATGGATAGCCCCATAAATAACGACAATGAAGACTTTACCTGAGGTAGTGGGCAGCAAGCCCAGTCTCCACTGGGCGTCCTGCAGCAGGTGGCCTGGCCCGGACAGGAGGCGGTGCTGTTGCACTGGTCGTCCGACTGACGTTTGTCTAGCCGGGGCACGGGGCTGGTGGGAGTGTCACAGGTGCTGGAGACCAGGTTACAGATGGTGCCGTGGGGGCAGCAGTGCATGTGATCATCACAGCACACTGCCTGCACGGGAAACAAACAAGACGATTCCATCAGCGCAGTCAGCAACAAGCCAGAAAACTTCACAAGACCAAAAGAACTATTTTATAATAATATATGTAATAACAATTAAAACCGATTTGCATAATCCATCACACAAGTTTTGGATAATGGAGTTTCAATATTTACTATGATGGATAAAGGCTATTTTGGGGGTGGCGAGTGGCTCAGGGGGCCTCTGTGCCTGCGGTCAGAGTTGGCTGTCGGTTCGAACCCTGACCTTGGCAGAATAGTCACACATCTGCTGGCTGACCCTGACCCTTCTTGTTGTAGCAGCACAAATGCATATTTTTTTACGTGCATTTGCGCTGTTATGACAAGAAATTAGTGTACATTTTAATCTTTATGCAGCTGATTTGTACTTCTTTCGCAGTATAAAGGCACACTGATTTCTTGTCATAACAGCAAGAATGCACATAAAATAAATACATATTTTCATGTACGGTGAATGCGTACTTGTGTGCCAGTTATGTACACCCCTGGATATAAATATGACAGAACAAACACAAAATATGCCAGACTTCATATTTCAGTTTATAGTGAACCAAAGGTGTATGTATACTGAAATACCATGTCGCTGGATAGCAGCAATTTCAGCAGATGGAAATATATGCAAACAGTTCAGATATAGCATATTTAAGTAATAGTGTTGATCCAAAAAGTGGAAATAGGCGACCGGAGTGAACACTTCAAATGTCAAGTAAAGAAAATGGATTGTTTCGTCAAGGATTGTCAATGGAGTCATTATATAATGGGCTCTGTATCATGTTTCACAAAGCCGGATAGCTTGTCAAACTTAAGGTGCCCCAATTTAAATAGATTTTAACTTTGTTCACTTGTATTTACCTCAGACTACCTTAATTGCAATAAGTTATCTGGCTTAGTTTGCTGTAAATGTACACAATATGGTTTGCAGCAAGAACGAAAGGATGAACGGATTGGGTGGTGCATTTAACTTCTTATTTATGTCATATCTGCCCTGTACAATTTTTGTTTAGAAAGCTCAAAAGGCAAACAGAAATGCAATTTTTATTTATATGTTCCAATATTCAATTCTTCATAAGATGTATATGTATTATTAAACTATTATTAGGTTAACTCTAGGCTGATAATTTCATAACACTAACAGAAAAAGACATTTAAACCATTAATCACAATTATTTGTATGATAATTCATCATCAACTAAAATTTTATGATTGTGACAACCCTACCCATGGGGATTCGTGAAGCATCACTATTCTATTTTAACAGCATACTTTTGACCAGTTTCTTAGATTAAAATCTCCCTCAGTTTAAAGTCAGCACTTCTTAAAATGCAAATATCAGTTTCCACAGCAATGGGAAGGAGCCTCCTTGGACAGGTGCTCTTTCCGTCTCAGAAACACTGGCCGAACCCAGAAGTCCTCTGAAATGTGACTGTGCTAATTGAACCTGTAGAAAATGTGAAGGGAAGACAGGAGAGGACCTGCGAGAAAGGGCAGCAAGCCCACTGGTCTGTGGCCGTCTGACAGCAGGTCATGTTGTCAGGACAGGCGACAGTGTCGTTACATGGGACAACGTTGTCTGGGAGACAGAGAGACAGGAGAAAGTCAGTATTGCAAAAATGTTTGCTTCGAATGCTTTTCATTGTTAACAAGCCTAACTGCATAGCGAGACTATGGAGAGCTGCGTGTGTTGGACATGTTTCAAATCATTCCCCTGAATTGCTCTAATTAGTTCCTAGCTGTCAGCCCTAATTGCCTTTTTACATTTCTTTCTAAACTGTTCTTAAAGACAGTAAAATCTATACATCGTTTTAAAGCTGATTTAAAGTTATATCAAGAAAAACTGCACATATCAACTTAATTGCACATTTTATTTATTTATTCATTCTTATACTGTGCCGTCTTACATTGCACTGCTGTTTGTCCTGCACTGTCTTTTCTCGTATAGTATTACACTCCTTTTGCCCAGTGCCCTGCCTTGCAAGGGTAAAACTGAAAACTCCTCACTGTCTAATTTCTAGCAGAGGCTTGAGAAATAACCTGCACTGAGCTGGCCACCTAGAAACAGCCTAACAGCACTGGTATATAGCGAGGTGGAGATAACCTCTCTCCGTCTGAGGAGCCGGCTTTGCAGGAAGCTTGGCAGCCCAGGATACACTGCTCCCCCCAGAAGACACACAGGTGCTGTGGGTCAGATCACACTTGGTGCCATCAGGACAGCAGTGGAGGAAGTCAGAACAGCAAACAGCCTGCAGGAGAGATAGGAGTCAGAGCACCTCACACAAATTACAAGAGACCATCCTAACTGATATTATTAATTGCTTCTTCCACAGAGCAATGAACCATAACCGTGATTTTGATTAGATGAGTCTGTTTCTTTTTCTTGTCCTTAAAAGATTGAGAGAGACCTGGTTTAGCTGACCGTGCCTGGAATCCCCACTAGATTAATCAGCGTGTCTGAGCTGACGAGCGGAACATAAAGGCAAAAAAAAAAAAAAACAACTGTAGCCGAGACCATAACATAATTAAAACATTAGCTTAAAATCTGAGCCCTGGGAGCAGTTTTCATAGCAGCTCACATAGTTGGGCACGATGTTTAAAAAAAAAACTGATGCAACAGGAAAAAATTAAACAAAACAAGCCAACAAAAAACATCTCACAGTAGCCAAATGACACATCTAATTAAAATCAAAGGGCTCGTCCCAGTTCTACACACACAACTCTGCCATATTCAGCACTAAGACACTTTCAGCTATCAGAGCCACATCTAAAGGCGTCTGAGCACAGTCTTTTTGGGTAGTTATTAGAACAACTCTGTGTTGTTAAGAAAACATGCAACTGTAAAGGATGGAAAGCATGACTCATGAAACGAAATTTAATAGTATATTCAGAAGGCTACAAGTGACCCCCCCCCCCCCCAAAGACATAAACCCCATGAAACACTCACTCTAGGCATGGGGCAGCACCCGTAGCTCCCATTGCTCAGCTGACAGCAAGTCATCTCATTTGGGCACCTGGACACCACGTCTGGGCATATCACTGAAAGGGAAATCGAGGAGACTGATGGCACAACCCAGCTGGCCAGCCAGCGGCTCGCAGAGTAAGCTTCCTTACCATCATTGGGGGCTGCAGTAGGCTTCCTTACCATCATTGGGGGCTGCAGTAGGCTTCCTTACCATCACTGGGGGCTGCAGTAAGCTTCCTTACCATCACTGGGGGCTGCAGTAAGCTTCCTTACCATCATTGGGGGCTGCAGTAAGCTTCCTTACCATCATTGGGGGCTGCAGTAA
>JAODJU010000095.1:14304962-14325346 GCA_026776725.1 Gnathonemus echidnorhynchus | reverse complement strand
GCAGTAAGCTTCCTTACCATCATTGGGGGCTGCAGTAAGCTTCCTTACCATCATTGGGGGCTGCAGTAAGCTTCCTTCTCAGAGGGGTCTCCCCATCAGAGTACAGGCTCTTTCCACCTGAAGCATTCACAGCTGCAGGGAGGAGAGCTTTACCTGAGGATGAACCCCCACCCATCCCTGGGCTAAACCAAACACTGAGCTGCCTCAGACACTGTGACGGCATACCTCTCCTCCCGTGCTCCTCTGGAGATGCTCTCCTTCTGGCAGGGAACTTCTTCACAATTATGGTTTCACCTTGGGTGGGGTACAAACACTTCGAGTGTTCGAGGTCACACTTGGTCCCCTCAGGGCAGCAATGTTTTCTGTCCTCACAGCACACTGCCTGCAGAGAGCAGGAACAAAAACGCAGACCGCAATCACTAAACTAATGCATTCCAATGTTGAGATTTTTTTCCCCAGTTGATGTGCTTTGATAATGTTTCACGTACAGTATGACAGCGATATATCCTTACATCTTTTTAATGCATATCAGTCAGTTTATAAGGTAATTAAAAACAAGTTTTAAATCTCCTGATTAGTTGCTAAGATTTCTTTTCCCCCTTTCCTCTTCCAACTTGACAGTTTATGTAATACAACACACACAGACACACACAGACACACACAGACACACCCCTCCAATGAAGCAGATTAAGTAGGGCCCTTCCTGGGACTTAAACCCACAACCAGCCCCTTCACCTTGGCCATGGGGCAGCAACCCCAGCTGCTGTCTGGGAGCTGACAACACGTGGTCCCATCGGGGCACTCCGACTCCCCGTCGGGGCAGATGACGGCTTCCACGTAACTCGCTATAAAAGAAAGAAAGAAGAATCCTCACAAGAATGGTGACAGAACTGCTGTACCAGTGTCTGCCGAACCAGCTGCAAGAAAAAGATCTGTCCCTAAACAAAAACAATCAATTAAATTAGATTAATCAATGGGGAGGGGTGAGGGTATATGTATAATTCTTTTTTTTTTTTTTATAAACGAAAAACTGCACATGCATGCTCAAAAACCTGCACCTGTACTCCATGCAAATACTCAGCCCTTTGAACCAAGACTGTAAAACCCTGAGCAGAGCCTTTAGATAATAGTATGGTTACACATTAATCTTTTATCTCAGGTAAAAAAAGTTAGAAAGGACAATAGTTCAGGCTTATGCTTGGTAATTAAACTGTGCAAATAATGTCTCAGCAGAGTAATAATGTAATGCTGCCCACAACAGGGACTGGGGACAGACAGGAAGTAGCCTCTCTTTGATAAAAGATAAAGTTATCCTTAAGGCTAACTGTTCTACCTTGTGAAATGGCTTTTCCCAACTTGACATTTTCTTATGAAATTACACTCTCCATTCCTTGGTAGAAACAGTCCAACATCATTCTTTTTCATTCACTTGCGACGCTTAAACCAATGAGAAACAATATCCTATAATACAGACATGCAGTAAACCCTTTGCTACACAATGCTTCTGTGTAAAAAGCACAGGATTTATTTATGATGATGTATGGAGCTCATATTTAATAAGCGTCCATCCATCAATGTTTGCAAGGACCTCCTTCCAGGTTAACTTTGTATGGAACACCAGTACATCACAAAGCATTCGTACACTTACCTATTCACACAAGTCTCCTATTCAAGTTAATATACTGAATATGTGGGTTATGCAAATGCACTACTTTTGAACCAAAATAAAACACTGCCAAGTATCACAGGCTGCGTATTTCTGCTTTTTCATTTAATATTTTTTATTCAAGTTCTAAAGCATTAATGATAATATACTTATCTTGAATCAATTAATTACCTGTCATTTTAAAATTTTATCACTAGCCAAAGAAAAAAATAATGCAATAAGACCAATTTATTTCTGCATAAAGACCCGAGATAAATTATAATCATGGTTTATGTAATACATTCAAATGAATAAACCACCAATAGGCAGGAAAATGTTGTTTCTAATTGTATGAAAGATAAATCTGGCCAATGGCAAACCACACTTATATGTCATAGCAAAATTAAACACTTTTGCATCTGATTATGAAAAGTGGTTCACATATACTGTTATATAAAATTTAGATTTGCATCCCCCTTCATTTTTTAACTTTTTTGGCTTATTTGAAATATAACACTAGTGTTAAACAGAGTAGCCTCATTGTACAAAAACAGTGTCACCTAATCAGCAAAAAACAAAACAAAACATTAAACATGTCCTTCACACTGATAGTTCCCTTCCCTCTGTTGGGTGGCTAGCTTACCTCAGCATTTTGTGAGGTTCCTGCATTTAAGTTATACTGTTTCTGATCATTTTTCTGGAAATGAACCAACCTTTATTCTTAGTGCAGGAAGCTCCATCATCACTGAGATGGTAGCCATCAGGACAACAGCGCCCACCATCTAAACAGGACCAGGCCTAGAAGACGACCGTGACCAGGCAAGAAAACAGCAGCAACAGAACACATGATGATACAGGAAATATACAACATTATTTACATGCACATTTTATACAGAAGGAAATGGCATCCATTTTTTATTATGTTACAACTTGGCAGGACAGATTTCTGTGGTTGCAGTTCTTCTTGGATCAAATAAAATCATACAGATCCTCTGGTGTGGAGCATCACACTCCATTTAAACTTATTTCAAAGACATGTCTAAATATGTCTGCAAACTAATCCGGAGTTTCTGCACTGTTAGTGTACAGTTTCAGTCGGAACAGAAGCAAGTATTATTATACTGATGGAACTTTGAAATGGTTTATTTACCATTGGAGGATACATACTATTCATATGACAATGCAAAGCATTTTTGCTGTAATGTATGGGATAAACAGTACAACCAAGAATGCAAACAATAAAGAGGAAGGCTATAAACAGCCGTCGTTGACAGCAGGTTGTCACCTGTGGGAATAGGGGTACTTCTGCTGGAATCCTGCGCAGCCAGGGCAGGGTGTGGCTCGCATTGGAACAGTGTGAATGTTCCAGGTCGCACAGCATGCCAGCATAGCAGCAATGCAAATGATCCCCACAGCATTCACCCTGGAAACCAGTTTAAATATGTATGTGAGAGGCATCAGGAGCAGAGGGCCGTCATTCAGATTACAGGGGGTCCTGGCTTGACTTATTTTGCCATTATTAAAAACAAACACACACACACACACACACACACACACACACACACACGCACGCACGCACATAAACAAATCCAATATATGAATACTGAATCTTCTTAGAAATTATCACATTTATAAGGATTTTGGACAAATGCATTAAACAAAAGTCTCTGTGCATAGAAAGTGTTGGTTCAGCCTTGTTCATGACTTATCAGTGCATACATAAACAGTACCACACCCCTGAAACACCAAAAATGTCTTTCCCCCTTCCCAGCTTCTCTGATCTTTTAAACATCTCACCCCTGGCACAAAGGACGGTCACTTTCTGGCTTCACCACTGAAATCACTCTTGGGAGGACTTCCTGCTTAGGCAGGTATATGTAGAAGTTGCCATAGGCCTGGTCTATTAACCTCCCGAATAATTTACAGTCATTTGCTGATATACACAGCTGAAAAGGTGTTTGTGAAGTTGAAAGTTTATCGCTAGCATTCAGGGCTGCGGGATGGGGATTCCAGGTTAAGCATGATGTTAGTTTTTAATCATGACTATTCTCTTGCAGGCTAACAGTATCTTCCCTTTAGACTTACATTTGGTAATGGGCAGCATCCATACACTCCAGAAGCAGTCTGGCAACATGTGTTACTGCTGTCACATAGGCCACTGTCAGGACAGGTCAGTGCTGATGCCAGGGACAGCACACAAAAGCATAACACACTTATCTTCAGCATCTAATGAAGGAAAAAGAGAGAGAGACATGCATATAAGATTATATAAATGGCAAAAGACACACATCACAGAACAAACAAACAATATAGCCAATAGTATGTGGACCCCCCCCATCATTCAGTGTAGGGGTCCCTAACTCTTTTTGCTGAAAGTCACACAATCTTCCGCAACAAACATTATCAGCAGGAGGGGTGGCTGTACAGGTAAGGTAGTGACTTTCAACTCATAGGATGCCATCCAGCAAGTCAGATCACCACATCTCTGCCCTGCTAAAGCTGTCCTCGTCAACTGCAAATGAAGTGATTTTGAAGGTCAAAACGTTTAGGAACAAGTTCAGAAAGTGGTAGACCAGAAGCTCACAGAAAGGGACCAGATAACATTAATATCAAATCTGAATGGTATCCAACCTGAATCCCTCCAGCAATGTTTCAGCATCTAATGGAAAGTCTTCCTAGAAGAGCAGAGGCTATTATAACAACGGGCCAACCAACTTCATGTTAAAACCCTTGGTTTCAGGATGATGATGATGATGATGATGATAACCTTTTATTTCAAACATATATAACAAACCAATATATATACATACATATATACACACATACCTGCCTATATAAGTACACACACACACACACACGTGTGTGTCACACACAAAATAAACAAAATCTTAACATAAAATGAAGAAAAAAAAAAAATCAAGTCTGAAATGGAGTAGGAGGAAGTATGTACATACTTATTAATCCCTACCCCATGCCCAACACTCTATCGAATCGCCATGTTCTTTGTTACCCCCACCTCCCCTCATTACTCACCCCATACTAAAAGGAAAAAAAAAAAACTATAACTACAGTGGTAGATGTAATGCGGATACAATTTAGCAGAATTATATATCCCATCAGTCACCCAGTTCATCAGTTTCATAATTTTCCAAAAGCAGGTATTGAAAAGTTTTTTTAAATTGAATAATGCCTGAACATTGCTGTAGGTCCACTGGAAAAATGCTTTTTTTATTTTAGGTCAAAACTCCAACTGTACATTGTCTTTGATCTATATTATTAGTGATTTTTCAATTAATTCCATTAATGTCACTGATGTTGATCTGTTTGATCTATAACCATATTGGCTGTCTGTTAATAGTTTATGTTTATCAATGAATGTGTCAAGTCTGTTAATGAAAACTTTTGAGTATTTTTGAGAATTGTGACAGCAGAGAAACAGGCCTGTAATTTGTGAATTGATGTCTATCTCCATTTTTGTACAGGGGTATAACTTTAGCTATTTTCATTTGTGTTGGGAATGTACCAGTTTGCAGAGACAAATTGCAAATGTATGTTAAAGGTTTAGAGATACCATGAATAAATTTTTTTTTTTGAGATGGACAAGTTTTGGCCATATAGCGCGCGCGCACACACACACACACAATTATACAAAAGTCGCATTTCTTATATTTTGCCTCCAAAGAGCCAGACCTTCTTGTATTTTTTACTGAAGTCTTGAACAGTTCTCCAAGCTTCCTGAAGGACTTTCAAAGTTTTTGGCTCTCATTTTTGGTTCCGTCCCTGTACCTGACCAGTTACAGAGGAATGTTTTCTGTTTGTTAAGCCACACAATGACCTACTTATGAATCATTCAAGCATAACAAAGCCATCTTACTTAAGGCATGAACCAGTGAAGAAACAGGTGCAGATCATTACAGAGGAACCGGCTGGTGGTCAGTAAACTGGTGATGCTGAATGCTGAGGGGTGGGACGCCTTTATCTAGGCACCTTGTAGCTTTAGGCACTTAGCAGCCTGTCACAGTGAAACATTTGTTCCCATTTTTAAAATTTTATTTAATATATTCTATATGCCAAAGGGAAGACAGTTTGACCAGCCTCAAATGGTATTTTTGCACCAACAAGGTAATTCGCAGAGAGCCATTAGCCAAAAACTTGGCATATCTCAGCATGGTGTGCAGTGTGTCCTTGAAAAATTTGAGGAAGCTGGACAAGTGGAGGATAAATAAAGAAGTGGCAGGCCCAAAAAAACTACCTGCAGCTGAGGAACAGTATCTCAAAGTTACGCCCTTAAGGAAAATCCAGCAAAGACCTGACACAGGACCTGAGAGATGCATCTGGCCCTTAAGTTCATCTATGTACTGTTTGCCGAAGCCTCATCAGGAATGATCTCAATGGAAGTGTGGCTGTCAAAAAGCCAATCTTAAGGAAGGGAAAGAGGGAGAAAAGGCTGATGTTTGCCAAATTACACAAGAACTGGAAATCAGTGGTAACATGTCTTAAGGAGCGATGAATTCGTTGTCAAGGTCAGGAGAGAGCTACAACAGTGAGCGTCTACAGCCACCAATAAAACATGGTGGAGGTCCTGTGATGGTTTGGGGCTGCATGTCACTCAGAGGTGTTCAGGATCTCATCAAAATTGACTTATGAACAGTGAAAAGTACCATCAGATTCTGATCCACACAATTCCATCTGGAAAGCATCTGCCTGGCAACGGCATCATTTTTCAGCATGACAATGATCCCAAACAAACTGCCAATGCAGTCAAAACATACCATGACAGAAATAAAAATCATGATGGAACACTATCAACCATGGATAGGCCTCCCCAAAGCTCGGATCTCAACATTACTGAAGCAGTGTAGGAATCTTCTTGACAGAAGACAGAACAAAATGTAGCCAACGTCTAAAGCAAAGTTTTGGAATGTCATTCAAGAAGCCTGGAGGACTATTCCTATAGACTACCTAAAGTAATTATAAGATAACTTGCCTAAGAGAGTTCAGGCAAGGCTCGTTAGAATGATACAAACTCTCTTTGTGGTATATACTGTATTTACATGTGTTTGCACATGGTGCAATAAATAACTGTACCTATTGTCCCATTTTCCCAGCAAAATAAAGAAATGAGAGGTGGCTCAAGACTACATATTTGACAGCAGAAAAAATACATAAACACGTACAATTCTTCGCATTTGTTAAGCTTGCTGATAAATTGTTGTATATTACAGAACATCATGCAAGAATTCACATTCTTCAAAACACAAAATATGGCTCTAAATTCCTTTTATGCAACATTTTAATTAAATGATATTAAATCTGAAAATGAATAATACCATATACACCATATACCAAGGGTCTTCAACAGAGGAACTGCTGAGGGTCTATGAAATTTTATAAAAATGTCTATAAATAAAATTTATTTTAAACTCACACCAGTAATAAACCAAACCACTGATAAATTAACATGTTGTCACTTGACTCAATTGTCTTTGTAATCCCCACCCACATTAGCCAGCTGTTGTGCAGATGATGAACACATAATCTCAGCATGCACGTGATCTCACCTCCCATTCTGATGAATGGAGACTGAAAACTGGTTGTTGCCGTTTTTTTCGCTGTTATGATTTTGTTGTATATTTACTAATGAAGTGTTATACAATGTAATGGTTTTGCATGTAGTAATATTGTGATTTGCCCAGTTTGTTTTTATTTGGATGTTCATATATAACCTCCACCGCAATATAGATTGTCAGTTCCACTTAATTTGGTTTAATTTGAGCCTTGTACATTAATTCCCTGTATTAAAACAAGAAAAGAAACACTATCCACAGCCCATAGTGTTGAAATTACTGAAATTACTTGAACCATATACACACACACATCCCTTAAAAATATATTAAATGAAATAGAAATGTAGTGTAAAAAGTAACAAATGTCATAAAGATTATTCATTTAATTGTTCATTGACAGCAACAAGACAACCTAAATAAGTTAATAGGGTCATTAATCAATAAACTTGTTTATATAGTAAATGCTCATGTTGATATAGGCCAAGCCTAATCTGTAGCACAATTTTAAATTATGTAAAGATCTGTCTCTCTATCCACCAAGGAGTCCCTGGCCTGAAAAAATGTGAAGACCCCCGCTTTACACTATAATGCGTGTCTTGGTGCGAAAGACACATTGTTAGCTGAGGGCATGAACTCATAACCCGGGGGGTCGGTGGTCCTAAAACAGAGCTGTTGAACAACTATCCTTACCCTTCGATGTTCCTGTAAAAACACCCAGATATACGACCTGAAACAAAACTATAATGCAAGTCACTAAGAGCTTGCCCATATTTACCACGAGGGTTTTATGAATACCACTTGGAAATCCGGAATCAGAATGTAATGTCAATAACGTTAACCGTATCGCAAGGCTTGACTATCAGGCATTAAACGACACCTAAACAACACGCATATTTACCAACATAATATAAATGTATTGGTGTGGTACTGGCAATTGACTGCTCAGCCCCTGTTAGTTAGATATGGATACGCATGTGCATAAACCCAGTTGAAACGAATTACGGTTACAGGCCGTTAAAAGAAAGGTACAACTAGCAAACAATTCAGCATACCGCATATAAAACCATGTAATTTGTGTAAGAATGCTGTGGTGGCTCATTAAACTGTCTAGCGAGAGATTAAAATCTGATGCCCACCACTCGCATATTGACAGCTTTGTTTTTTTACTGCATCTTCCTTATTTAATCTGTTCATTTCTGTAGTGAGACAGCTATTTATTTATCGTAAAATAATATTATGGGTCACTTACCGTCGAAAACACCTTGACAGCCCAAACAGACAACAACCTGCAAAAATACTACCAAACCCACAGAATAGTTTATTACAACACAATTGTACGTATAAACAGTGCCCAATGTTAAAGTCGCCACTCTTGATTGGTTAAAAATGGTTGCCTGGAGATTATGATTGGTCGTTACGGTTGTCAATAAAAATAGCATTTGACCCTGAAAAGCAGTCACGTGTTCAGTCACACTGTACTGTTGGTCAGATGAAAGGGAATGGTTTTCTTACTTTTAATCTTCTTTTCAGCTAGGTATAGAAAATTGGAAAGTTGCATACCAGTAATCTTGCGAGTAATACTTCAGATCTTTTTTCACTGAATACTAAAGGTCTTTTAAAAGTATGTACTACTAACACATTTAAAACGCCGTACCAGCTGTATTTTAATTGTTGATTATGGCTGATGTTATGATTATGGTATGATCAGCCTAACAGCTATATCACAAGAACTAATCTTGAGAACTAATACCTAATATGTAATTGATCACATGCTGCAGTGCTGCAGTAACTGAACCCAGAAGCCTGAATATACTGACCGAGGACGCAAGCAGGGGGGTGATTTCGGGACTTGGCTTGCAGATTATAAACAATGAGAACCAATTATGTGAAACAAAATAATATTGACATGTATACCTAAAATACATGCCGTGTTGACTTGTTTTACAGGCGTAGCATCATTCAGTCTTTACCCATACAGCAGGGTTTGAACCTCCGACAAGTGGCGCTACAAATGTTACCCCGTTCCGTGTTTTTATGTTAGCTGGGTTTCTCTCTTCCCGGCGGACCTGCCTTTCTAAGCGCCAGACACTAGGTGGCAGAATAGCGCGTCCAGTGTTACCGGCCCACTTAATGACTCCACGTTAGAAGAAGAATAGACCTTCGGGGTGAAAACAAGCGGCTGGACTGTTAGGTCCTCGCCTGCGATTAGGCGGCCGTGGCTGCGGCGGCATGGAAACGGAGGTGTCCGGGCCATGAAATTTATCCTACCATTACTCAAATGAGGTGCAAAAAAATTCAAAAACGGATTCATCTCCACACTGAACAAATCTGGGTGAGTAGCAATGCAGCCGCGAAAGCAGCCCGCCGGTTTGCTAACCAGCTAGCCGGAGTTTGGACCAGCTAGTCGAGTATGCATCAGATTAAACAGCAAATCGCATGTATTTAGCATTTGTATTCTTATGTTAAAACGTGTGGAGTGTGATACGGTCTAGTTCCTCACGGCCAGGGGGGTTTAGGTAGCTGCATTGCATTCAGCTTTGTAACATTACCAGTGTGAGGCCATGTAGGTAAGCCTGGAGTTATTGTGTTTTAGGTGAGCATTTAGATGATGTTTTAATTATATAACTGAAGAAATGCAGTAATAACATGAAAATGTAATACTTTCAGTTTTTCCGATGTCGCTTTTTATGTTTGGTTACAACGTTTAATGTTTTCTGATGGTATGTCGTCCGAAAAACACCTTTTCACACGAGGACGGACTGCAGGGTGGCGGTTGTTTGTTACCATGTTTAACGTAGCGTTCGGTGTCTGAGACTCGCATCAGAGCAGCGGCACAAAAGGACACAGACTAAACTGGATAGAAACCGGATGAAGTCCTGGAACGAGTTTGGAAAATTTCTGGAAAATCGTTTTTGTTACAACTCAGCTGCTTGGTTTCATGCATCTGTGTTTAAACAAGTCTAACAAATTAAGTTACATTTTACATGTTACATTTTCATAAACATGGTAACATGGTAACATCTTTTTACAGCTTCTCTTGGAACAGTGACTGTTCTATTTTAGGGATATAACCTTATTCAGGAGCCCCCATGTGCTGATCAATACTTAAGGGTTTCACGGGAACCTTTAAAATATTTTAAAGATAATCACTATAGCAGCGTTCCCCAATTCCAGTCCTGGAGGGTCAGTTTGCAGACTTCCCTGCTTAGATACCCCTGCAAAACCTGGTAATTAGTGATTACGATGGAATTGGGGAATCCTCCCCTGTAGATTGAATTTCAACGTTATGTAAGGGAACTGTTGCAAATGCTGCTTTAGATGCGTTTTGAAGGTTTACACATTTTCACTTGACTTGGAAGTAAATTACTATCTTTTGTTTGTCTTCTGATCTGAAACAGCATAAGGTCAGCATTCAAAAGAATGTAAAATAGTTTAAATACTGGCATTCAGATATATAAAAAGAAGTAGGACGTAATGCTATTTTTCTCCAGGATGATGCAGTTTGGATCAAGGGAATGCACCAGAATAGCAGTAATTGCAGTTTTTACGTTTAAATGTTCTCAAGGTGTGCCTTTTTTTGTTGCATAAGGGTACAGAGACTTTTGTTCGACAGCTGAGCTGCAGTTTGCTGTGCACCTAATTGGTTTCTGAGAACATTGGGCTGGGAGTTTAGTCAGCCCAGTTGATGTAGACTGTATCTGTTTGCAGTCATGCATAAAGGAGATGAAAGGGGGGGTCCAGTGCCAGGGAAAATAACTCTAGATGCTCGTCATAAAATAAAAGTGAATGAGTGCTGCCGTTTGCAAAATCGGCATGTCCTGTGCTGGAGCCGGCCTCGACCTGCTAACCCGTATCAGCATAAGCGCACTGAAACAGACCGCCATTAAAATACGTTTGTACTGCACCCGAGCACGTAGTTACGGGACAAAAACACAAGTGGTTTTATTACTTGTCTGACAGTATTCTTAACTAAATAATAGGTAATAACAATCACTATGTTAAGCCTAACAATAATTCAGAGGTGAATATTAAATACTTCCTTTACATACTGCTGGGTTTTGCACACCTGGGATTTTTATTTTGCGTGAGGGAAAGTATAATAAGCTAGAAAGAAGAAAAAATATATATTTGCGGATGTGTGGGTTGCTGTCCCACCCGTTGACAGGCACATGACAGATAAGCTTTGGAAGCGAATGGACCTTCTGATTACAGTATGGGCTCTAGGTTACACATCTATGCTTGTAACAGCTAATAAGTCCAGCACCGCCACCCATGCACATATAAACATGAATCCTGGGCCGGCCTGATATCCTTGTGCTCATTATTCTCCCTCTGGCAGCACCCCCATATCACAGTAATGTATCTGCCCCCCTGGCCTTGCTTCGTTCCTCCTGCTGTATGTTGTTCTGGAACTCGCAGTACAGAAATTTTACTGGGGAATAGATCCTGAGGGATGAGCACCTTGTTTTCAGAAATACAAGCTTCGTTGCTCTCTAGAACTTCATTCAGAATGGAGTTTGACGATAACATTTTGAAGTCATTTTGGAGTCCATAACATGTGGTAAAGGTCTGATAACTTCATCCTTAAAGCGTTTTAACATACAGGGCAGAATTGACCCATGAATATGCTTTGTCCTCTCAGGTGTCAGGATGGGGGAGCGGGCAGCTGTCTGTCCACCCTGTGGCATCACCCCCATGCAGCAAATCCTGGCCTCTGGGACGGGCGCCCTCCTCACGTCGTTGTTCGGTGAGAGTCCCTCCAGTGTATTTCCCATCATTCCCATTTTTTTTGCTCTCTGATGAAGTAGCTGATGATGCTGTAGCCTTTGGGCCACATAAAGAACAGGACAATCTGATGTGTTCACATGTTTGTCATCGTTGGCCATTATTTTGGTACAGGCTATTCTAAAGAGCGAAACCATGTAGTGCCGACAGCTTGAATACACACTTGCACACAAACATCTTGTCTACAGTATGGTGTGTGGGCGGGGAGAAGCGACGCCCTGCTCTCCAGTGTAGCAGTGTTATATTTGGAGTGCGCCTTGTTTGGTGTGCAGCGTTTTTTGTGAATAAACCGGAGCCCCTTATCTCTCCCTAAGGAATGCCGGGAAATCTCTCATAGAGCAGCTCAGTTACAGCCCTTCACCAGCTGACCTTCACTCTGACTCTCAGGGACATGTGGTCATATTATGCCAGTAAACTTTATTTAAAATCCTCCAAGTTCCCTGTGGAAATACAAGCTGTTATTTAGTTGCAATTCCTCCCCCCCCAGTTTTAACCCCATAGGAAGTATATCTTTAATTTAAACAACTTCTCCGCTCACACACACAGTCACACCCCTGGACGTTGTGAAGATAAGGCTGCAGTCCCAGAAAACGCCGTTCTATCAAGGTACCACATCTGCTGTGCTTCAAATGCCGCTGTCGCTGTTGGTTTTAATTAATTTTTTTCTTCATTTCTGTCCATTGTTACTGGTGATTGTTAATCAAGAATGAGTCATCTTTCCTTCATTATCCACTTTATCAACATACCTCAGCGTAATGCATCACCTCGCATGATCTGCATTGAGCCTATAGGATTAACCTGATCTCACCATGGATCCCTTAGTGTTGATATACCATCTCTTTGCTGTGGCAGAACAATGGTTTGCTGTCATACTAGACTGCAGTGATCTCACCCTTTGCTCTGTTGGTTGGCTTCTGATTTATTGAGCTTCCCTGGCATTGCACCTGAAGACAGACTGAGAGCTGTAACCTCTAACACAAAGCAGGATTTCTTACTTAATCAGCGTTAACATACCCCAGTTGAAATGGGCTTTTATCTTAGTTCATTTACATTTAGCCCAAACTACCTTAAATGTGACCAGTGTTGGGGAAGGTACTCACAAAAATAATCCTTTACAGACAGGTGGAAAGTTCAGGTTCCAAAAGTACAAATCCAGAGCAAGGTTTTGTTTCAACCAACCGGTTGAGTATAGAGGCAGTCGCAGAGTACTGACCAGAACTTTGTACCTCTGTCTGTAACGGGGTACTTTTGTAACTTCCCTGACACTGAATGTGACAGATTATCTGGCTTAGCGAGACATCCATCTTCGTGATGTGGGTCCCAGGCCTGCCTCTAGCTGTCATCCCCAGAGCAGAGTTTGGCTTCGGCCTTGCAGAGAGGTCGCTTATGAGAGCTCTTGCTGGCATCGCACTGCGGCAGTTTCCTTTCTCTGCTCACTGACTGGCTGCTTGTCGTTTGCTCCGCAGCTTTGGCCGTTGACGCCGTACCCTGGAGCAATGCAGTGCGGCCTGCTAAGTGTGAGTATGTTTCACTGCATGTGCGCATCCCAGCCACTTGCTCTTCTGCTTTGTCTGCTTCCCAACCCGAAGCCGCAGTTCAGACAGTGTGGAAGGAGGATCACTTCCGTGTAAACCTGAGAGTCTAGATGGGATATTAAGCTTAATGTTCTCCGCTTACAGCTCCCTCGTCTCACTGAATGCACTGCCACGGCACGATAGATGAGTGTTCTGGTGTGTTTTGTTAACTGAAAACACCTGTTATTTCACACTTTTGTACTGTGGTTTTGAGATCCGTAAAGAGGGATATTTAACTGAATCAGGTGGCATTTCTAGAGCTAGCTTCTTGCTATAAAGCTGCTTTGACAGGATTTAAGCACCGAACATTGTTCATGGAGGGAGGGGACTTGTTTGATTCCACCTTTGCACTCTGGTTCAAAAGCATGAAAAGGGGAGATAAAGTAGTGGCTAAAATTGTGGAAACGTCTATTGGCATCACATTTTAAAAATGACGACATGAATACTGCCAGTAGTGTTTATAAACAATCAAAGAATGTTATGAATATCATACAGTGGGCGATTAAATAAGTAACTGGAGCAACAGTTGAACAAAGTTCGTCAATCTCTAAAAATTGGAAGTGTCTCCACAAATTTGGCCACTAGTGTACCTGTAGGTTCATGTGTGTGTTTTGTTCTGGAAATGTTTCCACAAAACACTTGGCAATTCAACTTACTACTTACTACTGTGGAACACCCCCCCCCCCCCAAAGAGAAAGAACTGTAACACTTTAGTCAAAACCAGATATTTACAGAAAAATGTACTTTTTCATGAAGCACAGATGCATTCCAGAGGATGTTTTATAATGGCCTGATGGATTTTATGAAAATGGCCATGCTCAGTTATAAATCCCGTGGCAGCTGGTGTCCCCCCCCCTGCTGGTTGGTCTGTGGCTGGCAGCATGGGCTGACCATGTCTGCCGTGTCTGCAGGGAAGTGCATCCTGTACTGTAACGGCCTGATGGAGCACCTGTACGTTTGCCAGAACGACGTGCGCTGCGCCCCCTGGTACAGCCGCCCCACCCACTTCAGCGGCACCCTGGTAAGAAGCAGCTGTTCCCGCCTTTCGCCACTTCCGTTAAACGCCACTCGCCGTCGAGGTTCGGCTGGGTTTCTGTCTTCTGTCTTCAATATTCAAAGTGGAAGTTGCATCAGTGCAATAATGTAAACGGCCTTATAGTACAAAAAAACGTACTAATTGTACAATACATTACGATATAAAGCTAACGCAAGGTAATGATGCCCATTACGCCACAGAAACCCATCCTTACACAGCCATTATCTCGCTTCATATTGACACCTAACCGTAATGTTAGTTCGCTAGCTATCAAAATTAAATTGTTAAAATTAATACAAAGTAATCCATGCAAACAACTATCATGAATACAAATGTTAACTAGTACAAACAATAAGTTAAATAGATGACTTTTCATTGGTCAATTAGACATCACACTGTCATTACACAGGGAATGGGCTTATGCCAACAAGCAGTAAGAAGTCACAATTGTCAAACTGGGCATTGTGGTTTTCGTCAGACAGGGACGATATGTGAATAGAGGAATTCATTTGATGCTCAGCTGTATTTTAACCCTGGGCCACATTGTGTTGGATTGATATGTTTGCTTTTATGTAAAACACCTAAAGAAGAAATTTCAGTGAAACAGAACACATTTAACTCCTGTGTTTGTTAGTTTTAGCATTACATTATGTGCTCCCATTTGTATTCTTTAAATTGTCATTGGCGAATGCCTGACAGGTAATAACTGGCTCTTTGTTCAGGATGCCTTTGTTAAGATTACACGCCATGAGGGAGTGAGATCTCTGTGGAGTGGGCTGCCGCCAACACTGTGAGTAAAGCACACGGCATCCATCTTGGTCATTTATCCAGCAGCATGGGGCATTAAGATGGGGGAATACCGTGCATGGGATGCCAGTCTCACGCCAAGAGATTTCAGTCCACCTGACTGAACCTGGAGGGAACTCCCACAATTTTTTGGGGAAAAAATGACCCCCCCCCCCCCCCCCCCCCCGCCAACCCTGCTTAGGATAAACAGTTGAGGATGGATAGATGGATAGATGGATGGATGGATGGATGGATGGATGGATGGATGGAACTCTCTCATTAGTTTTACCTAATTTTAATATTCCTTTAACAATTTTAGCCATTATTGATACTGAAATTTGTTATGTTTTAGAAGAATTAAATGACCAATTTCCCTTTCATCTCTCTGGATAAATGACAAGATAAATGCATCAATAATGACTAAAATGAATTAGCCGGTCATTTCAGTTACAGAGACATGGCCTCAGTCAGATGGCCACTCTTGAACGTTTCGTCTACAATCATAATAACAAACTGCTGTCATCTTCTGGCCAAAATGAGATCACAGTCCTTTTCCTCATTGTCGTTGTGACACCATCTCTGATGCAATTGGATTGATTGTCATCCTTAAGGTGCAGAGGAAATTGGGTTTCCCTGCCTTGCAGATAACCTCATTGAATTTTTTTTTCTTCGTTTTCAGCTATTATAATTGGACTGGCTATCTTTGGAACGTATAGATGATGAACCATACATTAGTACACCCCTGGGATAGCACTGCTGTAATGATTAAGACATTTTGCAAAAGAACATGAGTTATTTTGTATCATTTTGTTATCTACTGAAACATGTATTTGGCTAATTAATAAACGACCATTTGGATACCTGAGATCTCAAATCCCATCCAGGGACTCTGTAGTACAAACTTTCTACCACCAGGTGGCACTGTAATACCAGTTCCTGCGGCAAGGATCCCATTCCGGTTCAGTGTGATCTTTCCAACTTGAAAAGTTGCAGTTTATCTAGGAAGTTAAATGTCTGCAACATATAGATTTAATAAATTGCCTACTAGAGTTTTTTTCCCTGTTTTAGTCTGACCTTTGAATAAGCACTATACATCCACCCAACCATGAGAACCTTAAGCCTTTATATTTCTGAGCAATATATGATTGTATTTTTTTCATAACCCAGCAAGATGAATGGTTAACTAGGTGGTTACTTACTGCAGTTTTTTGCTATCAGGTCTTCGTATCCGTCGTTATCCTCGTGTCTCCAGACATCTCAGCATCAAACCCCCACCCACTGAGCAATATATCCACCTTCCCATTTTCAGGTGTGGTTTCTCCCATTGAGCCTCCAGAACACTATTTACAATAGTCATCTGCAGCAAATGCAGGTGCTGCTTCCCAGACATTTGTTGGCTTGATTTAAAAAGGAAGAAGATTGAAAGAGCAAATTGAAGAGCAAAATTCCAAAGCTCACTCAGTCCACGGGAAATTTCTGCGGACTTAAGTGAGTTTAAGTGGAAATACAACCAAAGTTGGATTACATGAGGGTTGCGTGAGTTTTGGTTCCCTATAGTGTAACTCACAGTGAGGAAGGCTAAGTTTAGGTCACTGGTGGTCTCATCTCAACAAAAAAAAAAAAAACGGACTGAATTTCGGAAATTTGCTCTTAAATTAGTCTTCTAATCTCCTGCCGCTAATTAACGATTAATTTGCTTGCAGTGTGTTAATGATGCCTCCACGTGGCCCCCATCGCCTCGGCTCACTCGTGCCTTTCATCTGTTCCCGCCCCCAGTTGAGCGCTGTGTACAGAGAGAATGTTACTGGTGGTATTTAATGGTCTCCCTGTTTTCACTCCCTGGAAAACCAGCAGATGCTTAACATGATGAAACACCTGTCAATTTTGACATGAACGATCTCCATACTCTGAAACAATCCTAACCCGTGCACCCACGATTATAACTCCTATTACGATAGAATCACCCCAGCAACTTGGTGCCACGCTATGAATTGCTACTAGTGATTGTAGATGTGCATTTTAATATGGTGGAAATTAAACCGGCTTTGTTAAGGACTGGAATCTCAGACAAAATCACTGGGGGGCACAGAGCCATCAGTCACGGTGATGTTTAACGGGCTCAGGGGAGTTTTACTTAAACAAAAATGTTCTGAGGGTAGAATGAAAAATGATTGGTTCAGTGAGATAACCAATCAGATTGTAGTGGAGGTGGGACCAAGCAACTAGATGAGGTGGGACAAACCAATCAGATGTCTTGGTCCTGCCTCCTCCAGTTGTTTGGATCCACCTCCTCTATAATCTGAACCAATCATTTTTCATTCTGCCCTCAGAACAACTCTCACAAGCATGTAACAGAGCCAGAGCCTCATATTCCCACGCCTCAGCCAACTGCGTGAGTTCGTTAATGGCACAGGTGATGCATGCTGGGAAGGGGAAGGGTTCAGACTGCCCTCCGGCTAGCTGTGACTGCCTCTGTTCCCAGTAGCGCGATCTGTGTGCTTGTTTTCCAGCTGGGCCCCTAATTAAGCATCTTATATCAAGTCACTGTAGCATTTATTAGTTTCTGAATTCAAATTTTGTTAAACCAGCTGTAATTTTTACATTTTGTTTTTTCCCCCTGGAGAATAACTGTGATGGGTGAAAGAATAGTTAGAAAACGTTAATTTTTTTCCTACATAATAAATATTGTAGTATTTATTTATAAGAAGCCTTTTTACTTATATTATTACCCATTACATTTCTTGACTAACACAAGTTATCTTCAATTAATATAAAGCAAGGTAGTTTGCAAATGCATTCGGTGTTAAAGTAGTTCACTCGTGAGAATCATTTAATGAAGAGATGTCTGCAAGGCTGGGAAGCATTGCTTCTGTGCTTATTTTGTTTTACCTAACATCACAAATCATAAATTGATGCATAATTAATACTGTAGGGCTAATGGACATCACCTCAACCTTTTCTAGAAGTTGCATTTCCTGTTCCTTAATGTGATTTCTGTAAAGTGTACTGAAATACTTTCTACTGTACACATAACCCCAAAATGATGAGACTGACTCAGTGCCAGAAGTAGGATCATAAGAGCCTTTCACTGATAGCTGTACACGCTGCACATTATGTCATAAATATTTAGCGCTGACACCTTTATGGTGAAGTGTTCGGAAAGTACTTCTTTAACTACTGAAAGTAACCTTGCCCGGAAGCTATAGGTTTTGTCTTCGGGGCTGAATACCTATCGCAAGAAACTCCTAACAAAGGATCGACCGCATTAGCGTGGAGCGCAATCCCTAACTACAAAAGTGGAGAGGCTATATAATATATTTGGCATGAGAGCCGTCATTGATGGGATCTCGTAGCCTTCTGGAGCTGACATTTAGCCGAGCAGCGGCTAGCTCTTAAAGCCTTCCTTTGCAGGGCCTCTCCTGTCTCGTTAATCATCTTATCGTTTTCCGTTCGGCATCACGACACCCAGATTTGCTTTTCTTTCTTGGTTTGTCACCTGTGTGCCATGTTTGTTAGTCTCTCTTAGATGGCATGCGGTAGATGTTTACTCAGGGGAGGATTCATTCTAGTGATATTCAGTATGCATAAATGTCAGCCATATTGGTTTGATTTATCGATACTTTGTTGTTTTACAGTTCAGATTGGGGGTGGCGCGGGGGTGGCGTGGGGGTGCACTGGTTAGCACTGTTACCTCCTACCTCTGGGACCAGCGTTCAAGTCCCCACCGTGGCTCTATGTGTGTGGAATTTGCTTGTTCTCCCCGTGTCGTTGTGGGGTTTCCTCCACGACGAACTCCAGCCCCCCTTCACAGTCCAAGAACATGCAGAGGTTAATTGGAGTTTCCGAAATATCCTTGGGTGTGTGAGTGTGGCCTATGACGGGTTGGCACCCCATCCTGGGTTGTTCCCTGCCTTGCGCCTGTAGGATCCAGGCCTGTCACAACCCTGAATAGAATAAGCAGTTACAGAAAATGGATGGATGGATGGCCAGTTCAGGTTTATTTAACAATCAATGAGCCATTTTCAATCACTTAGCCTATTCAGGGTCATAAGGACCTGAAGTCAATCTCAAGCATCATAGGACGCAATGCGGGGGTATACCCTGGACAGGGTGCCAGCTCCAGGAGTTCACAATTATTTGATTTACCGTAAGTCCCATCCCTTGGGACACATTCATGGATCCATTACCCATATCTTCAACCATTATTCAGAACCACCCAGACCTAGATGTTTAGACCAATGAAGTCCCACAATTGTTTTTTAGGGCAAAGGACCAGAAGCCCAAGAATCCAAGGACACTTGTCACAAAGGAGGGACGGGTCCTCAACGTCAACGAGCCCAAGTATGCAGCGAGGGATGGAGAGGGTGACAAATTCTATGTCCTGTGCAGCGGGGACTCGATTTCGTTGGGGTCACTCTAATCAGCAGCTACTTAGCCATGGTTTGCATTTCAGTTGCATTTATTTTTCCAGGAAGAGTAATTATGTATCAGAGTGCAACCTCCTGCGTTGATTAACGCTAATGAACCCAAACGAGTGGGGAATGTTTTATCGGTGCAGAGAAATCCTATAACTGGTGCTACAGCAGGAAATTAAAGTCGCGCCGTCAACTCAAATTTTTATAGCTCGTTATCGGTCCCCCTGGCGTGGCGGGCGGCCGATTTTCGAGCGGGAACACAGACGAGAATTTCGCCGGCACTCAAATGGCATGTGAATCCCGTGTGGTCCCTCCGCGCCAGAAACTAGCGACAGACCAGATTTGGCGTGAAGCTGCTCAGAAACGGCGGCCGTAATTGGCGCCCGTGCAGCGTACCCGGACAATAAGCGGCCCCGTGATTGGCTGGTCTGGGAGAAGGGTGCCACAATGCTAGCAGAGGTAGCCCACGCTTGGTTGCACACATGCTTTTAATGCTTTCGTGGAAATCCTTCAAAGCCCCGCCTTGCCTTCTGCTCTGATTGCCCTACTGTCTCTACCCCCCCCCCCCCGCCCCCC
>JAODJU010000095.1:14287966-14304862 GCA_026776725.1 Gnathonemus echidnorhynchus | reverse complement strand
CGCCAAGAGTTTTCAGTCCCCCTGGCGGAACCTGGGGGGAACTCCCCCAATTTTTTGGGGAAAAAATGCCCCCCCCCCCCCCCCCCCACAAGCACATAAATGCAAAAAATGTGCAGTTTCCACTAGCAGTACTTGTTTATGGACAGTTAGCATAATGATGAAGTCTAACATTTTAACATGACCAGAGAAAGTTGGTGCTTGTTGTGAGGATTGCATAGTCTGTAATGCACTTTTCATAATTCTAACAAGAGTCTTTCAGAGTGAACGTTCACCATATGCCTTGTCAGCACACATGTGGGAGAGCACGTTTTGCCTAAAGGGAATCCTGTTTGTTCCATAAGCTAAATTCCCCGTTAGATCATGAATATGTCTTGATGTTGTGAGGAGATGTCCCAAGCTCAAAGCTTGATGCTGTAGAGACACCAGTGATTTATTTCCTATGTTCTTTTTCCCCCAAAGGGTGATGGCAGTACCAGCCACAGTAATCTACTTCACCTGTTATGATCAGCTGAGGCATTTTCTGCACTATCGCTTGGGTTACCAGGGGACCCTCGTCCCCTTGGTGGCTGGGGCACTAGCCAGACGTGAGTATGCTGGGTCAGCACTGGGGGTCTTCGCTAACCCCCCTCTTACATTTACTGCATTGTTTTCTGTGTATGCACTTCTTTCCATGTCTTGTCAAGCTGGAGTTACATTAATGTCAATATTATTAAGATCACCTCTGGGGGCAGGCTGTTTCCATTATTTTGTTGCTTTGTTGCCCATCAACGGTTATTGCATGGGTTCAAATCCCAGGCAAACACATTCCTAATGAAGTGTAACACTTAAATATTTTGTGGGCAGTGGTGGCCTAATGGTTCGGAAAGCACATTTGTAATTGAATGATTGCTGGTTCGAATCCCAAGCACTGCTCCCCTGCCCCTGAATTAGCCGCCCCCTGCTATGTCACGATGTCACATATGGGTTAAATGCAGGGGACAGATTTTGTTGTTGTGTGCTGTGGTGTGTCATCAATGGTCACTGATCACCTAATTCTAATACAGTGATCCAGGGTTAATCTCAAGTTTCTACTAAAGCGGCTACCCATGGCTGCAGTCAAACGTAGGGCTGATGTGTAGTTTGGCTTGTGTACAGCGTAGCCTCAGATTTAGCTGGAGGTACTGAGTATGATTAACGGGCCGTTCTGATATCGCGTGTGAGTGTTGCCCTGTCAGCCACATCGCCCGTTTGCTTCACAGTGGGTGCAGTCACCGTTATCAGTCCCCTGGAGCTGGCGCGCACCAAGATGCAGTCACGACAGCTGTCCTACCAGGAGCTGAGGGTGTGCATTTCCTCAGCTGTGGCCCAGGATGGCTGGGTGTCCCTTTGGAGAGGCTGGGGGCCCACCATCCTGAGAGATGTACCCTTTTCAGGTGACCCTTCTCTACCCCAGCTTGGGTTGATTTCAGGGGATGGGGCTTCTTGGTACCATAATCAAGAACTTAAAGATGGCCTTCCATTCGTTTTATGGTGAAGTGTTTTCTTTTAAGATTCCCTGATTCTCAAATTGTTTGCAATGCTTCTGATTTTTGCTAAGCAGCAGTAGAATGAAATGACTACCTGGCTGGTCGTTAGATCCTCATATAGCCTCTCCCACTCTCCCCAGCGGTGTACTGGTTCATCTATGAGCTGGTGAAGGCCCAGTTTTGCAAGGACCAGCAGGTCTCGGAGCCAACCTTTGCCATGAGCTTTACTGCTGGGGCCATTTCGGGGGCGGTGAGTACAGCTGTGGTCCCACGCCTGGCTCTTGGGGGGTCTCTGCCTCCCAGCAGGAAGTCCTCTGATGGTTGCCTTATCTTTCCGCATGTCTGCTTTTTCTTATCTATGTGACATTGCTGTCTGACTGGTGCTGAGTGTAGTCACTAGCACAAAATCAGCATTTAATTACTGCCATTAGTTTGTTTATTTTGTATGCTGGCTTTGCATTAGTCGCATTTGAGATAGCGGGGCTATTGTAATCAGTTTCACTGTCCCACTGCACTCCAGTTTCTCCTGGTATATTTGATGCCATTCTAAGGTGAAAAATAAGCTCTGACAATTGATTGGGGATCTTCTTCCAATGCTGAATAAATAGTCTTACCTCTGGCAACAAATTTATTAATAGATATTCCAATATAAGCCTAGATGACGTTTGAATTTGTTAAAATGCATCTGTAACCTTGACTTTAGCAAAATGGAAGGAACTGGTTCTAAGGTTCTAAGATCAAGACCATCTATCCTTTTGTAAAACACCACATAGGCGCTGTGTCACTGTCGTCTCTCTGTAGCCTTTGGGTTGCAGGCAGAGATTACATATCCAGGCTTCAGCGGCGGCCTCAAGTGGTGTTTCTCACTTGGATAATCTTAATGTTTGTCTCAAGCAAAGCACCAGGCCTTGAGGGTTATCTGCTGTGCATCTCCTGGAACAGCCAGTGTCCGTGGTGGTGTTGAGCAGGCTTTGTCTCCCTGTTTCCTTCAGGCTTAATTCGGCTCTTGGCTGGTAGACTCTTAATGTTTGACCAGTCCTGCTGAATACTGGACAGCTAAGGTGTGTGCAGCTTCCGTGTCCCTTCTTCCGCAGGTGGCGGCGGTGATGACCCTTCCCTTTGATGTGGTGAAGACACGGAGGCAGATACAGCTTGGGGAGATGGAGATGTTGGCGGGTTAGTATGGGGGGGGGGGGACTGGTAGGCTGATGGAGGACTGCTCACCCTTGGTCTGACTAAAACGCCTCTCCTGCGGTCTCTCCCCTTCTCTCAGACAGGGCGCATCGGCCTGGAGGACGGAGTAGGTCTGGGGTCTGGAGAAGTGTAGTCAAGCATTTATTTCCAACATGTCCCCCCCCCACCCTCATAGGGACCAGTGGCTTGCTGTCCCTCATATGGAGGATGCCTGCGCAGCTTAGCAAGGGGTGGGGGGGCTGCTTATCGCTTGACTCCCTGTGCACTGGTTCTGCCTGCCATCTGGAAGTCTGGACATGGAGCAGAATGGGATCTTTCAAGATGCACACTTCTTAAAACTTGTTTTTTAGCTGCACTCCTTCGTCTTTATTTGTTCCTCCACAACAACAGTCACTTTGGGGTGGGGTTACCATCAAAGTCTCTGCTAATGATGTCGCTCGTGGTTTGTACCCTGACAGTTATGGACAAGGGGTGCCTGAAGACGCATGAAGACTCCAAGCGGCTTTGCTTCTTGCTGACATCTTCGGGGGGGGGAGGGTTGTACAGGGACTGACCCCTGCCATCTCTCTCCTCTCTCAGGTTCGGCTAAGAAGCCCTCCTCCACCTTGCACATCATGCGGAAAATCTGTGCTGAGTCTGGCTGCAGGGGTCTGTTTGTAGGTGAGCGTCAGGGACCGTATTGGCTGCCAATATGAATTCACTTTGGAGTGTTTATCGTGAGAAACCGACATTTACACTGCACATTTTTCATGAAGTTGTGGAAAGGTTTTTTTGTTTGTTTTTGTTTGAGACACAGATCCATCCAGAGCAGTGTTTCCCAACCCTTTTTCTGCCATGGTGCACCTTCCATAAGGCAGTGCTGCTTGAAGTTCCTATAAGCCTTGCCTTTTGGTTCAGAATGCTTGTTTCACCTGTGTGCACCTGCCATATAAACCAGTGTAATGCGACAGAGCTTCCGTCTCCCTTGCTCTCAGGTTTCCTGCCCAGGCTAATCAAAGTAGCACCAGCCTGTGCTATCATGATTAGCACCTATGAGTTTGGGAAGACCTTCTTTGAGAGGCTGAACCGGGAGCGGCTGTTGCAGAGGATGTGAGGGGCTCACCTGTCCCTCAGTCAGTTGAAATCTACACTTGGAATTCCAGTCTACAAACACTCACAGCACAGCGTAATCACCCCTGAAACACATTATCCTCTTATCCTGCTAAGTCACCATTGTAAAGATTGTCTTTTTTTTTTTTTTTAATTCCAGGCTGGTTCTCAAGCGTGTTGGCAAAAGGACTCACAAATAGGCAAAACAAAATAGCAGAATATACATCCAGATCCACACAGACATACATATTAGTCCTGCCGGTTTGTTCTTTCGTAATAATGTACAAAGGCTAGCCTGTGTCCATATGATGGAGTCCTTCCACCCTGTGGAAGCTTCCAGCAGAGCTGTGCCTTACATGTATGTTGTGGCCAAACAAACACTTGCGCCTTGTTCTTCAGGGACCGGCCTAGAAAATGGGGATGTGTCTGCAGGAATCAGGAGTTTCACATGATTTTGATAGTTAAGTTTGTCTTGTACTTGCTGTGTAAAGGGGGAAGGGTTCACAGGCTTGGTGGGGTTTTCCCTCTTCAAGTGGATCGTACGGATTTGAATTCTGTATCCCTGTGGAAGGCGACTGTCGCTACACTTCTGTCTGACTGCAGCACAGTTTTTTGATATTTGGACTAAGCAATGTTTTTGAGAACTACTGATGATAGTGGATTGGTCTACAGCTTCTTCCCTTTGTATTGCTACTGAATTAGTGATATATTTTAAGGCTAGGCATGGATGCATGATTCCACCTCCTGATTTTAAGATTCTGCAACCCTCTGTCCTCTTATCTGTCATACAAACTGATGCCCTCCATATTTAAAGATATATGCGTTTTGGAGGTTTCTTTTAGATGTAAAAAATCAGTGGTGATGGGAAGGTGAACAGACACCTAATGCAGTGAAATGAGTGTGGCATGTGAGCAGTCACTCATGCATGCCCTGCTGCCTATGCTTGCAGTAAATCTGCAATGCAGTCCCCAGCCCACAGGGGGCACCCAAGGTCAGGGTTCTTAGCATTGTTTTGAATTTCATAAAGAACATTCAGAAATAAAAGGGGTAGCCTGTCACTTTAAGACAATTTAAGAATAAGCTACCCATTGTGGAAAATCTGCTATGACTGCATAGCAGATAACTTGCATTACATGCAGGTAATGCAAGTCATCCCTATCATTCAGATATTTGGATTCACCAGAATGTTGTGCCTGGATCAGATAAGCTATGAATAGTAGTGAAAAGGGTGCAAAGTTCCAAGTATCAATGCTTGATGATGAAAATTGAGGCATTCAGACAAATGTATGTCTACATTGTACTCTGATTACATCAGGGATGTTTGACTGGGTTGCGGAAAAAATACCAGTATACCTCTGTCAAATTCAACTAAGACCCACCTGTGAAACAAAATTTCAGCGGGCTGTTTAAGTGGAAACAATCGATTGTAGCAGGCCACGCTGTACTGTGAACACTACCTTATCTTCAGTAGGATTTCACATTTTTTTTATTGTCCTTAATTCTTAAATACTTGAATATAAAATGAAAAGGTAATAAAGACATCAGTGCTCTTTTTATTTAATTGTTCCTCTTGTTCCTCTTCCTGTCATACATTTCAGAAACAACCCATTTGTTTTCCCCCTACAGGATCTGTGAGTTGCCCCTACTGTAATTACATCTTACTGACTGAAACCCTTAAAAAAAGAGGCATGGGTAATTGGTGTTTAAGCATCATAAATAAAATTTAACCATTTTAATTTCTTTACAGACAAGGCAAAACACTATACATGTTAAATCCATTAATATTTGCAACATTAATAATGAAAGCAAATATAAAATGTCACCAGAAATTGGGCAAGAAGCGGGTTAGGAGACATCCTTCAAACACCATGTGTCTTACAAGCCAGGACAGCAGTAGGAGTTCATATTTAAAAGTTTGAACTATTCTGCACAATGATACAACTCAGCATGCTGTAGGGTTGGCTAAAGGGGGAAAAAAGCAGTCTGAGGACATTTTATAAGCATTGCTCAAAGATGTAAATTAACATTTTAATATGATATGCACATTTAATCCCATTTGTACAGTGATTCTTGGGGAAACAATTCAGTTGAACTGTTCCAATATAAACACCATAACTTTATTTAAAAATCAGGAAAGTGCGGGGGAGGCATTTTACAAAAGCGTTGCATTAAGCACTCATCACAATAATAAAAGACTCGTTCAACAGGAAATCATCATGCATCCAGCTACACAGGAAAGCTTAGTAAGACAAGGTCGTAAATCTCCAGGTATGACCCAAAATTACAGGCAGTTTATGGCTTCTGGAAAAAGTTCTGTGGTTGCCTGGTTGCTCTGTAAGAGGTAAGTGATGCCCACACGTGTGTGTTTGATTTAACAGTCTCCGTTTGTGGCTCCTCTTAAGATTTTTCTTTATACACAAATGCTTTCGCCCACACTCACTCCCACATGCCAGGGACATGACCCTGTGGGCACATCTTAGGACTGCATGGTGACCTGTCTCCTTTACAAAATTACAAACATTTTATGGTATGATTCACCATTCATGACCACATTTTTAGGACCTCTGTCATGATCTGTTTACACAGAACGTGGCCTAATCTAGTGGTACATTGTGCTGATAGGTTGAATCTGAGTAATCCTGTTATTTGCTCTCTAAGCTGTGCTACAGGTCTTCACATTCTTAGCCTATTGTGTGACAGGCCATGGATTAAGGATGTTCTGCTTCATCTTTTCCCCCTGATTTATTACAGTGTTCCTTGTAGAACAGATTATGCCCTAAGACCATCACGTTCATTTTTGACTGAGTCTTGTTACCGACTGCTGCTGTTGGCTGAAATGAACCATTAAGCAATGTGGCATAAAGTCTGGTGAAAATCTGCAAAAGCATAAAAACACTGCTACACAACTATTTTCAGTCCGTTTCAGACTCTTCACATCCAGTTTTAATCAGCTTATCAAATTTTTCAACCTTTTCATATAAACAATCTGAGGGTGCAAGGTAATGTCTCCTCATTTTCTCCTGAAACCTTGGGGGCTCATTTGGATGATCAACTGAATTCACTGGGTAGCTGTGCATGCATGTCTCTCCTCCCCTAAATGCATTAGTTTGGTCACACACCTAACACCTATTTTATGACATGCTGAAAAGGCCTTCTGTGATTGGCCACAATTTAGAATGCAAAAAGAAGGCACTTGGGGCAGAAAACATGGTACAATTGTGTATGTATGCGTGTGCGTGTCTGTGCTGAAAAGAAAGCGAAGAAAAGCTACCAGCAGTTGGAAGGACACATCTTACAATTATATACATTTGTTACATTTAATAGTTGTTGCACTTTCATTTTAACCGTAGAAAATATGTTTCATTTCACTGTCCAAATTCCATTCTCTCTAACACAGGAATTAGGGCTGGGAGACATGGCAACATATTTTATCACGATTTCTTTTCATATCAGTCAATATAATTATTATGATATAATGCATAAATCATTATTTTCAATAATTCATTATCTCTTTACACTCCATTTAAGCATAAGATTCCCTTAGAATTCGCCTTAAACAGAACATGAGATCGCAAAGAACTGCAAACAAATCTAATTTTAATAAATCATTTTTTTTTTTTGTCATAGTAACACTTGTAATATGCCGACAGTACAGTTCATTGCTGGATTGCCTCACTACTCCTTACAGGGGGCGGGTTTGACATTGTTGGCAGAGTTGCCACCAGCCTCGAATTGATAAGAATAAAATGTTGTGTCCCATTTTGAACCAATACTGGACGCAACTGAAAGTTGCAACACTAATTGCTGGTGTCTGTGACTGTAAGTGCTTGCATTCTGTATATATAACTGGATGACAATACTTAAAGTGGTGAAATAAATTTTTAGTAATTCCAGATTTTGATTGGCGCAAGTTTTCTGCAGAGATTACAATACACAGCACCAGTCTTACCTGCTCTCCTGGTGAGTTCCCCTGTTGTTTTGACTGTGTCGTCTTTTGTCTGCCTGCATGTCATATTGTATTGTTTTATTTATTTCTTGTTTTGTTTCTCTTTTGTCTTGTTTACTCCTCCAGTTTCAGATGAGTATCAGTACTGGTACAAATAAATTGTTCAGACCTAATATTTTGTCCCAAACCCCTTACATGTAATAACAGCCTCCTGTCTTACGGCACCTGACGTTTGACCGTTTGAGATGCCTTGCCATGCCTTTGTTGCAGCTGCTTTCAGTTGGCGCTTGTTTTTGGAGTGTTTCTGACTACAGTTTCCTCTTCAGGTGAAATACATGCTCAGTTGGGTTTAAATCAGCTAGTCTATAACTTTCCATTTTTTCTATCTGATGAACTTGGTTAAGTGTGCAGTTTTGGTCATTGTTTTGCTGCATTGTGAACTTCCACCCAATGAGTTTTGAGGTATTTGCTTGGGCATGGGAAGATAAGACGTTTCTGTAAACCTCAGAATTCATTCTCCTGTTACCTCTCCAAATACATCATTAGCTAAGGCAAGGGAGCCAATTCCAGAAGCAGCCATGCATGCCCAAGGACATTGCCCTCTCTGTGCTTCGCAGATGAAATAGTATGCTCTCTCTCTCCACACTTTCCCCTTCTCATCACTTTGATAAAGGTTAGTCTTCACCTTATCTGTCCATAACATTTTGCTCCAAAACTCATCTGGCCCATCTTTGTGAATTCCAGCCTGGCTTTTCTGTTCTTGGTGTTGATCAGAGGTTTGTGCCTCGCATCGTGGCTTCTGTATTTCTTTTCCTGAATTATTCTGTGAATGGTGAACACTGGCACATTCACCCCTGCACTCAGTGGACCAGCTGTCATTCCTTATTTTGGGGGTTTTCTTCACAGCTCTAACACTGCTAACAGCCTGATGTTTGCAAATTGCCAACACACCAAGTAGCCTGTTTCCTTTTCAAATCACTCCAGACTGTTGATTTTGGAATGTGAAGTCATTCTTGAATGCTTTTGATTAGTGTTTTTTAATCTCATTTTCAAAACTGCTTGCTTTTCCATTTCGTTTGTAACCTTTACATCAAACACACATAAAATTCAAACTCCCAATGACTACAACCAACTCCACACATTCATAGCTCTTTTGTGTTCACAATTATGGGAACATGGAATACCTGAACAATCAGAATGACCTGTCAATCCTTTGTTCCTATACTTATGCTCAGTAGACACAGCAAATGGCATATTTCACATTTGGTTATTACTTTATGGGAAACATTGCCTAGAAATAACAGTTGGCATTCTGTACTTTATCCTCATGTTGATTTTTTGACCAATTAACACAAATAACAAAAATAACCAATTTTACTTCCCAAAAGTTTTGCTTCTCACTGTATATGTTAAATGCTAGTGCTGTAAAGAAACACAAAGTTGTCAGCATCCCATGTTTACACATTCTGCTCTTCCCTACATATACTGAACAATTTTATCCAAAGTGACATAGAAGTGAGGAAAGCTTCGGGGTCGGCGAGCAGGGTCAGCCGGCATCCTTGGCACAGTAGGGGTTAGGGGCCTTGCTCAAGGGCCTGCAGCTGATACGATTAATCTGCCAGCAAAAGGGCTGGAACTCACAAGTTTCTAGATGCTGGCACAGTTCCCTAACACACTCGACGACACATCAGCCATATTTGTCTATCTGTCCATTCACTGAGGAAACCAACTTCTGTTCACAATCTACTTAATGTTCTTCCACTATGTATCCTTTCAAGACTTCAGCTCCACAGCATGTATCCATTAACATCTCAATAAAAAAACCTTGGGGTTGGTAGGGGAGAGAGGACAAAACACTATATGTTTCTGTGTACATTTTAGGATTCTGTAGCAGACTTTGTGCTTCAAATACATAGGATTCTGTATGACTTGAATCTTTTCAACCAAAAACAAAATCTACCACTAGGTGGCACACTGTGGGTTTTCCTGTCAAACTGGGAGGACACTATGCAATAGCTGCATTGACTGATCAGCTGCTAATCTGATCTCAATGACACAGGAAAGATTTCTCTTGGAAATAAACATACAAATTTACCAGAAAAACCTTTCTTAGCAAATAGCTGTAAGTGAAAAAAAAGATTTCATATTCATGATCCATAGCAACCTTTCACGTGATTGAGGAATCTGTCAGAGGCCGTGCCTGGTAATGCTTCAGAGAACACAGTCAGTGCTGTAAAGCAGTTCTCAACTCAAACACATTGCTCCACATTCATTAAAAAAAAAAAAAACTAAAAATATTTAAGTTGCGTTTTTACAAAGCCACTTCATTAGATTCACACAAAAATGACAATTTTAAGGAAGGCCTTGTGGATAGTTCATACAGCCACAGACGAGAGTTTCATGTTTGTTCTCAGCTTTCTAGCTGTTGTAAAAGAATATAATGACAAATAAATGAGACGACAGCAAAGAAAACCCCAAATAAATCTGTGATACTTACATCAGAATTTTTCCTCAATTCTGCCCAGAGGAGAGGATACTTAAAAGTAAAATACCTTGTTTAGGCTTTCAGGTTGTCTCCAAAGTCAGTATAAAACAGAACACCATAACTGTGTTCGGATATGTGATTTTCAAAAAAATTTCAAAAGTTTAATGAAAAAATGAAGTTTACAGCACATGGAAATAAAAAATGAAAAAAATCACATTCTTGAAAGTCTGCTTTTCCATAGTTTCTTGATTTTTCATTATGCCATTTTGAGAGTCCTTGTGTGAGGAAAAATATCTAGCAAGATCTCAGCATTTAAAGTGACATGCTTGGGTAATCACTACAAAAATAATAATCAACTTTCTCTCCAAATATCTGGACTCTTCCAGGAAAAAACCAATGAGAGTGATAATCTACGTAGGTTTCTTGTATCTTTTATCTTCATTGTGCTTTTCTCTGGCCAGCTTTTTACTATGTTGCATCGTGTTTGGATTTTCTGCATTTCATTGTTGAAGACCACAACCCTACAAACTGAACTAGGAATACATCACAGAAGGTGAGTAGAGCAAAATAAGGAGGAAAAAAACTTCACAAAGAGTTTGAGGTTGGACTGGGCTTATCTCTACTTCTTGACATTAAAGACCATCAGAGGCCTTTCTTCTCTCCTCTGCCAGGGACTCTTCTTGTTCTCTCCCTCATCATCCTTGTCATCGGGGTCGTTTTCATCCTCGGCACTGGTCATAGAGTCCCGACGAGTTTCGCTGTTGCTGCTGCGTGAGCTGTTGACCCGGCTGCGGCCTCGTCTGGGAATGCCAGTCCCACGGGGCTCCTGGCCCTCATCCAACAGCGGGGTGAGGGAATTGTCTTCAGGTGAACCCATGGCAGTACGGTTCTCACTGCTGCTGGGCTCTGTGTCATCCGCGTAGGCCAGTTTAGAATAGGCTTTGCTACTATGCCCCTTACTACTACTGGCCTTCTCCCCTTTGCCTTTGCGGTGGGGCATCGGCTTACTTTCACGGAAGTCTACTCCAGAGTCCAGGTTAGCATCATGGCCAAGCCGGACACTAGTTTCATTGCCCAGGTCTATGTAGGAGTGCCGCACATGAGAATTGGAACGGCCATCCAGAGAGATGAACCAGGCCCGAGGATGTTGCTTCACACCCAGCTCCCTCAGCTTCTTCTCAGTTAGGGCCTGGAGCTCCCCATTCATCTGTGCCATAGTTGAGTCGTTAAAAAGCACAGGGATGCGCACAGGACCTGAAGACGGATTTGGGCCCCAGTTGCGACCTTCGGGGTCCTCGCCTGGTGGACTGATCTGTTGTTGCTGCTGCTGCTGGGGTGTGAGCTGGCGGCATCCTGGTACATCCTCTAGATCTTGCTTCTGTTGCTGTTGTGACTCTGCCCCCTGGTCCATCCCTGAGAATTCTGACGACAACCGCATGTAGTGGGCCGGTATGACCAGAGTGGGCACCATACTTCGGTACATGTTCTCCTTCATCTGGTCGATGGAGCCACAGAAGATGAACTGGCTAGGCTGTGTGTTCAAGGAGGTGGGCCGGGCAAGATGGTCTGCTACCTGGGACGCTGAGTACTCTGGAGGCTTGCCTTCTGGCTTGTGACTAATAAAAGGAGGAGGGGATGGGGGATCAGAAGAATAGCCCTTGTTGTCATTGGCATTGTGGCGCCGCAGGCCATCAATCCCCTTGTCCTCCATCGAACTGCAGCTCCTGGTGTAGTCACTATGCAACAGAGGGCGGTCCAGGTTGCTGGCTTCCGTAGACCGGGTCACCATCTGGAAGCTTTCACCATGCCGCGAGCCTCCATCATTGTTGATCTTTGAGTGGTGCAATTTGTGGGCAGGGACATGTTGGAAGAACTCTTCACGTGAGCTCTGGAAGTCCTGAGAGGAGGTGAATTCGGATTTGAGGTCGTCCCTGTCACCTTTGGAAGAGGCCGTTTCAATGTGGCCGCCACAGATAAGGTTAAGGCGAGACATTGAGGTTCCCTGGTCTCGCTTGGAGCTGTCTAGTGTGGCGGAAACATGCTTCTTGCGACGTTGTTGCCGTGGTTTCAGACATCTCCTCCTAGATCACAAAAAAATACAAAATTAAAAAAACATGTAGAAAAACTACCAGCATCAACAGGTAAAATTTATATTTTTGTTCATGGCACAGCTGTGAACACTTGCATGTGCTGATTCATAATTATTACATTTAGCTGGTCTGTATATGTAAAACCATAAATGTCTGAAAGATCTGTGGTATACATAGATACTTCATAAAATAACAGACAAGGCAAAGTCATACCTGCAGTAGTAGAGAAGCAGACACAGTAGGATGAGCACTAGCAGGGCCATGGAGCCCAGGATAGCGAGCAGAAAGATGGTATGGTAGGTGGTCATGTCTCGCAGGCCTGTGGAGCTGAAACCTGCAACCACAGATTGGTTTAATGCCTTAAAACAACACTCTGCATTGGACAGTTCCCCTGAATAGCAGGGGGCACAGAACCACCAGGCTGTTCCACAAGGCACCGTAGATCCTCCATGGGCATCACTGAGATGCATGGCCAGATGGTGTGCTTACCTGTAGCTGAAGGGATTGCTGCCACCCAGAGCCCCAGATGTGAGGCAACGAAGCTCCAGATGAGCTGCAGGCCCTCTCTTTTAATGTAGCCTGTTCCGTTCCTGACCCAGAGCCCTGAAAGAAGAAAAAAGATTGGAAGTCAGGCCAAGAAACTAAATAATAGACCAGTAACTAAAGGTGTAGGACACTTCTGCTGGTCTATCGTCTATTGTTTTGTCATAGTGCAGCAAGCTACAGTGTGATTACCATTGTGCATGTTCAGGCACAAACAAAAGTTCAATTCAAAGACTGTTGACCTCCGAACCAAAAGAGGACATGGAAAAAAGGCACCAGTGTCTCTGAATGGTTTAAAAGCTCAGGAGAAATGGAATTTTAAAAATGTCACTGTATGGACAAAAATCAACCTTAGCAAACAGTCTTCAGAGTCCAAGCTAAGTGCTTGTTTTCCACTATTTTTTCATCTCCCGTGTAAAAATACAATGTGCTTTTCCTATTCAACCAAAGGTTGAAAGGGGGGTTGCAGCAATTAATGTCTTTGTGGGATTTCATCTGAGGGTGTCACATGACAGATTGACAGTTGCTGCACCCCAGTACTGAACAAATGGTGAAAGCAGAACTCTCTGCAGGGGAAAGGAGGTTTGTTTACAGAGAAGGAATTGGCTGTAGCAGTAGCCAAGAATGATCACTCTTCTCCAAGTGTCCAAATAGAAATTTTCCAGGATGATGTCATTCATAATGAAACAATTTAAGTATTAGTATCTCATGCAAACATATACACTAGTTTACACTACATACTACTCCTCACAGCACTGTCCTCATATGGCCTGATATATAATCTTCTCCGCTGTATGGCAGCATGGAAATCATAAATCAAATTGCCTGCTTAAGACTGGTAAAGAGTATTCAAGAAGACTGTTTCAAGCTGAGCAAGAAAGGAAGCTACCCAATGGCCGACTAATTTGTAATTAAAACCTTTGCTATTTCCTGGGTGCTGCTGATTGGTTAGTGAGACAAAAAAAAAATCCATGCAACACTGTAGAAAGCATGTTAGCTGAAAGCTTGTGTGTGATGTAAGCAATGCTGGCTGTAGAAGGCAGCTGCACAGCATACAATTTCAAATAAGTATCTCGCAGCAGCGTTGTCTAGGCCTGTCTGCAAAATGCACAGGAGCCAGTTCATTATTCATGGGTGATGGTTTCACAAATGTCAAGTTATAGTCAGTCTAATCATAGTTAGTCTATAATTGGTGTTATAATATATCAGTGGGGTAGCATTATTGTGGGTTCCATTCTTAGACCCAAGCTCAGTGTGTGTGTGTGTCTGTGTGCGTGTGTGTGTGTGTCCATCCTGTCCATGTTGATCCCCACCCTACACTTCCTGGCTCACTGCAACTCTGTACTGGATAAGAAGATGGGTGGATGTTATCTGTGATAAATGTACTGCAGTTTTGTACATGTGGACATGTGGCTGACTTTGCACCTTGTTTTGAGACTCCGAAGCTATTCTTGTCCAGTCCACCTGTCCAATTCACCTTTATGGACACAGTGTCTGTTGTCACTCTAGCTGCCACATGAGGGTGCTTTCGTCACAGTGGTCTACACTTTCCCACAAGCTGTCACCCAACTCGCCACCACACCATCACCCACAGAAAATATCAAACCCCACACCCCTTAACATGAAATAAAAATGCTTAAAATGATCACTTAATGTACACAAATTTCCCCAGACACTTACTCCCACACTCAAGGGAGAGAAATAAAAATGGCCTACAAACACAATGACACATAGATACTTTCATCAGTTTTTAGAAACTCTGCAGACAAGAGAGACTTAGTACACAGACACAGCTGTAGCTGACAGCATAGTTGCCTGACAACTATAACCCACAAATGGCGTACTTTTCTACAGTGGCATGCTGTGGCAGGATGAACACTGGTGCCCCCTATGGGATGGGCAGGTACTACACCTGCTTGTTTTAACTACATGCATATGAAGTGCCGAAGGCCACACAGATTGAGCTACAGATACAGTGTCACCAACTTTGGTAGCTGGTTGTCGTGAGATTCTAAAATCGAGACAAGTCTGCACACACATTTACATGCACGTAACAGTTTGATTACCTTGTAGAATGTAGATAGTCTGTAGGGTTTGCAATGTCATTATGTAGCTAATTTTAGGTTTATAATGGAATAATATCGATTTGGCGTAAGATTTCTTGCGTGAGCGTGACAGTCAGAAAGTGTGAGTGTCACGCCATATGCGTGAGAGTTGGTAACCCTGCAATAACGTGACTCCGTTCAGCAGCTGCGTCGTCGGCCTGTTCACATTGCCCACATATCATGCAGGAATGCAAACATTTTTTTCTGCTGTGCTCAGCTGATAAAAGGCTATGCCCAAAACAGGAAATTGATTTTTTAGGAATGGCCTGTGTTGCTTTGCTTGTAATCCATAATGTATAAAATTGCTGACATCCAAAGAGTGTTTAGTCTCCATCTTACCATCCTATCCGAGCCAAGGAGCCTCGATGGCCCAGAACAATCTGAGTTGGACCAATCCATCTACCTGCTCATCCTAAGACCATGGAGGCACTTGGAACTTATTGGAGGTACAGAGCACAAGGCAGGGGTACACCTGGTGCCGAACGTCAATCACAGGAGACACTACGGACAATTTAGAAATGCTAGTTATCTAATCACTTGTCTGCAGATTTCCAGAGGAAATGCAGATGACTTGGGACAAACATGTAACCGTCACATACACAGAGGGGTAAGTGCAATGTGAACCACCCACCCTAAAGGGAGGGGCTAATGGCGCTGAGCACTGGGCCACCATATTAATGCATTATGAAGCACATTTTGCTGGTGAAGTTTGCCCCCTACTGGCTAATTCAAGGCTCTCTGCAAATTAAAAAAAAACAGTTTGATCACATCCCTTCTGCCCATAAGGCCTAAATTTCTCTTTGCATATTTATAAGCCATTAAATGTAGGCTGAAAGCTGCACTGCATTTAGGTAAAAAAGGGAAAAATCCCCCATTTTCTATCACTGTCTCTGAAAAATCCTAGGGGCAGAAACACCCCAACCCCCATCTATGTGCAATTTATAGGTTTGCACTGGTCAGTACAACAAAATACATCAGAGACGGACAAATTTAAGCAGACGCATTATGAGTCATTTCAAGCCCAGATAGCTCAGTTGGTATTTCAGTCAGTATATCAGACCTTTGATCTAAGGGTCCAGGGATCAATCACACATATATACCCACGGCTATACTACAGCGGTCACTGGAGGCATAGCCTAACACCACTAGTACCAAAGGTGGATGCTTGACATGTATTATCCATATCGGCTTTGGATGAAAGCGCTTGCCAAGTCAATAAACGTAAATATAAGAAAGTGAACAACATGGACACCATCGCAATATCCAGGTGGGCATAACACAGTAACAGCTCCCCATTGCTTTTGTAAAGTGCTTTGAGTGTCTTGAAAAGTGCTATATAAATGCAACTTTCATTCATTCATCCATCCATCATCATATTTCCTATTCATCAGGTATGTTGCAGTACCGGTCACTGAATAGTCGTATTAGGTTCTTGCTTTGTTAGAAGTTATTCTGCATCTTCTGCTACATTGCTGCTTACACTTGTACCTGGGCTTTCACTGGAAGCTCAGCCTGGCTGCACTTATGCCCAGTCAACTGCTTGACAGCATGTACGTTTGTAATGTGCTACTTGCCTTAATTGCACGTTGCTTTGGACAAAAGCGACTGCCATATAAAGTAAATGTGAATGCATAAGTAATTAGGAACAGGTTTTTTAATATAGTGCTGGGCCAGTAAAATCACAGAGATGAGTTTCAATGATTTGCTCTATCCATACATTTTCTGAAACCACTTGTCCTATAAAGGGTAGCAGGGAGTCCGGAGCCTATCCCAGAAGCTATGGGTGCAAGGCGGGGAACAACCCAGGATGTGGTGCCAACCCATCACAGGGCACACTCACACACCATCCACACCTATGGGTAATTTGCAGAGGTGGAAATTTCAGGTCCAGAAAGTACAAATCCAGACCGTGATTTAGTTTCAACCAACCAGTTGAGCA
>JAODJU010000095.1:14263346-14287866 GCA_026776725.1 Gnathonemus echidnorhynchus | reverse complement strand
GTTGAGCATAAAGAGTCACAGTTACAGAGTACTCCACTGGTTGGTTGAAACAAAATCCTGGTCTGGATTTGTACTTTTTGGACCTGAAATTTCCACCTCTGGTAATTTGGTGATTCCAATTAGCCTCAGCATATCTTTGGACCGTGGGGGGGAACCTGAGTACCCAGAGTAAACCCCACGATGACACGGGGAGAAAATGCAAACTCCACACACACGGAACCCTCGTCCGAAAGGTGCCAACCGCTGCACCACCATGCCAATGCTGCTTTGCTCTAATGCAAACCATCGTCAACAAATCTATAAAATAAACCTGCGGCTAAAGAGCGCTTGGCAGAAAATGGCAACCCTCCCATCACCAGCTCTACCAATCCCCCTTATTCTCTCTCCTTTTCATAGCTTTTCCCATTCCATTGCTTTCTATTCCTGCCTGTTACCTTGGCAACAGTGGCCTGAATGAAGCATTCTGGAAGTGGAAATAGTCCCAGTATGTATTCTAAAGGCTTGCTCAACGGCATCACAAATGCATCGGTAGAACTGGCTGTGAGCTTTCACACGTGCCGTTTCCATACAGATGTGCACAGTGATTACAACACATGCAGACTCCACACTAGATTCAACAGTAGTAAAAAGCCTGAAGGGCGATTTTCTATATATACGTAATTGGAATCAGATTCATGAACTAGCAGTCTAGGAGGTTTATTACATCCTTTATCCATTTACTGCATTTCCTCACAACAAGCTAAGCCATTGCACAGCAGTTGTATATTTACCGCTATATATCTGCACATCGCTGATTCTCTAAACACCTAGGTAGGATTACTCTGAATGTAACCTCCTGAGACCCCACCCATTCATTTATGTCCATTATAGTGGACATTTCATTTTTGCATCTATCTTTTCACTGATGTTAGGAAACATATTTATTCCTGTTGTGCACTATAGAGGACGTGTGAAATTAAAAATAAAAATAAATTTGAAAAAATCTAAATTGTAAGATGTCTTATTTCCTCCAAAGGCAAATAACCTACAATTGAAAGACACTTTTTCCCTTGGGTCTCAGGAGGATATAACATCCTGTGTACATCGTACCCCAGATCTGCAATGACTGAATCCAGGGATTCTTCCAAAATGATACATGGGTGAAAATTTCAATAATGAAGAAGAATGAGTTAAGGCTTGAAGTTTGCTTTACGTTCAGTGGAAAGCTTCTCTCAGCAGAGCTAGTGTGCCACTGCACCATTGCATAACTGGACTGCTGAGACTGTGTGCACTAGGCCCACGGAGGGCCGTGATCATTCAATCATAGCCCTGACAATGGCGCATGCAGCACAAAGGCCATTTAGCCATTTGCACAGACGGCCCAGATCAAAGAGTGACGTCAATCCCAGTAAAGATTCTCATTTACTTCTGATCATTTTAATACGTATGCCAAACAATCATGGGAGGCCTTTTGACCTTTCCCCTCATTCAATGGGAGTCGACGCATTGTCCTCATAACATTGTCTTCATAAAGCATTCTTTTCAAGTTAGAATGTGTAAAATACTCCATTCTGTAATGATTCGAAGTATGTATTGTAGGTGCTCAATAGACTCAAAATATTTGTAGTGACTTCCACAGTTTAAGCTTTCCTTCATTTGTACAGGCTAAGTAGCCAACTCAAAGATTCAACTGTTGAAGCTCATCTCTAGGCAACAGCTGCCTTAGGACTTAAGAAGCAAAAGAGATTCACGTCAGTCTCAAAAGAGATTCAAATCTGCTCAAGTCAGTGGCCTTTCCGCTTAGCACATTGTCCAGTTACTACCTGTGATGCGCAGTGGGCACTGCTTACCAGTGGCGGCTTCAAACTGCCAGACAGGGATGCTGGTGTCCACCTTCACTGGGCTGTCAGAGGGCAGGGGGATGGAGACATGGATGGGCTCTGACACCTGCACGGCACTCCCATTGCGGGCATAAAGGTGGACACTGACCGCTGCCACCGCAGTCAGCTCCAGCCAGCTGCCATTTCCCCCTGCGTGCGAACACATAGGGCACCATCACCACTAAAGCACTTTTACAGCGTCTGTATAATCCATAATATACTCGTGTCTGTACATAGGGTGCATCCCTGCCTACGCTGTCTGTGATGTCTGTGTACAGTTGCATGGATACACACACACACACTTGGACAACCCATAAACATACATGTATATATACATCTCAGGTCAAAGCGAATAAGGTAAATATATAAATATACCTAAGGGAGGAGAAAGCACAGAATCCCACTTTGGAAGGATATTCCTTTTGTTGTATTAAAGAATTTAGTGACACTTATCTTAAAGCAGTCAGCATGATGCATCATATGTACCTTCATAATGCATTCATAAAGTATTATAAACATGGCTATAAGCATGTATAAAAAGGCATAACATATTATAGTCATGTTTATTATGCAGTATGAATGTTATATGCAACTCTCATCTATAATGCACTATAAATAGCTTCATAATACAATACAAAACATCCTTAATTCTAATACTGACCATTATAATGCATTATGAAGCTATTTATAGTGCATTATAGTTGAGAGCTTCATAGAACATTCATAATACATAATAAACATGGCAATAATGTGTTATGCCTTTTTATAAATGGTTATAGTTGTGTTTATAATGTTTTATGAATGCATTATGATCGCATGTGTGATCCATTATAAAAGGGGGCTTCATAGAAAGTGTTACCAAGAATTCTTCTATGTAAATCAGACTTTAGACATGGCTGACCTCCTCTGCTTGTGCCCAGATGGCCGACAATGCCGCCGAGCCCTGAATAACTCGCACTGACTCACCTCACTTTGCAAGCTGTTGCACGATTTTTATGGCCAAACACCAAGACTGAAATGCCTGGTTCCAGGTTCTAGGGTGTGCCCACACACCCTACCGGTGCTGCTGCACAGGGAATCATTCCTGCGACAGCCTCTAGTCTAATATCTACCTGCAATGTGTAACACTGCATAACATTGCATTTATGGATGCATTGTGTGACTGTGTGTCGGTGTGTGTATGTACCCTGCAATGACCTGGTATTTCATCCCTGCCTTGTTCCCTGTGTCACATGGTATAGGCTCCAGGCCCCTGTAACCCTGTACTGAATGAGGAAAGTGGATGAATGGTTAAAACCTGCAGGTCGGTGCTTTTGTCCCAACCATGTGGCAGAAACTCCATCCAAGAACCTGCCACAGTGTTCTGATTCTGAGCCTTCCCTGCATGTCCAGTCACCTGTGTGGTTAGTCTCACGGCCCAGCATGTATGGAAAACCCCCGATCTCATACTGGCTCCTGGCAGCGGTCAGCACCGCCCACACGTCTGTGTAGGAGGTGTCGGGAGGCAGGTGGACCGCCTTACTCTGCAACTGGATCCATGGTTGGTTCCGGCCACCTGCGGGAAAGTAGGGGCATCAAATAAGGTGAATTTTTACAAAACATAAAGGAGTCAATGCAGCGAGCATTTCAGGGGCTTTATAAATCTGCCACTGACATATTTTATGTAGCTAATGCAGATACAGCTAGAAGTAACTAATGTGGTTAGGGTACCCAAAGAGATTCCCCCCATCAAACACAGAAATCATCTCTTCACTTACAAAGGAGGTGCAAAAACATATTAGTCCTAATTTTACATCATGTTGCCCTGTCAAACCAACATCAGTGAAATCACAAATGGCTCACTGAGTAATATTTCCTGCAGTTATGATACCAGTAATATTTTCCAGCTCCACAGAACTAAAAGAAGGAATTACAGCCAATTAAATTCTCACATCGTCTCACAACAATAAGACAAAAATTCTGCAGATCAGTATAATTCCAGACACCCTAACAACATGCCCAGCTTACATCTGGGGGCCCCAGCATCACTAAATGGATAAAAGATACTAAACATGTTTATGTACCCAGTTATCCGGAGCCAGAAACCTTGGATCTGTTCTATTACGGATAAAATTAGCATCCAACGATGAGATTAAAAAAATGTTAGGCAGGGGGGCTGGTTGTGCATTCTGGATTAAATTGTTTTTCAATCCGCACCTGAAAACAGTTGTTGCACGATTTTTATGGCCAAGCACCAAGACAAAGAGCATTTTATTTTTCAATACAAGACAATCCTATAAAATATAAAACTGTTTAAAAATTTATTAAACAAGGTTAGTTGAAGCCCCATTTTAGTGGTGACCCCCTGGGTTAAAGTGCTCCTGGAGATGGCAGCTTCCTAAAAGCTTCCTAAAAAATTCCTGTCTTGCTGCATTAACGTGATTAAGTCGTATCTGGGCCGATCTTCGTTAAGCATATCACCAGCGCTCAGCTGAGCTGGGACATGACATCACCTCGTAGGAACCACATTCAAGTTTCTGCTGTGAAGCGGATCATTACAAAGTATCGATTAACAGCAGCACATTATAGAGTCGAGGTCACAGTTTCCACACCCAAAGTCTCTTCTCCATTGTCGCTCTCTATATTAAACACTGTGTCTATAATGCTGCGAGTTAGAGAGGTTCATCATAAATCAAAAAACACCCTGCGTCATGGTGTATGCAGATACAAAGAGAGTTTTGTTTGCCATATCCCCTAAAAATATCCAATATGAATCATGTCACGGGGTGGGGGCATTGCTTGGGATAAAAAAAAGGACAACTGTTTGACCTTAAAGCGAAGCGTTCCTCGTCAGACTTTCCATAAAAGCAGATCTATCTGCACCCAATGCTAATGGTAATGACACTTCTGCAAGGGTCAAAGTTCAAGTGTGGCAGAACTGTCAGTCACAAGCACTGGCTATCTGGAAAACCTGCAGCACGCTGGCTTCCCTGAAGTGGCTCGACTGCACTCACTGCAATTTGCTGCTTCCCTTCGGTTGCTGCAGTTTACTCAGCCCTCCCGGGGGGGGGGGGTCTAAGGAATAATCTATTCCAGAGGGAACCTCTTTAATCCTTATCATGAACCCTCCCCCAATTCTCCTGCGCCCTTTATCGCTTGGAAAAGCTTGCTGAACCCATCTGGACACTGGTGATCTCACATAATTGAATCAGGCTGCAATGTGACATAAGCGAAGATAACAAGTGACCACATGCAGCTTTTAAAGCTGTAAAACTGAGCCTTGGCAAGTAGGGCCTTCCTGTCACTCTATACACATAAAACCTGCACAATTAAACAAGACAGGGTAGCAATGAAACATAAAGCTGTGCGGAGACCAGCTTTGACGGACCGGGACCCTGCGGGCACTGTCCCACCACCCATGAGTACTGCATCGGAGACGATCGTAATCAGCATGGAGGGAAGCCGCCTCAGCACCGAGGACACGTGACCAAAGGCATCACGGCTGCCGAAAAACAGCCCAGCCCCACGGTAACCAGACAGCACAACTTGGAGACGCCGATTCCCCTAATTACATGCTTTCGAACTGGGGAACGAGCCTAGTGGATCCAGAGTGGAGAAGACATTAAAAATCGCTTCTCAGACATGTGCATATCGCAACAAATGTAGCTTAAAAACGTAAAATATTTTTAAATGTTTAAACTGGATGTGTCCCGTACGCCTGGGAGATTGTGCTGCTCATTGTACCCACCCTACCGTCTCTGTCCTCTCTCTGTTTACCTTCCAGCTCTTCGCAGGTGCCCTCATATTGCCACGGCAACCACGGCGACACACTGTGCTGTTCTCGCCAGCCCGTTTCCGTCGACGGGCGTGTTCACCTGCCTTTGGACTCAGACGTTCTCCCTCTTCTGCAAGCTGTACGACAGCACGGGCAGCCTCTAGGGACGCTGTAACCCGACCCCCCACATCATGGCCACGCCGGAGAACGCAAAGTGCCTTTAGCACACAACTGAGTCCTAAAATCTCAGCTCCTTCTGCAACAGCTACAGCACACTGGAAAGGCCCGATCCCTTAAGAATCAGGTTCTGTAATTACAGATGAGCCTAAATTTAAAATAACTTGTCATATTCCATGGGGCTCCACTACAAAATGACTTTTCCTACTTCTGGGGTGTCATTTTGGGCTGCCCATCAGATATGCTTGTTATGTTTGTATTATTGTCCAAGGCTTTATGCAGTTGGATATCACTGACCTGGACAGCAGGACCACCTCACACCTGCAGGGCTGGGGGCTTGCATCCCTCCCCAGGCCCTCAATATGTGGAGATAGTGTGTTCTACCCATATTTGTGCTGTTTCTTCCTTTCGCAGTGTAAAAACATGCAGTTAGCGGACACATCTCCAAACCCACGCGTGGGGTGTAACTGAGCGACGCCTCACGGCAAATCAGCTTCCTGCCTGAGATTTGACAACTTTGACCTTCCTGGCAGAGAAAGTTTTCATGGGAGATGGATGGATGGACAGACATTTTTGCACATAAATATTACGTACAAAAATAACAACTAGTTATTTAGACATTTTGTACAACATGAGGTCTATCAGTTTCACTTTCTTTTAGCAGCCACCAATGTCCATGCACACCTACAGCTGATACCTCTATAGGTTCCTGGCTTCTCCCTGCAGTAGAGAAGGAGGGCTTTCCCCACATGCAGCACAGTGTGTATTCGTGATGTAGGTATTACGGAAAAGACAGACATACTTTAAGAACAAAGCTCAAGTGGCGATGAGGCTTTTTTCCATAGGTCTGGGTCACATGGATGCGCTTGGGGTATTAAAGGCTCTATGGATGGACAACAGTGAACAAGCAAAAATACTTTGGCTGAGTGTCACGAGGAATAATTGGTTTTGTGTACTAAACAGAGTTCCCTTTGAGCTCGCTCATGTAAATCAATACGATGTGCTTAAACAGCACTGAACGGAACCAGACATCCCACTCACTGCACCGTCAGGCCCAAACACTCAGATCTTTCAGGAGATAGCGCTTGCTGTGTGTAAAGATCCCTCTTCAGCTGCCCTCCCACAGATGGAAAGACACCGTAATTTACGGCCCAGATGAACGGCCATAATCAGTGTTCGGGCGAGCTCGCCAAGACATAAAGCTGCCCTGTTATGTGTTGGACTGGATAAGGGTGGCCTGTTGGAGGGAGACAAATTACTGAGGACTGGAATATAATGGCCTAGCTGAAGAAGCATCCAGAAAAGGCAAATCTGTCCTCAGACCTAGTTATGCCAATCCTGTGGTAAAATGGTGGGACGGACTGGGTAATATAATGTGAAGGACTGGTTGGATCAAATCCCTATACAGGCTTAAATTTATGACCCCATTGATGCTTGCTCTTTTTTAACATCTCATTGTGAGTTAACAAGAAAAAATACCCTTTGTTTCTGGACACTGTCATCATTCGCTGCAAACTTCAGCTGCTATTTAGTAAAGTCTTCCCCATGGACTCAAACAATTTCAAAATATCGCTCTGGAAATTTTAAACCATTTTTGCAAAAGAAGACCTTCACACATACATAAATCTGGTTTCTGACAGCAGTGAAGAGCCTTTGGTTTTGTATAATTAACTGCATAACAGCTAATAATTTCTGTTGGATATAGAGGTTCTCCCAACAGGAAGTTGACATGAATTACAGAAATTGCTTAAGAATAATGTTTTCACCAGAACTGAAGCTCAGAAGATCTGAGACGGACATATGGGGACTCACCTGGGGTTCCTGACAGAACCTGAACCACATCATCATAAAGGATGAGGGTAGCCGGTCTCTGGGGAAGGAGGTAGAGGCTCACTGATGCATACACTGAAAGAGACAGTATCACCAACAGGCATGAGCAGTCAGGCATTACAAAATTTGTAGCAAGGATGGTTTGAATACATAGAGATAACATTACCCCAAATTCCCAAGGTACAGTACAGTGACTCAGCAATAACAGAGCCCCTCTTCAATTAGACCTGCCTAGAGGGTCTAGTGAGCTATGTAAGATGCAAAGATCTCTTGTATCCCAATCTCTGAAGAAGTCTTCATCTAACACAATGAAGTCTCTGACTGTGCAACCTGAACCTTAGTTGAGGAAGTGTCTGTCTCTGTATAGCTAATTCAGGAATTAGCTATGACTGTATTCCTAAGTCAGGAAGAGGTCCAAGACATTTCCGTGAGCCACTTTGCAGTCTCCTCCAAGCATTGTTTGCGGTGAGAGAATACGGTAATGTGATAGAAACAAACAAAGGGATCCCTGTAGATTTATGGCAAATTCAGCTGGACTAGTGGGGTCCAGTGCATAGGCCTACATTAGTATCCTTCAGTGACCTCATTCGTGAAGCCTTCATCAAAAGCTGGATGAGATCATCAGACAGGGTCTTTTTTGTTTATTGTGCACAAGGGACAAGGAGCAATTTCTCACACAAGGACAGCTTGCAGTGCCTGAACATATCCTGGAGGGTAGCTCTTGTGTGCTCTGCTTTGGCGTCTTTTCAGGGAGGCAGCAGGAAGAAAGCTGGGTGTCTTTAGGCTCAGAGCTCATTTCCATCTGCTGTAAAGCAGGGCCATACAGTCCCAGACCAAGCCGGACACACCTTCAGCATAGAAAAGCCCATTTTTATTAGTCTTCTGGAGTGCCAGGGAAGTGGTGCTTTCACAAATAGCAGGAGGAGCTTCCAAACAGATTCAACAGAACACAATATAAGATCATGTGGGACACGGACTCTACAAGGAGCACCACAATCAAAACTGCTGTTGCAGAAGAATATTTTTTACTATTTATTTTCATAAAATGACTGAAGCTCGGATGTTGCTTGCTTTTCAAATACAATCTTTCTATAACATTCTATGAACTAAAATTCCTGAAATTTTTACAACTACAACTCTGGTAGATAAAATGCATGTTATAAAATAGTGTTAATAATTTTTTAAATAAATGAAATAACTTGAGCTTAATTACCACTACTTGCAATATCTGCAAATAATTTGCAAACAGGCTACGGTGTTGTGTTCAGTTCGTTTCTATTTTCTCACACTGTACATTGTTAATTTGTTACTATTTGGCAAATGTAAGATATGGGAATTTAATGTGAAAGTGTTTATGAAACACATAATTTCTTATGTTTATTAAAGATTTTTTTGTACAAAATTCAATCATTCATTCTGCAATGTTCAGAGGGCCACTCTCAGCATGCTCCCCTGCCCTGTCTTTCTGGGGGTTTTGTGTAGTATTGGCCAAAGCCCAAATCCTAGGGGTGTCACAACATGATGCACATGTGCACCTTTTGCATGTCCTCACTGCAAGCACTGCACAGGAGGGACATTTATTGGAGGTGTATTTTCCAATAATTCCCACCTGGTGCCACGACACAGTGTGTTAAATTTAGAAAAGAGACATGTTGCTCCACCTATAAAAATCAGGACAGTCTATTCCACACAGACGGAAGTGTCTGGGATAAAGAGGAGGTCGTCATGTCAGTTAATATTGGTATCAGCAGGGGAAGCCCATGTACCGGCTGTGATGCAGATTTAAGTAATTCATCATGTCTGATGTAGGAGAAAGAGGCAGAGGGAGGCTGGATATTGAGAAAAATTAGAAAGAAAATAAAAGGTTGTACTCAAAATCAAGTGCTGCAATAAAATATGCAAGTGCTGAATAGTCTACAAGTTACACAATGTCAATATTAACCTCTTGATCTGACCTGCAGTTTAATCAGAATATTTGTGCATTCAGTATCTTTAGATTCATTTCTGGCTCATCCTTTAAGATGGTTGTACAGTCCTCATACTGTTACAGAACAGTCCCTTTAATGTCTGCTCTGGCATGGATCACCTGTCTTGTTCCCAATCGTTATATGAAGTTGATCTTTTTTGTCTTTTGTTTTCAGTTGTTTCCACAATGCTTATGTTACACCCATCTCCTCTCCTATCCCCAAACAAACCCCTCTTCCTTCCCCTTAACCTCATGTCACATTGCTTTGTTTACCTTCCTGCCTGGAGCAAGTCTCACATTTACATATTGTGATTTAACTTTCTTTATAACATCTCATTGACATTTAAATTGATGAGTGCTGCTTGTTCTTGGATGTGATCAACCACCTCCATAGAAAGCACCTATGACCTTCAAAGTTCCATTCTTTGGTCATTGAAAAAATGATTTGTTTTGAATAAATTAGTCTATATTTAAATTAGCTAATTATAGGCGTGAACTATACCCTGTGACTCTGATCAGAATAGAAGGTTAGGAGATGGATGGATGGACGACTATCCCACGCGAGGCAGGCAGAGTTTCCCGTTTGCGTGTTTTGCCTGCTCAGATGATGGCTGCTATTGACACTATTTTTGATGTGTGAGACAAATGGAGACAATGGAAGCAGCTATCATTTGATTCTAAGCAAAGACTAAACTCATACCAGGGGACTTTCATTTTAGTAAATTTTGAGGCACAAAAAGGGAATAGCTGTGCCGGAATGGGGAGATTTTACAGTGCATGCACAAAGCTTTCAGACCCTTTCAAAGTAGCCCACGTTTTATGCTTCAGACTCATCTTAAAATGGATTCTTGGTGCGCACTGACACTCCCCATCCAACCTGGTACAGTTTGAACAATTCTGCCAAGAAGAATGGGAGGAACGTCCAAAGGAAATGTGTGCCAACCTTGTAGTGTCATTCCCAAAAAGATTTGAGGCTGCCAAAACTAAATAAGTAAGTATAGGACGTGGATTGGTCACGCATGGCCGATACCCGATCTGTCAAATAGGTCTGGATAGGCGCTGATACCGATCCGAATATCAGATCGGTGCATCTCTAGTCTGAACAGCTTCAGTTAGATTGCAGGAAACAGATTGTGGATTAATGACTTCCTGTATATTACTGCAAAGCTGGATAATACAATTATGCATTATATAATTTTTACTGCAATTTTTACAATGACATAGAAATTCTTTAGTTTGCACATATTTGAGTACAGGGTCAGCTACTTGTCCCAAACCCCTGGATCAGTTTTTGGGGTTAGGGGGCTTGATCGAGGGACCCACAGCTATATCATCAGTCTAACGGGTTGGTGACCCTCCAATTGAAGACACACAGAGCGTCAGACTGGGCACTGAGACCAGTAGCTTCCCCAACAGCCTTTCTCAACAGTGCAGGATGGCGAATTATAGCTTGACGATAACCGTCAACAAATGGTACTACTGAGGAGTTCCGAACTCAAGGACTCAATGGAGATTTTCCCTGCGTGGGAAATGATACAGCCACGGTGGGATTCAGGCAGACCGCACTGGTGCTTGTGTTACAGTTGACAAATGACATGTTAGTGGACAGTGGATGCAGGCAGGTAGTGGCTTTCTACAGAATTTAATCACTGTAAGTCACATTACAGTATCTCTGTTAGCTATAATGGTTCGTCTTCATGAACAAACACACACAGACACATATATGCAATGTGGGTGGGTGTGTGAGTATGTGTGTGTATGTATATCTACGTATATGTGTGTCTGCTCGCATGTGTGTGGGTGTGTATATTATATTTATTATATATATATAGCAGCACATTTTACTCACAGGGGATACGGCTGGCGTGCCAGGGGGCAGAGTTGGTGACGTAACCCGTCTTGGATGCCGCGACGATTACCCATGTCCCTGGGTGGTACTGAAACCTCACCACGACTATCCCATCGCTGACTGCCTTGCTTGATGCCAAGATAGATTGGTTCCCATAAATTTCTACAGTGGCATCCGCCAGGGGTGAAAGGTCACTGTTGTCAAACACTTGAACTCTGAGCAGTACCTCTGTAAAATGGAAACAAGAAAGTCATTAGTCAAATATGACATAGAACAGTCTTTTGTAAACTCAAATTTTATTTTCACATATAGTAATTTTTAATGAATGATTTAGGCACCATTTCACCTACGCACACATGACTACTTTGCAAATTCTTAACCCAGCAGCCTCTCTGTTTCATTATACTGCCTGCCTGCCAAAAACACAGTTGAGTGATGATTACAGGGAAATTCTGCTTCTTTTCAGGCTAATCACCAGCACAGCCATCATGCTGAGGTATACTAGCAATAAATTCCTCATTTCTGACCAATAGCTCTAAAGGTAGTTTTGTCCCCTCCATGCACATGTAGCCATCAAACATGTATATCGCATAAATGATGCAGTATTTCAAATTCCATATATTTTCCATTTCAAATTCCTTACATTTTACATTCAAAGTAGTCAATCAAATGAGTAATCAATGCCTCTAAACACCCTGCATCATAGCATTGTTACCAAGTTATCAAAGACAAATTAACCTTCTTATGTTCTAACCTACACACCATGGCCTTAGAACAGTGGTTGTCCTATTTCCATCAAGAGCAAGAAGATCTCGCTGCAGACCGATAGAGCATTTCGCAACTTCAGCAAAATAATTATCCCTGGAGGTCCCTCATCCCACATTCACATGATCGTTTCTCTCCAGTTTCCATAGCGATGGGGCTTCTCCCTTTTAAGGAGTTGGTTTATACTAATCACTACTACTGGCATTAATTTGGACAATCAAGGTCTTAATAGAGGACAGAAGTTTAATCAGATCATATACTGAGGCCTTTTAGGAAATAAACATCCACCTGAGGCCATATATGTGGAGACTTTACATACATTCTCACAGCCCTAAATATACACAGGTCACCAATGCATGCTCAGTACTAGAATGACTCATCACAGATTATTTCTCTCCTTCCACGCAGCCATAACACTTTCATGGAACACTGACTGCTAGATTTTGTAAAACAGGGGTGTATATACTGTACAGCATGGGTGTAACCATGCATTCTTTTTTTTTTTTTTTTTGGGGGGGGGGGGGGGGGGTCATGTCCCCCCAATACTGAAAAAATACCAATCTGTACCCCAATTTAGAGTAGAAAATGTTAAATACATCGTCTTTTAATGAACCCTCTTAATTGATCTGCTTCTTTTATTTCCTATTTATTTCTATTTGCTAAGAAAATTGGGAGATTTTTGCCCCCAAGTCTTTCTCTGCTGTGATGGTAATCTGGCAGGTTTTTAAATTTGGTCAGTCAGTGGAGGTGATTTTTTTTTATTGGCCAATGCCATTCAGGACAAATGGGTCCCCTTCACATCCCCCTCAGTGAGGCAGATGTGACAGCTGCCCCCCCCTCCCCGCTCCTTTTTCATTGCACTTTTATGATGAGACCAGCAAGCCTAAATATTTTTACCCACACGTGAAATAAGTTACCTACACTATGGAATGGACATGTAATGACAGGGTCTACAAATATATATTGGTGAAATACTCAGAGACAGTAGCAGACACACGCTTACTGCACGCCCTCCAGCCAGTTACTGAGCGGATACACAATCAGAAGGGAGGCCAAGCTCATCACTGCTGCACCTCTCGTCTCTCCCTGTTTGCGGCTGAGCTCCCATAATTGGGTGTATTAAATAAAAATTACTGGAGTCAAACAGAAATGACATTTATTACAGTTCACTCAACTTCACTGAAAAATATCTTTTAAAAATAATAATGATAAAAAATTTTTAAAAGCTATTTTCATTGGACTATGACCAGTGAGGCCCTGCCTTCCCTGACCACAAGGCCATGGTGGGGTTGTGCTCTTATTTGGAGGCCACAAAGCCTGAACCATGGTTAGGCTGCTGCATGCTGCTCCTCACACAGCTATGAGGCAGTGCATATAAAGTCAGACATCCAGTGTGGTTCTCTACTAAATACTCTACTACTCTACTAAATAATATAAAATCAAGCAAGGACTGATCTAGAAATTTATGGCTTCATTGAGCATAATTAATCAAGTAATTTTTTATGCTGATGAACTGAGTGAGAGCAGATGTTCTGAGGCCTTCAGAGAGGTCAGTCCTCTTTTGGGCCGACCAGAACAGACAGTTTAAGCTTGGCATATGAGAACAGAGACATCAGCCAACCCTTCCTGTGCTCAGTCCCTTCGGCCTGACATCCTGATTTTGCAGAGTTCAACGCCTCCCTGGGTCAACAAGGGAGGGGCTTGTATTTCACTTATTTAACCAATCACAGTCTTCATTGTATGACATCACCTCATTGGTCCATTTTATTCTCATTTTCAAATTCAAGGCTTCCAGCTATTGAGCTGAGGGGTGTCTGTGGCATAGCAGGCTAAGCCTCTGTGCATATGATTGGAAAGTCGTCTTGGTCAAGTGCAAACCTAGTTTTTATTATTACTTATTATTATTATTATTATTATTATTATCATCATCATGACAAAGATGTGCCCTTACATTGCTCTGTCCAGCCTTTGCAGGTAAGCATGTTCCTACGTTTTGAATCTACGGCATGTCAACAAACCCCTCCCTTGTTGACCCACGGACACATCGAACATGGCAAAATCAGGACATGCCCCTTCTCCCCTATAGCTTGGAGGGTGGATGTCCTCTTCCTCCCCCTCCTCTCTGTGATTAATCCAGAAACCAGAGGCACTTTGTGTAAGGAGAATAGAGACATACATTTCTCCAAATCGATTTCATTCCACCCCTCACCTGCTCTAAGGATGGACCTCTTGTGCCTGCTCCTGCAGCTGGCCCTGGCTCACCGATACAAGGAGAGCAGATGAGTAAGAGTGTGCATGTGGGGTAACTGTCAGTACATCAGGGCGGTATGACTAACCAAGGTAACCTGGCTTTGGAAAAGACTCGGTGGCTTACAGAGTCTTGGGACACGGGAAAGTCGGAACTGAACTAAATTTGGGTGATTCACTCTACAGCATTTGAGGGAAACAAAGTGTTGCAAACCAATGAAAATGACGGTTTTGGAAAGGAAGGAGCAAATTACAAACATAAACGTGCACCCTACAGCATGGCCGACTGACATAAATGGGTCTCTGGTCCAGAGTTACTGTCAAAACTATGGAATGGAAATGACACTACTGGGAATAATGAACGTGAAGACCCACATGACCATGATGGTCAGTAGCTATTTTCCACCTCAGAGCTTGTGATAAGCTATCGGAAAATTAAAAATTCTAATTAGATATTACAGACTTGTGTTTATGAGATCAGTTCTTTTCAAATCAACCAAAGCTTGAAATGCAAAAATCTATCGGTATAATTATGCCACTGTTACAAGTTCGTAAGCTTCAGAGCAGTGCAAACCCCAAGAGATCAATAACTCATCAAAAGAACTAATTGAGGGTTGGCACACAAGCAACGCAGCTTCCCACAGCAGTCTAAGGTTGCAAAACAGCGCTTTTGCATGCTTAGCATCAATAAGTAAGAAATACCTTGTGAGTGAAAAAGAGACAGTCCCTTTAAACCAGAACAAAGTGAATGTGCTTTCACGGATCAGTTAATTCCGCAAAGGGCAGCCAGGTTCTTTGGCACATGCAGAACGTCTAAAGTGGCTGGAAACGCATGTTACTTGTTTGATCTCCCTAAATAAAATACCTATATCTAAATCCATATCTATACATAAGAATGATATTCAAAGACATGTTGTGCCATTTTGCTCACCAATTCCTTTTTGCATCATATTTAAAACGATTCTCAATGTTTTGCATATAGGTAGTTATTTTGTGTCCCGTGACCAACTGGCAACCCCTCCAGGACATTCCCTGCCTTTTACCTTGTGTTTCTCAGCACAGGTTGCAAACGTAGCCTCGTACTAGATAAGGGACATGAAGGATGGCTGGATGGATACATATAGACAACTTTCACAAATGCCTGATCAACTTGTCTGTTAACCTTCATAAGCCAAAAAGGCATAAAGCAACAAATAATCTATTGAATCAGACCAAAAAACACATAAAACCTAAAATAACACTGACACATAGTAAAAGCAGGAATGATATAATAACTGCACAGCAGCCTGTATAAAGCAGAAATTATGTATTGAGTGTAGATTCACTTACCAGAGTCTATACAGTCAAGTGTCGCTTAATGACAGGGATAAGTGCTGAGCAATCCATCATTGTGGTAACATCGTAGAGTGTACCTACACAAACCTAGATGGCATAGCCCACTGCACCCCTAGGTTATATGGTATAGTCTAAATAATGATACAAGAACGGTATGGTAAAAACACAAACCAGTAAAATGGTTGTTTATTATCATCATCAAGTAATATGTACCGTACATAATTGTACCTGCTATACTTTTATACAATGGGCAGCTCAGTAGGTTTGTTTACTCCAGCATCACCACAAACACGTGAGTACTGAGTAGTGCATTATGCTACAATGGGTGCAGCATTGCTAGGTGATAGGTGATCTATAATGTACTATAGATACCTCCATGATGCATTATAATGGTCAGTATAAGCATTAAGGATGCTTTGTACTGCATTACGAAGGCATCTTTAGTGCATTATAGATGAGAGCTGAACAAAGCAGACATAATGCATAATAAACATGGCTATAATGTGTTATGCATTTTCATAAATATTGATAGCCATGCTTTATGAATGCATTATCATGCATTATAAATGTGTTTATAAATTACTAAAAACACGGCCTTAAGTAAAATGTTACCGAATAATTTTCATGAATGGGGAAAGGGGAAAAAAAAAACATTTAATTTTATTTTGTCTGTTGGGAACGGAGAAAGGATTAGGGTTATAAATTAAAAAGTAACACAATAAATTATTTACATTTCACCTTTGGGAATTTATGGAACAATCACAGGCCAAGTTAAACTGTCTTGTATTTCAAAACTGCAAGTGTATTGAGAATCTGCATCCTAAGCTAGAGCAATAAATTACATTACATTAAGATATCAGCACAATGCTAACAGCCAGATATTTTGTCCCATATATCCTAAGTAGAGAGATCTAACTTACTCATCCATTCAAATAACAAAATGTAGGTACAGAGGTAAAAGACTTTCCCAGTGTTTTTAACCAAAACACGCAAAGATGGGGCTTCCCCACACGAATGGGAAGGTTTCCTGAAAAAGAGGAATTCCTGTACCACCGTGTTAGCTCAGCCAAGGGAAATTTCCAAGGAAATCGGCATTGTCAGAGCCAGAAGTGGCCATCAGATTACTGAAATGGAAGCCAATGACAAAGTCTCCAAACTATGCAAGGAAACACCATGTTTGAGATTGTAAGCCTCTCAAATAAACACACCTACGAACTGTTTATCCGGTTACTGTCATGAACAGCAAACACTTTGCACCTACATCCCTGAAAAAACAAAGACAAGATGATAATGTGAAACAATTTGGAAAGTTCTTTGTTTTTAACAAGGACTGATTATAGATTGAATAGTGCCAATGCGAGCGGAAGGATGTCCTTTTCCAAAGTGCTATCAAGCAGCACTGGACCGCTGGAATCTGGTAGACCCAGGCAGCCTCTTCTTCACTCTGAAGAATGAGTAATGCTTCACCCATGCTGCCATCAGTTCAGTGCATGAATATATTTGATTTTGACTGACCAACTGTTTGCCCTGCAGTAGTCTGGCATCATGTTCAGGGTCTCTCTTGCCCTCAAGCCCACCACAGGCTCACCACAGCATTGTGCTGTATGGAAGATGGATGCATGGCTGTCATTACATGAATGTTAGTAACATTCGGAATGTAGCCACATGAGTAAGGGTTACTACTGTATAACAATAATAACAGTTATGGCTCTACCTAAAATGGTGCCGTAGGAATATAAATTACTGCATTGAATGATGCTCCTCAAACATATATTTCACCCATTCTGGTCTTTACCGTCATGCACCCCTGGAACAATATCATTATATTGTTATTCAATGTAGCTTAGTTACTTTTGAGGTTTCTACTGCAGGTATGAGATGTTTGCAAATTGTCCTTTGATACACAAGTGCACTAGAGGACAAGTGAATGTGAACATATAGTTCTCTGCACATTTGCAATTAATTATTAATTGCAATAATAAATGATTAATACTCAATAAATAATTAACTCAGTAGGCTATTGCTCATTTCACTGTTTTTACATCTTTACAGATGATGTTTATTAAACACAACTATATTGAGTCGTCTATGTGTTTGTTGGTATGCAAGATGAACTAATTTAATTCATTCAACAATTAAGATCATGTTTAATATATTAAGACAAAAACAGCATTAGAATGAGAGTGACAAGGGCCTGGATTAAGAAATTATACCCTGAGGGAGCAAGACACGAGTCACGATGTTTATCCACACATCTGCTGTCTCTATGACAGGGGCCCCCAGTGACCCGCCCCTGTCTCATGATTTACATGACAAGTTGTTGCTTTGTGAGGAGGAAGACCAGGTGGTTCTTTGAGAATATGTGGAAAAAACTATGTTCCTCTCTCTCGCATTCACACCTGCATTACCTCTTGGTGTCTATGGATTTTTCAGTTTACAGTGTTTCTTAAGACAAGGAGACAAATAAAAAAATCTATTCTTGAAAGTATAAAATTCTCCATACATACTAAAATGAAATATTCTCAGTGAAATCATTTATATATATACAGAACTGAGCAAATGCCTTTGGCCATCAAAGAAATTTATATTTCAAGCTATTTATCTGTACCATAAATATATAACTGGTTAGAAAAAAAAACACTAACATTAGAACATTTACAAAAAAAAAAAAACTTAAAATCCTTCTTCTGGGGATTTCACTAAGCTGGATTTCTTGCTTAGTGGGTTAACTTGTCAGATTTAAAGTCTCCCCATTTAAATGGACTTTCATGGTTCCCTTATATTTAGCCCAGAATACCTTAAATCTGACAAATTATCTGGCTAAGTAAGAAATCCAGTTTTGTGATACAGGTCCCTGTTCTCCAAAAATGTATTGATATCTTGTTGGATGGCTAGAAGAACACTGCTTTGCTTACCCAAAGCCCAGCTCACTTAATTAATTAACTTAACTAGTTAATTAATTCCATGAGGTATTGATTAGCCATGAGCATGGCTAATGGGTCACTGGAAACTGCAGATACTTGGGTTAACTTGAGGAGGTGTTTTAAAATAAAATATAAAAGCTCACACCTCGACAGACAAAAATAAAACATATGTTTACACCAATTTAAACATTTTAAACTATTTTTTTTGCTACAGTATTGTATATAGTTCTGAAAATACATTACATACAAAGGATTCATTTAAACAGACAGAGGGCTTTGTTAGTAATGCATTCATTCCATGGCCATTAGTGGTAGCTGTGTTGCCTTGTCTTGTGACTAATATCATGTGTATTTAATCTCCATATTTGGGAAGTACATGGTTGCTTTAATAGCACCCCCACACGCAGGCAGTTCAGCTTTTATGCAAAGTAACATATATTTTTTTTTCCTGCTGGAGCAATCAGAGGTTAAGGGTCTTGCTGAAGGGACCAACGATGACATCAATCTGCCTGCCACAGTATTTGAACCAGCAACCTTCTGATCACAGGCACAGAGCTGTAACCCACTGGGCCACACAAAAAAAATACAATAAATCTGGGAAAATCGCCAGGGTAACATGATTCAATGTGTCAAACCAGCTTCTCAACTCAACCTGAAGTTGCTTCATAATGAAAGCCGTGTCCATCGTAATATTTCATTCTGATGTCCAGCAGATCAAACTAACACTGCCTAGACTGTGCCTAATACACATCACTTAATAAATAGACATTTCTGGAAACTTATACGATTCAAAAAGCTACAGACAGTGGTTTACACAATAGATGTGAAAATAACATGGAAACTGGAAAATAGTGTACTTTTTTAACTTGATGAACATCATGCAAAAAGTGGATCCATTAGTAAAAACATGGGTCTCCCACTGTTGATATCATACAGCTGATTTCAGGTGGCAATAGCTAATGAGATACAGGAATCACTGTAACCATGGAAATCTTATCGAGGGAAGGCCTCACGGCAAAATGAAATCATATGCCGGTAAATGCCGGTAAGTTCAAATCAGGATCCACGGATAAATGATTGACTATGAATACATTTTCAGCAGCATGTGTGTAACATAGTTGTCTCAAACCTCTAGGATTGTGCCCCTGCTTCTGGGTGTGGAGTCTGCAGGTTCCCCCAATATTTCTCTGGCTTTCCTTCCATGGTCCAGAAGCATGAGGTTAGGTGAACTGGCTTCTCAGAAATGAGTACTGGGTGTTCCCTTCACTGGAAATGGAAACCCATTTCGGAGTCCTCTGTCTCATGCCCTGTGGCTTTTGCGAGGTGCAGTGTGTGGCTCAGTCAGCTAAGCCTGTGACCGGAAGGTCACCAGTTTGAGCCCCGGCTTCGGTACAATAATCAGATGCCTGTTGGGCCCTTGAGCAAGACCCTTAATCCCCAGCTCCTGGGGTACTGCATGCTAGCTGACCACCAGGCCTGCTTTCACCTACATTAATGGTCAAACGTTTTTGCACACACTGAGATCTTCTACGTCTGCATGTTGCTTACATAACATTTACTAAGAATACACTCAATATTCTTTGCTAACAAATTAATTTAGAGCATTTTCACCATTTGAGTACCTTTATTAGAAAGAAAATGTCATACCTTTAATTCACCAAGTAACCTCCTCTAGCAATTATAATACCAGAGAAAATTCAATGCATTCTTTGTACAAGGGACATTAAATACTGCTCTGTTTCATGGGATGAAACAGTTATCTAGTGCATTTAAGTTAAAGGACAGCCTAGAATTTGACTGCCATCACCACACACCCAGTTAATAGGATGTCAGACATGCAGTTACATACTATCCATGTTATAAAGGAAACTTGTTTTACTGGACTTGTATTTTCATTTATAGTGAACTTTCCAATGCTTAACAAGAATAAAAGAAATCTGCGGTTTATGAAATGAATGGAAAAGTGGTAAAAACCTGTGGTGTATGTATGTGTCTGTGTGGCTCATGGGAAGCAAGATGGGGTAGGTGAAGAGAAGGAATGGTGTATGGCTGTTCTATTCCTGGGCTCTCTGAAAAACCAAGCTGGTGTTTATGGAAAAACGTGTGATGGATTAACTTTCATCTTAAAGTCATCTTAAGCTTCTCAATTACCTGTCTGAACAGAAATTTACCACCACTGTGTGACCTGGCCATGTTAACTGGTTGTGGCTGAAGTTATATGGTGGTTTACTTTACAGCTACTGTGTGGCCAAACTCACACCTGCAGTGGGCAGCTCTGTTAAAGCCATCCTGCTCCTCAATGTCTGGTGCAAACAGGCCAAATCCTCCAGTAAAACAGCTGGGGAATTTACGTTCTTAGGCAGCCTGCCAATTCTCACTGGACCTGTGCGGTGGCGTGGTAGTCAGGTGATGAGGGGAGCGAGACGCTTGGCCTTGGAATGAACTTTGTAGCTTTGGAAGAGTCCATTTACTCATCTCTTTGTAGTGACTAATCCAAACTACAGCAAAGCCTACCATAAATAATATGACTATGTAGTCATCACAACTTTCTAGCCTTCCATTTTTGGGAAAGCGATAAATAACAATGAAAAGCATAGAGATTGATAAATCACAGACTAAATGAACCACCTGTGTGAGGTATAGTTAAAAGCCTTATTTTAAGAAAGGCTTCAATGTCCAGCCCTTACCAGTCATGAGTGTTTACATTACATTGAAATACATCCTGAAAACCATTTAAAGGGGCCATATTATGCATTTCCTGTTTTTCCCTTTCCTTTAGTGTGTTATATAGTGTGTTTATGTTCATGTAAACGGGCTGAAAAGGCCTAAAGTACACGGCAAAGGGAGTAACTCTCACCAACAGAAACCAGTCTTTTCTAAATCTGCTTAAAATGTCTGGTTGGAATTCCAGCCCTTATATCTGTGACATAGTGAGGTCATCTCGTAACACAATCCTTACTGGCTGCCTACGTGCAAGGATCTGTCTGCAGACTGCAAGACAGGGATGGAAAGTGTAGGACAAGCTAACCAATCGGGCAAGCTGACCAATCAGAACACACTGGGCCCATCAGGGGGTGAGGCTTAAAGCTCTATTAGTGCTTCAGACAGAGTTATAGACAGAGTGAATAAAGATGTACAGTATGAGATAAATAATGTGTTTTTGGAACATTGAAGCATGTACATTTATTCTAGCAGGCACTAAAAATAAAATTATCATTTCCCATGATCTAATAAAACTATGCACATCTAAATAAACCACACAAATGACATAAGGTGGAGGATTTTTAAAGCTGTGCTCATGAAATATTGAACATTTATTTAACATATATGGGCATTACTATTTTTATGTTATTCTATAATAATGAATATCCATCCATCCATATTCATCTTTCTATATCCACTCATCCAGCAGAAGACTATCCCAGAAAGCACTGAGCATAAAACAATGGCAGCAAACACTTACAGAACTGCCCACTAAGGACGACTTAGAGACACAAACTCACCTAACTGCATGTTTCTAGACTGCAGAGGGAAACCCAAAGCAAATGTGGGCAGAACATTTAAACTCCAGTAACAGAGCTATTAAGGGATACATTTAAAAAAAAAATCTACTACTATTGTGAAGAAAGATAAATGTCAAGATCAGTAACTGTCACACCTTGTGTAAATATATTAATTTATCAAAGTTTATTTCCTGCTACAGAGGCACCAAAATCATGCCGAAATCGTCAATTTCCTGGAAATTATCTCAGAACAGCCACCCATCATTCCAATTACATTGCTTTCAAAAAGTTGTTTTGTTGTTAGCATTCCTAGGGATGACAATGTCTAACCAGCCAATGTAAATGTTTTTGAAAGGACTAATGTGGACTTTCAGCTGCCAGCTACCAATGTCTGACATTTTGGAGAGCTTCTTTCTCAAATATATCAAGTCTTTTCTGACATTTTCCTCAGTTGTATTTACGAGCTTTCTATTAGCAGAGGAAGTGCCCTGTTATCTTCCTCGCAGCCATACTCTTTTGGTCATTTACTGTTATTATATGGTCCTTAATGTTGCAAATTATGACCTTGCTGTGCTCAACATATGACTAAAGCGTACTATGGCTGTCTCATAGCCAGAAATACTCACATTTTTTTCTGAAAACACAACTCTCAGATCAAAACAAAAAATTCACACATTCAAGGCAATTTCTAATGGGAGTAAAACTTGCTAACCCACCAATTTACTTTAACAAATCACTACAGAATGAGGTGCCCCCTAGTTGTGCTCAAACTATAGAAATACCGAAGATTCCAGTGATCTTTCATGGAAATATCTAAAAAATATTGAGCCAACATTCTTTGGAATTGAAAATCCACTTTTTTAGGTTAATGGAAGGCCCTGGCATGTCCACTGTGGTTAAAATGAACAGGATATGCAGAAGTAGGTCATTAAAATCATTCATAATGTCCAAGCAGTAAATATCCCAAGAGACCATGACTCCAATTTATACATTCATACAGTTAGTAAATAAACACAGCATTCTTTATTATTATTATTTACATTTTTAAAGTCAGTAGAACATATTGAAAAACACTGTTGGTATACCAACAAACACAGTGGAATCCACTTACAGTGATCACGCCTGCCTGGGTAAAATTGATCACTATAAGTGGATGATCATTAAAACCAATGTTTTTCTTCTTTATGTCTCAGGCAAGATTACTATCTAATTGATATTTGTATTTTTATTACATTAATATGAGGTAATAAAACCGTCAGTGTCAGTATTTACTTAATTTTATTGAAGATTTCAAAATACAGCACATCTGTTTAAAACTCATTTCAAATTACAGTACTGTACAATTTAAATGACTGAACTGTGTACAATTCAAATGTTATAATACAGTACGGTACATAAATATTCAATTCAATTTTATTTATATAGCACATTTAAACAATGATACATTGTCTCAAAGCACTTATTGTAGTTTTGCTGCTGCATCTCTGTTGGCTCATTTGTGGCGGTTTATCCTGTGATGAGTCTATATTGGTCATTGAGAGAAAATGACTTTCTTTTTCTAGTCATGTTTTTTGTGATTGCAGCATGAACCTCAGTAAGCTGGCCAGAAGCAGATGGCTTACTGCAAGGCAAATAGAGTGATCCCCCGCTATATCGCGATTCAGCTATCGCGCCCCTGCTGTATCGCGGATTTTCCCCCGACGCATCACAGTTCTCTGCCCATCGCGTACCTTGCTTGTGGTCTGATTGTTGTGAGCAAACTTTTTGTGAACTTTTCGTTTTGTTTTAAGCCCTACAATACTGATACTGGTAGCAATACTGAGCTTAAAATGTTTTTTATTTTTACATATTCCATCACGTATACAGAGAGGTGTATATATACATATACATTATTATTATTATTATTATTATTATTATTATTATGTTACTAATATCCTTGGCCCGACACCCACATATCATATGTGTTTGCAAAGTGTGTGTTAATAAGTTTACATGTGTTTGAAGCGTGTGGGAGGGGTATTTTAATGCTTAAACTATAAAAAATATTTATACGCTCTTTCTATATGGCAAATTTTCACCTATTGCTCATAGGTCTGGAACGTAAGTTCTGCGATAGGCGAGTGATCGTTGAATATATATAATTAGTACAGTTTTAAGTGGACTACTTCATTACTACAGTGGTACCTCAGAACTCGAATTTAATCAGTTCAGAATTCCGGATCGAATCCTAAAATGTTGTGATCGAATTTTCCCCATAAGAAATAATGGAAAACCAATTAATTGGTTCCCGGCCCCAAAAAAATTACACCTA
>JAODJU010000095.1:14243472-14253572 GCA_026776725.1 Gnathonemus echidnorhynchus | reverse complement strand
CTGAAAACGTGATCAAAGCACGTTTAAATAGATTTTATGTCGTGATGGCTGCACGAAAATTCGTGAGACCGGGTTGTTCAATTACATGTTTAAGGCTAGTTGGTTTCTTGTAAAGACTTAGATGTGGGTATGGATGGTAGGGACGTGTCCCCACCGATATTGTGGGAGTACTGTGTGGATTCTCAAACTTTTTGATGAAAGGTCCACATCAGTTTTTTTGTTTTTTTTTTGTTAGTCAGAGGTCTGGCACAATGGTGGTCAACAATAACAAAACAGCATTTCATGAACTTTAACGAATTAACAATAGTCTTCAGTAAAGGCATCGATATATAACAACAATGTGAACTTTTTAACTCTCGCTGATCGTTTCAACTTTCCGTCGTGGGGGAGCGGGGGACTTGTGTGCGTGAGTAATTCTGTGGTTGTACATTGTATTTTTGTACTTCAAAGCAAATTAAGCCTCTGAGGCTGGACTTTGAGAACCCCTGGTTTGGGGGGTGGCTGATTTGGTCACGACCAATGTTGAAACCAAACCTATGCCCTTGATTTCATGACTGGTAAGTTATTAGTTTGCAGATTTTGCAATTGCAAATTAGGCCCACAAACAATTATATTTTAAGAGGTTTGATAATTCAGACTTTGCAGACTAACAAATACTGTATAATAATGACAGTGATAAAATTAATTTGACTAAATTTGTCTGATTGAATATAAGACTTCTTTTGTAAAACGTAAAAACACAGATTTATTATTACGACAGTGGGGCATGGTGCAGGCGTGAAAAAGGCAACAAGACAAGGTGTTTATTAAAGCCACAGGACAGACGGGGAAAAGCACAAAATAAAAGGACTGAGGGGGTCAGAACAAAATGGGAGAAATAAGAATAACAAAGCAACTATAAAGCAAATACGCTAAGGAAATGAGCAACACAGGGGACCGGGATAGAACACCTGAACAGAGCAACAAACACACAGTAACAGTGACTGACTGGGGAAATAAACAAAGGCAGGTGCTTAAATACACAGGTAATGAGGACTAAAAAAGGTTAGGTGTGAATCATTAAAAACATTAACCAACCAATCAACAAGGCCATGGAGCAAGACACATGTGAATTAACTTACAATTAACAAAGAGCAGGAACCAGGGAACCTAACAAACACTTAAGGGTACCGGCATACTAGGGGAAGACTAGGAAAATGTACAAGCAAAACCAAAGTCTAACAGGACACAAGCAGGGAAAACTGAAACAGGGATGCAAAGATAACTAATAAAAAACATTAAGGAATAGAAAACCAATATATACAAAGAACTGGAAAGACTGACCTAGAACCCATCAGCAGAGAACCACAACCTCTGGGCAACACACTCAACCCATTCAGCCACACAGCAGTCTGGGGAGCAGAAAAGACACACAAGGGTCTAACATAAAGACAGAGGAGGGAACAGGATGGCCAGCAACACCTGCTGGCCAAACGGGGAAGAGACATGAAGGACAGGGATGGACGGGCGCTGACCCTGACAATTATTAGAGATATATTTGGGGAGTGACATCACATTGCAATGTTGATAACTTTGTAAATTTGTTGCTTATCCAATGATCATTACATTTGACATTGATGTTTAAAAATGTAAGTAACTACTTATTTATTTGGTTAGAAGTTTTTCCAGCTTGAGACTTGTAATTGCTGAGCTACTCTTTAGAACGATAACAACAACAATAATAATATATAAAAAATGTTAATATAAAGGGGTGGCATGGTGGTGCAGTGGTTAGCACTGTTGCCTCGTCCCTCTGGTACCCAGATTCAAGTCTCTGCCTGGGTCACGTGTGTGTGGAGTCTGCATGTTCTCCCCATGTTGTCATGGGGTTTCCTCTGGGCACTCCAGTTTCCCCCCACAGTCCAAAGACATGCTGAGGCTAATTGGTGTTACTAAATTGCCCATTGGTGTGCATGTGTGAGTGTGCCCCGTGATGGGCTGGCCCCCCATCCAGTGTTGTTCCCTGCCTCATGCCCATTGCTTCCAGGATAGGCTCCGGATCCTCCATGACCCAATAGGATAAGCAGGTTGGAAAATGGATAGATGTTAATATAAAAATTGCAGCCTGAAATATGTATTAGGCAGATGTCCCAAAATTTAAATTGCCCAAACAAGAAAGTAACAGTTTCTTAGTTTATGTAATTTTATTTATACAGCTTGGTCAGAACTGTAAGCAGACATCCATCCTCTTTTCTGCTTCTCCAGCACAGTTGGCACCTCTCAGCCCAGACAGCACCTCTCAGCCCAGACAGCACCTCTCAGCCCAGGCAGCACCTCTCAGCCCAGACAGCACCTCTCAGCCCAGGCAGCATCTCTCCTCCCTGCATGTCTGTGGACCTGGGATGGGAAACAAGCAACTTCCAGCTGCTTTTGCTACCTAAGGTCACTGGGCTCATTATAATATGACATAAACTAATTTAATTTATTACTCTTTTTGTTCAAAAATATAATAAAACCTAAACATGTGCTTAGGGGAGGATAATTGGCAAACATACATTTATGGGATATTTCATTAATTATGGATTTAAATTGCCATTTTCAATATCCTCTTAGGATTCTAATAGCCTCAGATTAGTTGAGGTACAATCTAAAATATTGATTCTTACAGAATATTATTCAGTCATGTCTACGTATGATCACTAGAGGGCAATTGTGGCACATTCTTGAGAACCTGGCAAGTATATTTATATTGAAGTGAACAATTAATAGCATAACTCTCCAACAGCCACTTCTTTTTGTGAACAGCCAGAAGACTGATCGATGGAAAGGACTGGGCAAAGTGATTACCAGTCACTGGCTAACACATACCCCGGGTAATGAGATTCAGCTGACTATGATTAGGTTACTGTTTGTGTAAAAGTTTAGAGAGGGTCATCTGTGTGGTGTTGAGAAATAGTTGAGAAATATGAGGTGCTCATCATATGGGAGTGGAGAAAGCATGAAGGTTTCAGGAAAACGTGTTTAGTTAAGGGGTGAGGCCTCAAAGGGGCCTTGTTCTCTCTTTGTTTGATTCCTCTCATATTTCTGTCTTGCATACAAAACATTTGAACAGTGATGAAACAAATATACTTGCTGGCTATTATGACAGTATTTCTGAAGTCAACAATGGGAACAATAAATATCTTGCTTCTCAGCATAACATCATTAAAATTAATTTATCTTGAGATTCGGATTTCGTTCTTAGTCCTGTAATCCCTGTATCGATTTTGTGACTTTCTATCTGTGCTAGGACTACGGATTTGGATTACGCTTTTAAATTCGTTTGCCTCTGTATGCATTCTGACCCTCTGCCTGTTTGTGGACTATGGTTTGGGAATTACACTTGTGGCTCCCATACTTGGATCCTCTCCCTGACCAGTCATTACAATGTACTTGGATACAAATACCATTTTGAAAACAAAGCTTGGATTTGTATTGATTCCATGTCGCCCAGGTTGATTTATATTGGGCACTACATTAATATTGTTGGCTGTCTATTCAGCCAAGTAGATGAACAGGGGGTGGTCTTCTACTATAGGAAATGGTCTTAAAATAATCGTGACTGTCCTGAAGTGGAACACCTCTGAAGAGGTGTTAAAGCAGCCAATTCCTGCTAAAAGCTGCCTGTATTCCCTGTGCTTTCTTCAGTGACATTTTCTGGTTGTTACCTCTTCACAGCAGTGGAAAATTTCCACCTTAAAGGAATGAAAAGCAACAATCTCTACTAGAATCTGCGGTTTTAAATATCTCTTGTAACCTGTAATCTTCAAAAAAATCAAATAAATATTGAAAATTACATGCATTTTTCATGGTAATCATCAGAAACAATGGTACTTGGGGTATGAAGATCTGGAGCTGGATGTTTAGGTGCTTGCTGATCTGTGAATTCAAGACCCAATGGCCCTCAGTGCAAATAGAATGAAAGAATTGCCAGGCATTTCATTGTTAAGTAGCTGATGGTTGAATAAGACGTGAAGGAAATATGTGAAAATGAGGGAAACTTCAGACAGGAAATTGATATTCATGGCAAAGAGCATGTAAAAAGGGGGGCAGTGAGACACACATCACGTCAGGACTGAAGTGCCCGTCCTGTGGTGTGGATTAGAACTATTTTTATATTTCATTATCCGACGAAGAGTTATTCCTGGAAGACAGACAAGCTATGAGGACAATATTCTCGCACATTTTAGTTACAGGAAATTCTCTTGCAGGGGCACTCTGGTACCAGTTGGAAGCACTTCAGGGAAGCATTTGGATAGCCAGGAAGCTCAGCATTAAAATACTGAGATGCTGAAGCAATGTATGCTTGGGCCAGCTTCTTTGAATCATATGGAATAGAGTCTGTTTTGGAGTTTGGCTGTATTCCACTGATGAAAGAAAGATCCTTGGCATATGTTTTATAACGTGATAATTTCTTCAGTCAGTTGTGATTTACTTGGTGATAAAAGAGAAGCTCTCTGTATGACTTTGAAGATCGTATACCTTAGAGTCTAAGCACAACTTTTAACGGTATTGTTAAGCAAAAGGCCTACTCCTCAGAGTTAAGGAATTTTAATTTTTTAATGGTATTGTTAAGCAAAAGACCTATTCAGCAGTTAAGGAGTTTCTCTAGGTCTGGCAGACAAAGTTTGGTATGGTATGGTATGGTGAGATACATTCTCATTACTTTCTGAGAGGTATGTTTGCCTGTAAAGTTAGTTAGGAAATACCTCTAACTTATTTCTTTAAACCATACTTCGAAGCCTATAGTTTGGAGACATACAATATTTTCACCGTTTCATCTGAAAGAATAGTATATAAGCACTATGAACACTGATTATTTTAGTTCTAATAAAATGTAGGATGTGACTGATAATGAATAAGGCCTACATTTTGGGTAAAACCAATTTATTCAGGAAGAGTTATGAGGCGACCTAAGAGTATCCCATCCTGTTCCCATAAGAACATGAATAAATCCTTTAATCATTTTTGCTAACAACCTGATTAGAAAGGAAGTCAGAAATCAAAACCAAAAGGCATGAAGAACAGGGAAAAGGAGAGATAGTTTGAAGAAGATTGTCACATCGAGAAAAGGAGGAACAACCCAAAATGCAGCCTTGGGGTAAAAACCCCATTTTTGGGGGACTGACAAAGGTAGGAACTGAAAAAAAAGAGTTGTGAGGGAACATGACAGGTGGGGCAGAGCAGCACAGGGGTAAAGATACTCACTGACACTACAGTAATGACCAGACTGGAGAACACAGTATGAGCAGGCTGGTATACACACTGATGGCGAGTCATAGGGCCGATGTAATAGTTTTTTGTCCCATGGGACCCGCTGTGGCTGACTGGTGAAGCTTATGGACTGATTCTCCCCTAAATCTATTTTAGGTTAGTGAAAATTAGTGAAAATTCTCAGAAGAATAATGAAAGTAGAATTTGAGTGCAACTCAAAATAAGGCTAGTTATATTAACTGTATTATTACAGTGGTGAAATAACTGACCTCTCAATATAGAACAATTCTCTTATGTATATTAATTAAATTCACATAAATTTTAATTATCTTGCAGCTTTCCTAATTACCACACTCATAAATGTAATTATTTTTAATATTACTGTTTCTGGGTTGGAGAGCGATGATGAGAACCATCCCCGTTTCTGGAGTGAGTGAGGAGTAAAGATCTGTGGTCATTCAGTCACAGGTGTGACACGACTAGCTACCAATGTGGTGATGACACACCTTCAGATGGTGTTGGTGTGTTGGTTTGCTATTAAATGGGAAAACAGCCAAGCTAAACACTGATACTGCTTAAGTGTATTCAAGGCTTCATATGTGCAGAAGGATCACAGTTGAAAAGGTCACACTTGGTGAGATCATACTTCTGAAGATTCCGTCCCTTTTCCATGTTCACTTTTCTAGGCACAGGTATCAGTGGCCCAGAGGCCATGCCTAGAAGCAGAGGAGCAGGGCACTGCCTGGAAGCAGAGGAGCAGGGCACTGCCTGGAAGCAGAGGAGCAGGGCACTGCCTGGAAGCAGAGGAGCAGGGCACTCACTGGAAGCAGAAGAGCAGGGCACTGCCTAGAAGCAGAGGAGTAGGGCACTGCCTGGAAGCAGAGGAGCAGGGCACTCACAGGAAGCAAAGGAGCAGGGCACTGCCTAGAAGCAGAGGAGCAGGGCACTCCCTAGAAGCAGAGGAGCAGGGCACTGCCTGGAAGCAGAGGAGCAGGGCACTCACTGGAAGCAGAGGAGCAGGGCACTGCCTGGAAGCAAAGGAGCAGGGCACTCTCTAGAAGCAGAGGAGCTGGGCACTGTCTGGAAGCAGAGGAGCAGGGCACTCACTGGAAGCAGAGGAGCAGGGCACTGCCTGGAAGCAGAGGAGCAGGGCACTCACTGGAAGCAGAGGAGCAGGACACTGCCTGGAAGCAGAGGAGCAGGACACTGCCTGGAAGCAGAGGAGCAGGGCACTCACTAGAAGCAGAGGAGCAGGACACTGCCTGGAAGCAGAGGAGCAGGGCACTCACTGGAAGGAACTGCAGGAAAGAGCCTGCATCCGCATGGTGAGAACATGCAGACGTTACCAGCTGGGTGTGGGAATCAAAAATCACTGAAATACACCAATTAATAGTCTGTCTGAAATCTTTTTTAAAATAACTTTAATTAAATCTTCATCATGAAATTTTGTTAGCTTAAGTTCAGAAATGGCATTTCCAGGAATGGCTTTTTCATAACCAAACTGCTTTAAAGGACCCCAGAGCATGGGACCTAAAGGCTACCAACCCTACATCTAATACTACACAGTAAAGCAAGCCACAGATGTGGCCTCCGTTTGGCATTTAGTCATTACCTGTCATTTTACATGATGACAGACCTTCCAGACCAGTCTTCTCGCCAGAGTGCTTCTGAAAATGTTAATAGCATCAAAATATCTGAGTGTGGCATCTAAGTGCTATTACAAATTTAGCTTTCTGGCTTTTAAAACTTCTACATATGCTATTTAACGTACATAGGGGTGTAAGTTAGTTGGGCTAATGGTGCATAGGCCTGGATTCTTGCATGCTGGATGTCAAAGTGAATCTCTTTCTGCACATTCGTCCTCCACCCTGCATGTATCCTGGACTGGGTGGGGAAGTGAAGCCTATTCCAGGCAGCATAGAGCACAAGGGAGAGGTATATACACAGGGCAGGGGATTTTACACTGTGGGTATTTTGGAAATGCCAGTTAACAGCACACCTTTACACTGCAGCAGGAAACTGGAGTAACCAGAGAATAATATGCAAGCTTCAGTCACCGAAATATTGTGGAGGTAATGAAGTCGATTGTGCCACCTACTGAGTCATCATGCCCCCTGAATCTCTGTTTTGTAAGATTTATACAATGCAGTGGCACACGCCTCTCACCAAGCTCTATGTCCCTTTATATTGACATTGTCATCCACTTATTTGAACAATAATGTTTATTGTTGACAAACATTCTACTGCATATATTTCTGTATATATGAGTCTAATTTGAGCTGCTTACTCTCTGGTCCTCCCATTCATCCTCCTCTTCATTCTCTTCAGCCTCTCATTCTTTGGAGAATCTGTCCTGCCAGTAGAACAAATTTGGATGTAGACCTGGGGGGCGTGGGGTTTATTTATTGGTAATTTTGAATGGTTGTGCTTTACATATGACACCCCAAGAAAACCATAGTGTCAGATATGCCTAATCAGTAGGGATGTGTATGCTGTTTTAGGATAAAAAAAAATTCCCATCACAATGCTGGTGAAAACAGAATTGCAGTCTATGAATGACAAGTCAGAAACATCGTGAGCAGCTCCAGTGAGCAGCAAATTGTGAAACACTATTAGCATGGGTGAAACCAGGTTCTTTGTTATCTCGGAGATTTGCACACATGTATTGCTGTGCAGTCTTCATTTCCCGTTCTATAGGGTAGCACACTGCAGGGTAAAAAACAGAGCAAGACTTGTTACAGGAGCTAACTTGTAACCCAACTAGCCATATTACAACTCTGAGTTAAGCACGTTACTTAACTTGTTACTTCACGTCACGTCTTCTCCTTAACCCCTTCTATCCTCCTCAATCAGAGAATCTTTCTCTAATTTACAGTACATGTCAACCAAAGACACCAAGGAGAAGAAATCAGTACCTGCGCTACATAGATGCTCTGAATTGAAGGTTCACAGCTTAAATTTGTATTTGGCAGAAAGTTTTGTCCAAAGCAACATAGAAGTGAAGAAGGTCAGGGGCTGAGAGCAGGGTCAGTCAGCGTCCCTTGGCCAGTTGGGGTTAGGGGCCTTCCTTAAGTATGTCAGGCCATCAGCAACACTGAACACCAGTATCATTAATAATCAAAGCGCCACCTGTTGATTTTGCTACAAATTATACCAACATATAGTGCTGAGTGATGTACAGTTACAACCATTAGCTTTTCCTCTGCATAATCCACTGTCAGCTGGGACTGCAGCCCACTGAGTCGACTTCTCTGGTTTTCTTAGGAAAGCACCTTGATTGATAGTTTATATGAAAGTCATAAAGCTAATCGTCCCTTTAAAAATGACTTGTAGTCAACCAAAATATGAAGGACTTTTAGGAATTCTATGGTTTAAAGTGAAAATACCACCCTTTTAGTGTTTAATGTGCAATAAGACATAGCATGTGTTTCATTTAAGGACAAAATTTGTTGAATTAGATTCATATCCATTTTCTTGTATAACTGACAGTTAAATTATTAAATTGTTGTTATATTACTCAACAAAAAAAGAACCAAAATTGTGAGACTACTGGCTCCTTGAGGCCACCTTACACCCAATATGTAATTCCCAAGAGACCATGTGGAGCTTATTCCTATAATTACAGAGAAAGATGTTGGAGACCAGTGACTCCGAAAAGCTAATTGCTATCATTACCAGCTTGTCAAACACCCTGATAATGGTCTGATTTTTTCTGCTTTTTTATTAACTGCCACTCCATTTGACATTTTGAGGCACTTTTTCACTTATGACTCACACAGGGAAATGATCTCTTATAAAAATAGCATACAATCCCCTGTTTTTAAGGTCACAAGACAATCGAATCACTCATATGCCATGTTTGCGTTCCCACCTACAGCAGAGACAATACTTCCATACTCCCATGAAGGTCAGCCTCCATACCAACCTGCAGATCCTCACCATCAGTGTTCCGAAGTATATCGCAAATTCACAGCTTTGATTTTTCTGAAATGCTGGCCGCAGCTGTTTGCCATAATGAGATGGATGGATGCTTGTGCATTTCCATATTTCTGACAAAGTCTGTTTAACCACCAGAAACATTTAAATTAATATTATTAATGGCGTGATATAATTTCATTCTGTAAGTGAGAAACAAGTGGTAGAATTATATTGAGCAAAATATATAAAAGTACACAGTTGAAATAATAAAGCCATGAACTGAAAACACTTTCTGCTTATTTCACTGTTGGAAAAAAATGTGTTATTTGGTCCAGTTTGCTGAAAAATCATCTTCAGAAAAATTCTGTAACAGTTATGGCATCACATCCTTGCTCTATTTGTCAGTAGTTAATTCCTGCTACTCCAGAATAACTTTCTTATTCATCTCTTGTGCCATGTTGATCATGGTAACAGGTAATCTGATATGTATTATTTAGATACTCTGTCCTATTAATATCTTGAAGTGTCATTACATTTTTAAATTCCTGTGATCCTGTGAACCATGGGATCCTTACTGTGCTTTACTGAAAACACACGAAGGTTCTTTGAATGTGCGTGCATCAGACTCAGTATTTGGAAACTGTTTTTTTTTTTTTTTTTTTTTACAAGTATTTCCCTGGATCCAGTTTTTGGCCAAATTAACTTTCTTGCTAGCAAGAAGAAAAATGTTCCCCCCTTGCAAGTGAAACAATCCATGTTAAGAAATAACCAGAGATTCTGCTGCCTCCACTGTGGCCACTTGCCCCAGATAAGTGGTAGCTGTTCCAGTTTTGTCTCCTAGACACTGCAGTCTGATGCGTTGGAACACTGCATGGTAGCTGTTCCAGTTTTGTCTCCTAGACACTGCAGTCTGATGCGTTGGAACACTGCATGGTAGCTGTTCCAGTTCT
>JAODJU010000095.1:14226197-14243372 GCA_026776725.1 Gnathonemus echidnorhynchus | reverse complement strand
GCGTTGGAACACTGCATGGTAGCTGTTCCAGTTCTCAGTCTCCTAGACACTGTAGCCTGATGCGTTGGAACACTGCACGGTAGCTTTTCCAGTTCTCAGTCTCCTAGACCCTGTAGCCTGATGCGTTGGAACACTGCATGGTAGCTGTTCCAGTTCTCAGTCTCCTAGACACTGTAGCCTGATGCGTTGGAACACTGCATGGTAGCTGTTCCAGTTCTCAGTCTCCTAGACACTGCAGTCTGATGCGTTGGAACACTGCATGGTAGCTGTTCCAGTTCTCAGTCTCCTAGACACTGCAGTCTGATGCGTTGGAACGCTGCTGCTAGGCATCATGCCCTTTTCTGCACCTGCTATGTGTTTAGGTTTGAACCTAAAATGTCAAAAATGTCCTTCCCTGTTAATATTGTCAGCTCGTAGTAGAATTATCCATCCCTAACCATTTATCCTGTTCTGGACTATGATGGGCCTGGAACCTATCCCAGAAAACACAGGATGAAAAGCAGGGCATCTCACGATACATTGTTTAAAAACTGTGCCACAAAAATTAACAAAAAGCATACAGAGGAGGAAGTGGATTTTTAAACTCTATTCTGTGTAACCATAGCTGTCAATGCATGGCTTGGCTTGGAGTTTACATAGGTACACTTCTGGTTAAAGTCAGCTTAAGTCTGTCACACAGTTTCAAAGTACACCGACTTCATAGTTCCTGCTTGGTATATGTGTATGTCAGCGTGATGGTATAGGGATAGAATGTGGTGTATCAGGTGTGGATCTGTAATGTCAAGCTTCCCGGCCTCCAAGCCTCTGCATGCTGTAGCCTGCTTAGTCAAACTAACTAGTGGCCTATTAGTTCCACAAGGATGTGCCTAGCTCATTTCTTTATACACACATGCTTGTCTATGACTCTTATCCCATTGTCAAGTTTATCATATAACAATGATAAGTCTGGCATATAGGAATGAGGTACAGAGGCTGGTTGTGTGGTGTAATATTTACAACCTTCTTCTGAATATTAACAAAAACTAAGAAAGTGATTGTGGAATTTCATAAGTCAGAACGACACCTCTGCACCCTACTCTACGTAAATGGTGAGGCAGTGGAGAGGATCTCCAAGCCTGGTTACTGAGGAGGGGTCCTGGAGCACCAATGCCTCCTCAGTAATCCGGAAAGCTCAACAGTGCCTCTCAAATAAACAAGGCTCCCCCCACCCTGAAACATGCACCTACATTCATTTCATCTAACTAGCTTCACAAGGATCTGGGTGTATAGAAGAGAACTCAGTTCCCTCCCCTATTCTTGGTTCATTCATGGTTTCTTTAATACATAAATTCCTACACAATTTCAGGATAGAACTTCTTCTTTGTCACTTGTGCTATATTCACTATTGCACTTGTACCACTTAACAGAACACTATTATATTTCATTGACTACCTCAATTGCTTATGATCTGTTGTGTACATATTCTGCAGATATACATATATACATACATATATGTTGTGGGCTGGGGTGGCACGGTGGTGCAGTGGTTAGCACTATGGCCTTACAATTCTGGGACCAGGGTTTGAGTCTGTACCATGGCTCCATGTGTGTGGCGTTTCCATGTTCTCCCCATGACATCATGGGGTTTCCTCCAGTTCCCCCCCCCATAGGTATGCCAATGTAAGCAAATGGTACGTGAGTGTGTCTTACAATAAGTTAGAACCCCATCCTGGGTTGTTCCCTGCATTGTACCCATAGGCTCCAGACCTCCCACAACCTTGAATAGAACAAGCAGTTACAGCAATGGATGGATAGATGTATACTGTGGATATGTATGCTTTTTGTCTTCCCTATTTTATCTCATATTTTGTATTGATATAGTTCTACGCTGTTTGAGAGATGTTTCTCTATTTTGTTGTTCTATACAATGACAGTTAGGAATATCTTAGAGTCTGAAAAATTGCAATCTGTGGAAAAGTGGTTAGTAGTGTTGCCTCACTCCTGTAGGGTTGGTGTTAAAATCCTTCCTTCCACTCTGAGTGACTGGGTTTTGCATTTTCTCTCTGTGTTGTGTGGACTTCCTCCCCGTATTTCCTAATTTTAGCCATAGTTCAAGACAATCAGTCAGGTGAAGTGACATCTCTAAATTGCTCTTAGTGTGTGTTTGTGTGCATGCCCTCTAATGGACTAGCATCCCACCCAGGCTGTAATCCTATCTAATGTTCTGTTCTGCCTGAGATAGGCTCTGGGACTCCACACATTCTGTTGGAAGATGGATGGATGACATCACCCCAGCTGGTGAGTACTGATTAACCATCTTATGTTTTGTCCAATGTTGAATATCCTAACAGGAGAACTTTCAGTATCACAGAAGAGCTTGGTCTTTGGAATTGGACCAGACCAGGTCATACACTGAAAAAATGGATATAAAGCAGGTCTCACACAATTTACACAATGGATTCATTACACAAAGAGTAACGCATTATCTGTACAATTTCTACCAAGTAAAAAAGATTGCATCTAGATGTAACTATTTCAATTTAATAAAGGAATGACTTTCAGGCTCTAGGTGTATCGTGACCCTCTAATGGACAAGCAATTATGGAAAATGGGTGGATTGTATATATGACATATATTCCAAACATCATAACTGATCTGACATTAACACTGATTTTATCAGACAAGCTGAACATGCTGGATTTTTTTGAGAACATATTTTTTTAAGGTTGGAAGACTCCTGAAGAAATGAGTTCCTTCAGCATTAGCAGTTTGGCATTGGGGAAGTATATTTTTCCGAGAAGAGCATCCAGCTTGCTGGGTCATTAAAGGCAACAATGCAATGTTTTATTTTCTTTTGGTCTCTTTCATGTAGATACTGTACAGTATGCATTGCTCAACTTTCAGTTGGCAGCATTACTGTAATAGCCTGATTAAAGTTGCAATTAGTTACTTGTCTGAACATTTTAAAATATATTTAATCATTGATGATTCCTTATTTGACTGCATTCATGTGCTAATGCAGAAAATTAAATTTATCTGTAAAAGCTTATTTTATGATTATTTGCTTTATGACGTATTCCATCTATCCATTTTCTGAAACCACTTCTCCTATTCAAGGTCGTGGGGGGTCCGGAGCCTATGGGCACAAGGCAGAGAACAGAATGGGGCAATAATTCATTGCAGGACACACACACACACACACACACACACACACACACAAACACACACTGTTCACTCACACATACACACCTATGGGCAATTTGGTAACTCTAATCAGCCTCAGCCTAATTGTGGACTGTGGGGGAAACCGTAGAATCCAGAGGAAACCCCATGACATCACGGGGAGAACATGCAAACTCCCCACATATGGAAGCCTGGCCCCAGAGTGTGAGGAGACAATGCTTCCTGTGCCACCCCTATTGAAATATACCATGTAGTGGAAAAAAGCCCTCGATATTATGAATTTCTCATTTTTAAACTGTATTTTATGGCAAAGATTATGAATTGTGATTTACCCAGTTCTTGAAGAGGGTTGGTACTCACCTCTTTGATTTTCTCTTCAGAGTACTAGGACCATTTCTTGTGTACCAGCACCTCTAACAATCTGCTGGTACTGAATAACAGGGGGAACACTGGCACCTGTTTTTTTTCCACTTGAAGCACTTTATTTACCCAATCTGACTTTTAAGCACCAAACTTAACAGAATTTTAAACCATTTATACAAATATTCCATTGCGTATATACATGCCTGTAACTACCACTGAGGACATTGAGGTCAAATCCTCCGTATTTTTTCTGCAGCTCCATTAACCACGTTCTATTACGGGACACACCTAGGGTAGGCTAACACTTCTGACCTCGGTATTGATCCTGGCTGCGGCCCTGCATATTAACTTACCAAAATGGCAGGTTCCCAGCATCCTGTTTCATTCGAAATGTATTTTGATGTATGTCAGTTTGAATGTCACTAATCCCCTTAGCTAGCTCACTAATTATATACAGTGAATGAGCGTCGGTGTGTGGTAACAGAGAGTCGAACGACATGGATGAGGGATTACAGGCTCAGGCTCAGGCTCAGGCTCAGGCTCAGGCTCAGGCCGGCGTCCCTTGCTCACGCTGACATACAGAGGACTCGTACATCACCCGCTGTGGGATCGTCTTGGCTGCCTGCCCACATTGCAGAGGGACACAGGATGGGGCCTGACTGTGGCACCATAAATTAAATAACCTGGGTGTGTATAGCAGGGGATCTTTTGCAGCATAATAAGTGACGTTTGGGGACATCGATGGGTGAAAAATGTCACATTGGCGGCACTGAAAGAGCTGAGTCAGCTTGGTGCTTGTTGGTCCTTAATAGGACAGAGAGGCTGCGTCCTGGAGAGCTATGATATATGGACCATATTCATCAATGAGAGAAGCCACCGATTTGCCAAGTCTGCACTTACAATCAGCTCCAGGTTGAGCAAAAATGGTTCAGTGTCTGACTTTTTAAAATGTTGGCTCATATTTTGTAATACATCAAAAGGTAAATACGTAATTTGAAAAATACTGACACATATGCTGAAATGGGTAATTTTTAAGATACTGGCTCATACATTAACATGCGTCATTTTTAAAAAGCTGGCTGATATTTAAAATTATCTTATTTTTAAAATACTGCCTCTTATGTTAAAAAACTCATATATTAAATACATTAAATAAACTTACATTTAACAAAATTTCACAGCCAGACTTTAAAATGTCATAATCCCCACCACTTATATGTATGCATTAAGCACTGCATTAATTTAAAACAATGCAATCATTCAAATGACAAGCCAGTAGCAGAGGTGTATTACCTTACCATATACTGTGGTGCAATGTGAGTAAAAATGCACACAGCTACTAGAGGTAGAGGGAGTACAGCATCTGTAGGAATAAGGAGTGAGGCAGTGAAACATAGAAACAACGGAGAAAGAAAAATGATTAAAAAGTGGGGGTGGACTTTAGACAGCAGGCAAGCTTATAATCCAGGCAGTAACACCATGCATGACTCCCATGGCGCGACTGAGTGACTCCATTTCAATGCCCCCATTGTGAGCAGATGGCTCCAGCTACTGCCATTATCTGTCTGCTAACTTGCCCTGGGTAGCTGGGGTGTGGCTTTGTGGTCGGGTTTGCCGACTGTCCAAAACAGCCGTTTTGAAATCTCGGCCCGTGGCCATTGTCTGGAGTGCTGCAGTGAGCGCATGAGCACCTGACCACCGGCTGGAACAGCCAGCATCCAAGGGAGGGGCCATTGGTTCACTATATTATTAAGCAGGATAACCACAAGTAACTTCAGGGTGAGTCAGCACTAACTAACCAACCAACCAACTAGCTAACTAACTAATATAAACAGAAAGTAACATGCATTTCTACCTAAACAGGTAAGGAGAAAATGATTCAAAATAAAAGTGGTACTTCCCCTCCTGTGGAGTGTGGTACAGAACTAAAGGAGCCTGCAAATATGCAGAATACAAGCAAAAGACTGCAACGGGTTGGCAGCCTGTCCGGGGTTATTCCTGTCTTCTGCCCGTAGCTTCTGGGACCCTGCATAAGACAAACAGGTACAGATAACAGATGGATGGACAAACAAGTGACTCAAATAAGGTCATACAAACAAACATAAACAAACACAAATGTCAAAAGACAGGAAATTTGTACCAAATACCAAGACCATAATTTAAAGTGTAAGCCAAAAAAAATAGTTGCACTAAGGTTATCCAAGCATAATCTCCAGAACCCTCTTCTTCCCCAGCTTTGTCTTCCTTTACTTAGTCGCTAATCGTTTTCTTTAGGTAGGAGGGACTTCGCTCCAATGGGCATAACAGCAGTTCCCTCAAATACTGTTTAACATGTGAATGGTTTGTTTAATCGTGGTCTACAGACTGTGTATCGCAATAGAAGGGCAATGAGAGAAAGGGGCCGTTACTGATAAAAATATGTTGGCTTTCTGTAGTATCGTTCATTTTTGTAAATTTTCAAGACAACATGTTAGTCATCCAATCATTGCTACAGTTTGTATTGCCAGAGAATGTGTGTCTTGGAACACATGTCTGACAGTCTGTCAAGTTCTCCTTTCTATTTCTAACAAATCATTACCTGTCTCAAAACTCAGCTAAGCAGACATGCAGATGTTTTGTTGAGAGCTGAATGAAGCAGGAGGTATTATTGTGTTTGCTTGCCAAGAAAACAAAAGAGAATTCAGTTCAAAAGAGAATTCAGATATCACTGGAACAAATTAATTTTGCATTTGCTGATATTGCATTGATTTAGGCTTCATCTGTGCCTAAGGCATGGTAAGAGAAAGAAATTCACTGAAAAAAACAGTAAAATGTACTGCCAACCTCCATAAAGAATACTTTGATGACCCATTTAAGCTAAATGAAAATAAAGATTGCAAATAAAAGAAAACACCACCAAGCATTGAACAATGCAGCGCTTCATAAAATATGTATCTTTTAATGTTTAAGAGTTTAACCACATTAAACCTGGAATCGCTCTTCTGCTGATGTAGCAAGACTAAACCTAAAAATGTAGTCCTAGTAGATTTGGTCATGCTCTGCACACTATAGGATGTGTGATATCTCAAGTTATGTTCAAGATATTCATCAGAAATAAGAGAGTGATACTATTATAGTAAAAATTGTTCAGAATCCTGATACGGTTCAGGGATGTGTAAATGATGTGGTGTCCCGTGAGGAAAGACAGCATTCTGGGATGTGTAAATGATGTGGTGTTCCGTGAGAAAAGACAGCATTCTGGGATTATATGACGGATGGACATGATAGCAGATTTTCTCTCTCAGAAGTTATGAACCTGTCGTTTTGCAGCTTGAGCCGTTATTTTTAGCACTAGGTAAGTGGGAGGGGGCTCTTTTCTCACCACAGGCAGCCTTTAATTAAAGCGAGTGTCTGCCTGTGACCTTCCTCCCCGCTCCCCTGTTTCCGAGCCAAGTTCTCCCCAGCACCAGGCTCTGTAAATAAAGAACCGTCAGCTATGGCCATTTGCTGCATCTTCAGGAGCTCCTGAGCTTTTTAAGAATCACCCTGTGTCCTGTCAATATGCCAGCTCTCTTTTCATTTAGCCAGAGACGGACGGTTAGCGTCAGAGGGGATCAGGACTGCTTCTTGCACTGATATTGTGCATGACTGATGAGTCAGCATAATTATTGCATGGGGATTTTAAAACTCGTTAGCATGAAATAATAATTTTATATCAGTTACAGCATGTTAATAATGAGTTAATCCTAAAATAAATCCATGGACTAATTTAACTGCATCTGCTTACAGCATGGTTGGATGAAAAAAACACTGATTTTTGCATGATACGCCTTTGCTATTACGTCTTACAGGCTTCTATGCAGTTTTCATTGGCCAGATAAAGGGTTTTTATTGTTACCCAAACCATGCATGTTTTCTAAACAACACAACAGCAGCAATCAATATGATTGACAACTGGACAGGGTATCACTGGACTCTAAGAGCCGAACAGATAAACTGCTTCATCTGTTCTCCACAGCCGTAAGCCTATGAATACACACTGGAAATGTTTAGACAGTATACACAGTGACATGATTAGTTTTTAGCATAAGCAATAACAGTGGTGAATGTGTTGAAAATGATTTGGCATTTCCTATTTAAGCCGGTTAGGATTTTGGAGGACATAGGCAAAAGGCCTGGGAAGATGAAACTTACTCTCTGACTAAGTTCATATTCAAACATGGGTGTTTTTGATATTTTGAGCATTTGTATTTACATTTGTCCTACAATGGACTGGGATCTTGCCCTATACTTCCTGGAATATACTGCATCCTTAGTACAACCCCGTTAAGTGCCTATGGAACCTAGATGGTTGGATGTGTAAATGAGATAAGACAGTGAGAAAAGACAGTATTCCGTGATTATATGATAAATGGACACAATAGTGGATTTTCTCTCTCAGAAAAGTTGTAAACCTGTTGTTTTTCAGCTTGACTATTTTTAGCACTGCTTAAGGAAACTGGATGGTCGGAAGTTTACATAAAGTAATAATGAATAATATTACCACAGTTCATTTATGAAAATCAATTCAAAATCCAACTTTCTACAGCATTTGTAGACTTCTGTACTTCATTTGAGTTCATAACCAGCTTGTATATACAGCCATCTGTGTTAAATATGCACATTACAGGTATCAGATGGAACAGTGTTTGGGTCTCAGTGCAGTGTGGTTGGTAAGTAAAGAAACACACTGAGTGTTAATGAGGAGAGCAGACACCTTCACACTATAAAGTGCTATGGCTCATCCCTCAGCTCGTGTGGGCAGGAAATCCAACGCACTGCAGAAAAGGGTAATTCCTAGGCTGCCCTACTTGAAGACATCTCTTGCAATATGGCAGCAGAGGTTGAAGTGGACTGTACCACCCATGGATCAGAGCATGCACTCATTTTGTTCCAGCCTGATAGATTTCTATTCCTTTTAATGAAAAGGAAATCTCTACAGAGACGTTCTGGCTGCTATGAGATTCCTCTTCCTCATTCCAGGTGTATTTTTCCTTTTTTAAAATAGAGCACAGCCTATTGAAAGTGGAATGGTGGTCTTAGAAGGTGGACAACAGTGTCACCTAGCAAGGGGACGGAATACAGAGCGTTTCAGCAAGAGCAAAGTTCAAAAGAAAGCTTTTCTCCCTCCACCATATACTAATTTGCTCTGACCAGTAAGTTAATTTTCTTTTATGATTTTATGCAATTACCATGGTACTATGGCAAGAACGATCAAGCAAAAAGGGGAACAGAATAAACTGCAGAATTAGCAGAAAGCTGAAGGCATCATGTATATTTTTACCATTCTTTAATGAAATCTGGCATTGACACTTTTAATAATTCAGTTCATAAAAGTGGTGATGTTAACATTTAAAAGGAACGACTCCATCTGGAGGTGTCAGAGGCATTGACATTATGTATAGAGTCCAGGTCTCCTTGATGAGGTTGTCAAGATTTTCTAGCTGAATTCAGCTTTTTTCAAGGTGCCTTATCGGTAATTTAATGTTTGGGACAGAGAAATGACAAATTTTACAATTGTAAGATATCTTATTCAGGGTGTGGCATGTGCATCCTAAGAAAGGCTCCAGGTTCTCAGAGACCCAATCCTGCATGAAAAATGGATGGATGGATGGATGGATGGATACAGTATCAGTCTTTCAGACATTAGCAATGAAAAAATCTTGCCATGTTCTTTACTTAAAATTAACTATAAAATATGCCAATGGCCCATTGCATATTTATAGATCTATATTTCCCCTGCCTCAAATGATAGACAATTAAAACAACAAAGAATGACAGTCTTCTAGTGGACACATCCAAATGACTAAAACCTCAAACCGCAATCCATCCAATTTCTTAGAACAGTTAAGTTAGCAGTAATAAAGAGCAGTTGGATAGCTCATGCAGATGACTTCTACAACTGAAAATGTGCTAAATGTGCAAAACATATGGTTTCAAGCAGATGCTCAATACAGCCCATTGGTGAAGAACTGCATTCAAGATCAGCAAGACAAGACAACATCCAGCTCAAAGTAAAACATGTGAGTATCCATCTGGTTTTCATAGCCACTTACTGAATGTAGGCTTATGGAGGGAATCCAGTCCTAAATAGAAGGTTAACTGGATGCTGTTTTATATATAGCTTTAGAAATGCTGTATAAATATGTTACTTTTACTGCCTAATAATCAGGACTGAGATAGACTACAGGAATAAAGTGACAAAATGCATTTAGACGGGAAACAGTGGGCTTATGAATGTGAACTCAAAGGGGAATTGACAATTATGGACTTTCAGTGAAATAATGACAATTTACACATATGATTTTCAAAAAGAATTAATAGATTAAACAATGTTGCAAAGCCTCTGCTTTTGAATTCTCCCATTGTTCAGTGACAATGATGTTTTGTTCGGCCTTGTAAACGTGTAGGACTTGGGAATATGAGTTTTAATGGAGACGGGGAGTAGAGACATTCATGGACAAGCACCACAACACCAAGAGACGTCAATGACGGATCTAGGGAGACAGACTGAATGCGGACTTAAATACACAGGACAAATCGAAATAACAGAAAACAGCTGGTCACAATCGGGATTGCACACGTGGTAAATGAGGGTGCGTGGCACACAGGAGGATCGGACGAGCAGGGTATCACAGAAGAGGAGGGCAAGCCGTCTTTAATGATACAATCCACATGCAATCGTAGTTTCTAGATATGTGCCAAGAGAAAATGAGCTGAAAATCCAAAAGCAGAGAAGATATGATAATAGTCTGAAGATTCCTAAATCAAAGTAAAATCAAAAACAGGTCCAAGAACAAACTGACAAGCAAAAACAAGAAGGCTCAGTAATAGCGAATATTGCACAATACCTCACAACAGCTCGATGGATAGGCCAGGGTCTACATATGTGCAGACTAATTAGAAAAAAGTTATTTTAAAAATGTAGTACTCCCAATGTATACAGCAGTAACTTTTTACATACAGAGGCATTAAATGGTTAGTCTATTAAATAAAAAGATCTTGATATGAAAAGTCATGTGACATGCAAAGTAAACAGTACAGTACTGTTCATTGAGAAATTGGTAATACATAAACTTTTTGTTACCATTCAGTCCATCTGACGGTTATGGGTTAAAGGTAGAGGGGCCCAAGTATTGTAATCTTCCAACCCTAACCCTCATGAATGTGTAGGGATTACTGTTATATTCCTCTGGTTATATAACCAGAAGTCAGTGATTATTGATTTGCCATTTGTACAAGTACTTAGGACTTGTTTCATTTTCAGATATCCTTACATACTCTCCTATAAGACTGACATACACAGGTGAAAGCAAAGCTTGAGGTCACAGCACATTGTCAGCCGTTGATCTGACACCCTTGAAGCAATTTTCAGCTTTAAGGGCCCAACCCCCTACTCAAGGGCCTAATGGTGATATACAAATTCCATCAGCCAAAAGACTCAAACCGGTTACCTCATCATGGGCACACAGTCTTAACCCCCCTTAACCCTCAGCTCCACATATCACCCCATTAAAAGTACAACCTGGCCCTTATGGGAACCAAAGCTGCACCCTTGTCATTATCAATGTCACTACACTGTAACCAACTAAGCTAACTGACCAATTACAAAGCAATCTGCTATACATTAAATTTATTGTTATGCAACATCATATCATGTTGTCAGATTTTCTCTGCTCACCAATATAATCTCAGGATGGTATTCACCACAACAGATGGTGCCAATTCCTGGCAGCAGGGCAAAAAAAACAATTCCTTGTTTAGATTATAGACTAGCAATCCTATGGAACACCACAGCAATCAAAGCACTTAAGTATGACATGTCTTGGCTGAAGAGCAATTAGTATCAAACACTGCTGTTAGGATCCGGATTGAAATGAGAAAATCTGAGCATCACACTAGTCTCACTGTCCAGCTGCCCGATGAACACTGAGCTGATTAAAAATGTCTCTTCTAAAATCCTCTGAGCAGCTGGTGCCCCCTTATTTACACAGTCTCTCACCCATGGGGATGAAGTCCCATCACTTTTATGTGTATGATCTCCATCGTTTTCATACTGCCCTTAATGAGCTGTAGTGGTAGAAGATTAGAAGCACATTTTTATTCTTGTTTCATCCTCCTTTTCCATGCTGACATACTTCTTCTGCCGATGTTCTCACATTGAGCATTATTTGTGCACTGATTTTCCCTTCCTGCTGTGCCAAGCTCTTGAATCTGTATTTGATGTCTCTTTCACTCTCTCTTTGTCTGGGAACTCCCAGTGTTAATCGACAGACAATGCAGCTTTGGTCTAAGATGCCCGCTCGGTCCTGCCTGCCATTAGCACATTCCAGGAGGCTGAATACGTCTTTTTATTATATTTTGGTCACTGACATGAATTAGCATGTGGTGACCCAGGCCAGACTTATACATGGGGTAACCTGGGCTATAGCCCCGGCCCCTGTGTTGGAAGAGGCCGCAAAATTTATGGTTGTTACAACAGCATTTTAGCCCTGGTAGTGACATCATAATAATGAGTCCAAATAAAACTCACTTGTAAGAACAGTGGTATGTGAAATAATCATAAACGAAAAAGAGCTCGTGGATATGCATCAAAACTGCCACCAGGAATAAGGTTCCCCCAGAAGAAACAATACAGTATGTTATGTTACGTTGTTATGTTATCATGTATTGTCTTGGTCTGTCTTAACTAGAAAGGTGATTCCCCAACACCCTATGTGTGGACTTCACCTTCGACCAATCAGGATGGATGGATGGAGCGGCTGGATGGATAGAGCTTCACCTTTATCTAAGTGTTGGCCAAAGAAGGCTGCAGCAATGGGCATTTCTGCTGTCGTCTACACTGTTCTTTGGAGCTTAGATGACTGTTGTTATGGTGTGTTTGTATGTTGTCTTTTATTGTGGTAGTTGGAATAATTGAAGTGTTTGTTTAAAATCAGTTCAACTAAATAATGTGGTTATATGAGATTTTCCTGCACTTGCACTTTATAGCCCCTTGGCAGATTGCATGAACACCTATACAGTGCCCATAGAAATGTTCTGTCCAGACACACTAGGCTTTGACTAGGGTTAGGTAGAATATCTAAACTCTGTTCCAGTGTTAGTCTGAATTAGCATTTTCTGTGGGAGTTAGGGAAAGTTTTTTTTTCTTTTCTTGTCTTTTTTGTCGCCATTGTTCTTTTCCTTGGAGATTTTCATATATACTGTCCTGCACTAGCCAACCAAAATAAATCGTGACATTTTTTCCCTGGTAGTTCCTGTGTGGTTTCATTGGTTCCCTCACACCCTGCCTCCTTCAGGGACATGTTCCTCCCTGCCCTAGACCTCGGGCCATAAAACACCAGAAGAAATAAAAATAGTGAGGGCAGCCAGATCTGAGGAGCAGAAGATTCCGGGTTGAGCTGCTGCTGGGCTCATTGTGATACTTGTCAGTGCCTGATAGGCCACCTGCTCCTTCTCAGACTGCTTCTCCTCCTGCTCCTCATGAGAACCAAACCCCTGTCTGGGGGGGAGGACCTTGCAGTGGTGCCTAGACGGCAGAAGCTGGCATGAGGTTCTGAAGGACCGTGCTGTCCTAGGTTCACTCACACAATTGCCGTACCGCACTCTATGTGATACAGCGTGCTTGTGTCCGGAATTACACATTTAAGTAATCAATGAAAAGACTTTATGCCACTAAAGCGATTAATGAAAAAGTATTGCAACACTTTAATTAACAGAAATAATGGTACAATGTGACAAAAATGATTAAGAACCCAGAAGAATGCCAAAATCCACATCTAATAAAAAGCACATTTTTTTCCTATGTGGTTTAGCTGTCTTTGGGCAAAGTGCAAATTTCATCTGGCATGAATTCATTTACATGTAAATTTTACATTGATCTTAAGGAGCAGGTTACAGATTCATGGTTTTTCTCATCCAGCTAAAGATACTTGCACTGGTTTTTTAAGCAGCGAGTAAAATTACTGAACCAGATATATAAGACTGCTTCATTTTTTTGTCTTCTGTGTTCTTTTTTTCCATAAAAGCAGAAATGGGTTTCTTGTGGAGTAGCTCCTGTAATAGCAGGAGCAACTGAGACTAATTAGAAAAGATACAGGTATGTGTTACAATTTAATTAGGCTTTGTTCTTTTCAGCCTGCTAATAGTGCATGTTCTGTTGACTTTTATCATTGTTATACACCCTTACATAAAAAGAACACATTTATTTATATCATGTCACTGAAGACACGTTACTATTATGCATCGTTAACAAAGTTAAATTTAATCTTTAATCTTAAGCCCTATCTCTTAAAAACAAAAAATCAATGTAATTCAATGATGCCACTATAATGCTGAATGAATATTTTGTCCAAAATATTAGCATAAATTATATTTAAATTACTTAAATTATCTGTCCAGAAATGTAAACCACAGTTATGTGGGATAGTTGAATTCTGGCTCAACAGATGAAAATAGCAGTGAATATATCACTTTCAGCGGCCGTTTGTCAGGATCAGTCCCTGCCCTCTCGTTTCCCTGCCTGGCCAGCAGGTGTCGCTGGTTACCCTTTTCCTAGTGTTTGAGTCCTTCATGATTATGACCCACACCTGACTCTTGCTAGTCCAACCCCAAGTGTTTGAGCCCTTAATATTTGTTAATGACCCTCACCTGTGTCTTCTTGTTCCCAGGCCCATGTTAGGTAGATCAGTTATAGCCTGTACCTATCCCTTGTTGAAGCCCTTGTTATGTATAAGCAATAGAAGCTGGCTGCACCCACATCTCCAGAACCCTGCTCAGGGGAGGCTGCCATGCCTCCAGAGCCTCAAGCTCCCGGCCCAGAGGGGGCTGCCCAGCCTACCATCACCTCTGCAGTGCCTCTAGAGCCCTGTCTGGGGGGGAACCACCCAGCCTGGCTGGGGAGCCCATGTCTCCAGAACCTGGTCCAGAGGAGGCCATGTCACCCAACTCCCAGGAGCTGCCTCGCCACTAGCGACACCTGATTTTCTTGTCTTTGGTGCTTGTTGGTCCTGCTGTCTCCCCTGATTGTGTCTCTCCAGCATCTGTCTCGCTGCCTTGGCTTGACCGCGCTAGACCCAGAGAAAGCCCCTGCAGAGGATCTGGAGTGGGATCCCATGGGCATTGCTGTGGGTCCAACCCCAGTGTAAGGAATCCACTTGCAGAGTCTTGTTTTTAGCAAAATGATGGTTTATTGAACAGTACGAACAATATAATATAATGCAGTGTACACATACACTGGGCATTGAAAGGTAACTAAAATGACTGGTCTTCATTCTCCTGTTCCTTTTGAGGTAACTGGAGCAATGGACTCGGTTCAGACGATGGTTCCATTGTCTCTCTGTGTCACGGACAGGTTTCCAGGACGGCCAGCAATACCCAGACCTTGCCTGAGTCCACGGGCCCATTATGTGTCTCTTGTGAGCCTAGGGTCCCTTCTCCTGCCACACCAATCCCATCCTTGTCTGTCCCAGCAGTGTTGCTAATGCTCAGCCCAGGCTTAACCTCCTAACGCCCTGCATCCCACGGTGGATCACACTACTTAGCCTCCTTCATTTTCCCGCTCCCAGTCACAGTCCTAGACCCATGATGTTCTGGGTGCTTTGTTCCACCCAGTCCTTCCTCAGTTTACTCCCTTGCCTCCTGGTCCTGTTCCCGGTCCACCTGTGAACCCCCTGTGAACCCCCATGCTCACCCTTGGTCCCCATCTCATGTCCCAGGTCCTGTCTTTCCAGTTCCTCCTCATGTGCCACATCTTGTGACATGTCCCCTGGTCCTGTCCCTTGTGGTGTTCCCTGTTCTGCTGAGCCTGACCCAGTTCCTTGTGTTCAACCTGTTTGTCTTGGTTCTCCTTACATATCTTGCCGGGGGTGCAGTCCTTACTCTTCCCTGGTTTTCATTGATTTGTGGTTGTCCTGCCCTCTTCTTGTGGTCTGTCTGGTTCCTGGCAGTACCTCTCACACCCAGAGTGTGTGTTAGGTGGGGGCACTGTCAGGATCAGTCCCTGCCCTCTCGTTGTCCTGCCTGGCCAACAGGTGTCACTGGGCACCTGTCACCTATCCATCTGTCCCTTGTTGAAGCCCTTGTTATGTATATTTATGTGCCTACCCTTACTCTGTTTGCCCAATCAGGCACTTGCTTTGTTTTCTGCTCCCTGCTTTACTGTGTTTGTTCCTGTGCTGCTCGCTGCTTTAGTTCTTGTGTTCTACCTACCTTCATTAGACCCCTCATGGTTCCCTTTGTTTCTTTTTTTGTATCTTTTGCATTCAGTAAAGTTCTTTGTGTCTTGTGAGCCACACCGTCGATTGCTCCTCGTCGTTTCTGCTATGCCCCGCCAAAACAAAATTCTCAGATATGATTATCCCTGTGGAATTGCCAGGGTGCACCCCGATTTCCTCCGATAACACAAATCAGGGGTAATAACCTTTTTTTCTTTTCTTTGTGAAGCACATAAGTCTTAATCAAAGGGAACACTGCAAAATAAGAATTTATTTGAAGGCAAGACATCAGTTTGCAAATGTGATAAACTGTTAGGTAAAGAGCAACACAAATGCAATTACATGTGACATACAAATATTTTCAGTTTGGTTGATATATTAGTGTACTTGGTGCATTTAGAAAATATTCTGCTATTCCCACAGTATGTTATGACAAGGATTATTATAGTGCTCATTATGTCAGTTTTTTAGTGTTAATAAACAGCACAATTCAACATTCATGTAAATCACAGCCACAGTAAATACTCAAATGTAAACCCAAAAGTGAAGCTGTGAATATTTAACCTATAAACAATAACAATATTAGAATAAGTTTAAAATCTTAGAAGTTTTAACTTTTTAAAACCAGAAAATCACACCAGCTTGGACTCTGTGGCTTAAATTTGATGTATGAGCCCTTTATATACTGACCCTAAAGCTCCAGACACTTCGGACACATATAATCAAAAGATTACATTGTTTCCTTTTTACACACGATTCTCCATCATTATAGACAGTCACTCTACACAGAGACTGACCTTATGAATGTCACCAGCCGTCTGCATGTGGCTGCTGATTCTGCTTTTCCTCTAATTTCTTGTTCCTTGTTCTGTTTGATCGACCAGCAGCCTCTGACACAGTAGATAGTCATATTTCCATGCAAATGTCCAGGGATTATAGCAACCGACATAATGCACTTCTGATTAGGCTCTCATCACTTTACTAGAGAAATTAATCTATGATTGGAGTATCAACATTCACAGTCACACACATGACACACAGCTGTCAATTAACAGCAAACCTGATGATTCCACTGTCAAGGAGAACCTAAACATTTGTTTAGAGCTCTGGTTTCCTCCCATAGCCCAAAGACATTGCCCACAGACAATGACTGTGTGTGTGGGTCAGATATACATTAGATTGTGGTGACCAAATGTCCAAACTATGTGTTAAAAACCTGCTGTTCTGGTGTTGTAGGGACCATTTTTTTGGTCCCCACAAGTAAAACATCAATTTTATAAAAATCTGTGACTGGGTAGTGGTTAAGGTTGTCATTGCTAGGATTAGGGTTTCACCCATAGAAATGAATGGATGGTCCCCATAAAGATATGAGTACAGGTCTCTCTCTCTCTCTCTCTCTCTCTCTCTCTCTCTCTCT
>JAODJU010000095.1:14212116-14226097 GCA_026776725.1 Gnathonemus echidnorhynchus | reverse complement strand
CTCTCTCTCTCTCTCTCTCTCTCTCTCTCTCTCTCTCTCTCTCTCTCTCTCTCTCTCTCTCTCTCTCTCTGTGTTTGTGTGTGTGTGGCATTCTGTACAGAGTGTACTTTTGCCATATACAGCATGGGGTAGGTTCCAGGTAACCCTGACCTAGAAAAGCAGTTAGAAGATAGATAGAGAAGATAGATAGAAGATTCACAAATATATACTCCATAGAGTAATTACCTCTTTTTTTAGTTTTATTGAAATTGAAATTGAATTATCTTATTAAGTTCAGCTACAGGCTGTATTATGATTTAACAGATAGAAAACATAATAGAAGAACAAAATGTCTCAAAAATGTCTCTAAACTCAAAAGTTTAGACAGTGAAAGAAATTCTTCTTAAGTGCAATTAAGAATATATTTGAATTAAAACTCTCAATTTCATTTTCCCACAATTTTCTCGGATAAAGGTAATAATCCGCTGTTGCATCTTATAAAACAATGAACATTAATTTGGACACAGTGAAAATTCATACAGCCCGTTAGATGATAATTCAGATACTCTGTATAGATACAAAAATTAAGACATGCTTTTTTCACATGAATGAATTTAGTGTCGCCATGACTAAAATCTGTCAGGTCTATAGCTCATATCTCAGAGCTGGACATTATTGCAAAATTCATATCCAAGGTTAATCCCCACCTAGTGCCCTGTGCTGCCTGGGATTGGCTCCAGGAGTCCCTGTGCTGCCTGGGATTGGCTCCTATGCTGCCTGGGATTGGGTCCAGGTCTCCCTGTGACTCTGACCAGTATAAGTGGTTAGAAAATGGCTGCATGGATATTTTTAAATAACAATGTTGTGAAATCCTGTTCAAGATAAGTGATTTGAAGTAGAGTTATTATAGTTCTGAAATTTTCATTAGTTTTTATTTTTATTTAGTTTTTCAGTTTATTTTTCAGTTTTAGTTTCAGCTTCTATTAAGAGTTTACAAATAGTTTTAGTTTCATTTTTATTGTATGAATATTACTAGCTTTAGAGTTAATTTTAGTTGTTCAGGTATTATGAGGAAAGCTTTGATTAATAGAAGCTGAAAATGTTAGGATTAAAGAATGCATGACATCAAACATGATTTACAAAACCATTGTTTATCAAAGGTCTTATATTGTGCAAAAACCATTTTATTCTTGTTCAAGAATAAAAACACAGCAAAGCCTGGCAATTAGCACCAGGAGTTTAATCAAAGGCAAAACATTAAACATGCTGCATTAACAACCAGAATGTTGTTGGATAACAATTTACAACACACCAAAAATAGCTTTAAAACAACCTCTAGGAAAAAAAAACTAAAATATTTCTTTTTTTTTTTACACCTTTTTAAGAATGCATGTCACACGTATTAGACTGAATGAGCTTCATGTCAAAGATCCTCCTTTTGAAAAAATTAAAAATTGAAATTAAAAATGAACATAAGATCCATTGCCTGCACACGCTTGTGATGGTCCTGTGTAGTAGCACACCATGAAGTCTCCTGTGCAGAGCACTTAGATAAGGTTTGCTGCATCTGTGGGGATCTGCTTGATGTTGCAGCTGTCTGAGTATAAGGTTAAGTTAGCAGTCTCCGGCTCCCTCAACTTTTCAAACTTTTCGTATGGTTTTCTGTGAGAGCTTCTTAGGTGAACGTTCAAATTAGTGGGACTTTTCCTTTTTAGCTATATCCCAAAGATGTTACCGTCACTCTTCATCACGAAACATTTACTTCTGTCTACTATGAAGTCGTAGTCAAAGTATTCCCATGTAGGGCTGTGCCGCTTTCTGCCTGCAACTTTAGTCATTTTCATGAAATCTGAGTAGTTTCTCTTTGCAAGCGCCACTCTCAAGCCCCTTCCACTGAGAGTCTGCAGTAGGGATGTCCATGTCCATCTCTGAGGGGATGCAATACACATATGATACAATTTAACAGTCTAATGGGATTCAACATGATTCGATGCGATACATTGTCTGACACGTTTCCAAGTCATGTGAGACTCAGCCGAGAGACTTGCAGAGAATCGCCCACTAGCAGCAATGGTGAACTGGAGATGAGACAGTGTGATTGTGAAACACTTTAGAGAGGGGGAATCGATTTAAATAGAACATTTTTGGTCAGAAATTATTGATCATTATCAAATAAAGGTATGGGGCTTCTACTGATAATTCAATATTAACATGGCATGATGAGAGAGGTGCAGCCCAGGCCAGGCCCGGGACCCTCCCATTGTGACTGTCTGTATTTTGGTATGCTGGTGATGTGATGTGGCATGGTGAGGGATGTGCAGCCCAGCCCAGGCCAGACCCAGGACCCTCCTGTTGTGACTGTCTGTGTTTTGGTATGCTGGTGATGTGATGTGGCATGGTGAGGGATGTGCAGCCCAGGCCAGGCCCAGGGCCCCCCCGTTGTGACTCTTTGTGTTGTGTTTTGGTATGCTGGTGATGTGCATGGTGAGGGATGTGCAGCCCAGGCCAGGCCCAGGGCCCTCCCGTTGTGACTCTTTGTGTTGTGTTTTGGTATGTTAGTGTTAGTGTGTAACGTGGCATTATATTTCAACCAAGATGAAACCAGCATCTTGTGGAGGAAAGCTGATGTGATCCTGTGCCTCCTCATGCCAGGGTGGAGTGCCCCCCCCCCAAGAATTGTATTTCATCACATACAGATATATGATCTGTACATGGGTCAGTGATGAATAAAGGCTGGCAAGATGAGCAATTCTTTTTTAATAATTTGTTTTAAACACATGTATCAGGTTTGTTAGACTGTACATTTCGCATTCATGTTGGTTTCTTTTCATCTGAAATGAATTTGCACCTTTTTTTTCAAAAGGCAAACTGAATGTGCTTTGAAAATGTCTAATGATGTAACCACAAAAGAAAGAGAGATATTAAATACTTTGTCCACCTAGAGTGTATGCAAGTGTATTTATAAAAATAATTACTCCATTTTAAAATATCACAAAATAACATACTTTGTTAGGATTGCCTTAAATTTTATGAATTTTTTGCAATGCTGAGCGGGACATGCTGAAGATTTATCTTGTAAAAAAGCAAAAAAAAAAAAACACAGAATCCAGTGAGAAGCACCGTTCAGATACACTGTGCTATAAACCTGCTGTGGCAGGCAAGGAGGCATGGGCAATAAGGGCTCAGGCACAGACCCCTTGAGGGGTGGGAAAAATGTACCAAATGGCTGGGGGCAAAGAAGGGGCTGCGGTGGTCATTTCAGAGGGAAGCACTTCTTCTCCCTAAGAGGAACAGGTCCTTCAGGGCAGTGATAAGGACGCAGTCTCTTCAGGACAGACATCCTCCAAGAAAACAACTCACTGGGCAAAGAGATCATGCACAGACACTAAGCCCTTTTGTTTTTTTTCTAACCCAGCCCTTGGATGGTTCAATTAGTGGCTGCCAGCTGTGACTGACCGTGAGGAAACCACGGTTACCGGTGTCTTGCGTGCTGCTGAAGCGTGTTGTGCTGGTGTGCTTGGATTCCCACTGGTTATCACACTGCAAAAACGGATGAGGAAATGATAAGAGTCCTGCCTAACATACCCATCAGGCCAGGTATGAATGTAAAAATCCAAAGCTCAGTTCGAAATTTGGAAAGCACAAAGCTCATAAATCCTGCCCCTGACATGTTAAATACAATAGCATAGCAAGCTTCTACATGTTATCACCTACTGTACCAATTACCATTACAGGTGAATTATGCAAAATTACCCACGGGATGTGCAATAATGTACAATAATACATAATAGTTTCCTTTGTGAGTCATCCCCACTGTATTATCAAAATACTTGGGTTAAAATACACCTCATATTAACAGAAAAACAATGTTTTCTATGATATATCTCATAAACAAAGCAGGTACAAAAGGATAATTGCTTACACAGCAGTAAACAAGAGATTAACAGTCAGTAAAACCAAGGGGTCCTATTTCCCACCAGCGCAAAGTGTGACACAAAAGATGGTTTCGCTAGTTTCGTACCAGCGCATTGCTCATTTTCGTGCCATGCACGCACTTCGTCAAAATAGCAAATGATTTTGTGCCCGCTTTCTGCTCAGAGCTGTGGTTTTTTAAATGAGGCATGGCCAGCCGCATTGTTGGCGTGTTGGTATTTTAAGGCAGCAAAATAGCATTTTGCTTTTGACCAACAAAAACCATATCTAAAGTCAGTGGTGCATGGTTAAATGATATTTAAGTGGTGCACTTTAGAAACATGCAGGTGCAAGATGCTCGTTATGGACACAGGTATGCCCTTTGGGTGCACTAATGGTTTTTTATTATTCTATTTCATTTATATGCGTTTTGTTATTAAACACATCTAGTCCTTTCATGTGATCATATTGTTCAATCATTCGGAAATACTGCAATCAGCTTGGTCAACCATACCTTAAAAGGTTATCTTCAAACGCAAATTACTTGATATAAATGAAAAGTGTCTGATCATTTTCGAAAACAGTGGAACACTATTCATGGTGTCCCTGGCCACTTAGCTGAAATAGTGGAAATTTAGCATGATTTACATAAATCAAATCATCATTGAGGGCAGTGGTGGCTTGATGGTTAGGGAAGCGCCCTTGTAATCAAAACATTGCAGGTTCGAATCCCCCAACAACAAGTTGGCACTGAGATACCCTAAGCAAGGTACCGTCCCCAAGTGCTGAATTAGCTGCCCCCTGCTATGTCACGAAAGTCACATATGGGTTAAATGCAGAGGACGCATTTCGTTGTGGTGTGTAAACAATGACCTCTAAGTAACAATATGATAATTTTTGGAAAAAGGTGGAAAGCTATTCATGGTGTACCTGAATACTTAGCTGAATCTCAGAAGCTGAGTCCCTGTAGGCTTATTCAAGTCACAGATTTTTGCAGCGATGACAATGGACGGGGTGCAAAGAGGTGGGCATCTGACAAGGTAAGGTGGGTTAACCCTAACCCTTACTCTAATCCCGATTTAAACACCTAACCTTAATCTTAATTCCAGCCCTAATTACTTGGAAATTCAGAATCAGCACTGTCTAAAATTGTTTAAAAAAGAACATGTCTCTACGGCCAAAGTTTGGTTACAAAACCAAGTATCCTAGACACCTTGTCCTTGCCACCTCTGCTTGAGCACTGACCTCCACTAGGGTGGCTCGGAAACATAAGGTGTAAGTGAAGACCCTCTTGGGTGGACAGGTATGTATCCTGGACAGGTCCACCTGGACAGCACGTAGGGATGGTGGTCTGGGGTCAACAGACGTTAAATGGGACCCAGTCTTCTATGGATGAGTAGCATCACCCATGCACTCTCAGTCGTAAGTGCCGCTGTAGCCCAGGTTAACATTAGCATGATCCAAACTTCACCAAAATTGACAGGATGCATCATGGCACCACCTATAGGCTGTTAGTGATACTGCTGCTGACGTTAGCATTAGCATGCTAGTTAACATGCTTGGATCGGGCTCAAACACATTTATGCATTTTATGACTCCAAGAGGCCCAATCCAGTGTTATGTCAAAATTATCATGTTAGTATGTTAGCATAAGAAACTGGAAGTGGAGGAATCTCAGTCTAGGGAGGTTGTAGGGACTTCCTCAGATCCCGCTTGTCACTTAGAGTCCCGAGAACCTCAAAACTTGCCTATATAGAAACAAAGCTAAAACATTTTTTATTATGTCCGTGATGAAACTAGATAGATTGTTCCTTCACACACTGGATGCATATGCATTATGTCATGCCCTGCTAAGGCCAACGCAGGGGTTGGCCACACCCCAGTTTCAATTTCAAAGTGATTTTCATCCCCTTATCCTAACCCAAACCCTAACCCTAACCCTAACCCTTATCCTAACCCAAACCCAAACCCTAACCCTAACCCTAACCCAAACCCTATTTCTGCAGTGCCTCCAGAGGTAAGTTTGGATGTTCCTGATGCAGCCTCCCCGCAAAAATCATCCAATTCGGGGAAATAACTGAGTCCTATTTTGGTAATTTGTATTTCACCCTATCCAGGTAAATAATTGAGCCCTTGTGTGTCTAGTGAACATGAAAATGAACCATTCTGAATAAAATGTCTTTTTGAAACTCCAGTTTTATGTACTCAAGTATTTTGTACTCAAGTATCAAAACCAAGAACTGTAAAAATTTCTGTCACAACATATTTTAGCTGAATACATTTAGCTGAATGACTATGAAGACAAAACAACAGATTCAAATTGCAAGCTGGGTTCAGAAAAAGGTATATAACGAGAAAAGCAGAATAAACACGGTTTTTGTTGAAACTGTCAGTGTACTGTTTTTGTATAACCTAGGCATAAAAACAAGAATGTAAAAAAATATAATAATAGGAAAACAGAACTCAGAAAACAAACCATCAGTTATATCCTCTATCCAAACATACTTCTGAGCAATGGAAACTTAACATCAACAGTTAAAAGTCTTAATGGCAACTGAGAGCTCTGCCTGTCTGTACAAACTTGAACAATTGTCCTGTAAAAATGAAATTCTATGGAAGATAGTCCTTCAGATTCTCATCTCCTTAAACCACTACTTGAAGGATGTTTTCTACAATATTTCTGCAAAAGAGCATTTCTGATCTCTTCTTGAACATTGCCAAAACTTTCCATATTCTGGATTTGGACCTAACCAAAAAGACATATGTTTGTACTTAAAACATAACTCAGCTTAAAATAAATAACTCTGTACCCTTGCAGCCTTTATACTTTTCAATCGTTTTCACAATATTGGAACATTTAGTTTTTTCAAATTTGAATGCTGTGTATTTGATGGAATAAAATATTGAATCTCACAATCTTGCTTTCAAAATGTTAGCAGATAACATCTCTGTAATTTTGCAAGCCCAGGGGACAGGAAAATTCAAAATAAGCTCTCTTTCTTGTTGAGGCCATTTCTCCTAGATATAACTGAACTAAATTTAACATTAATAATGAGATTTTGACCATTTTCTCAAATTCTTAAATTCAGCTTCTGAAAAACAGCCTTCATCTCGTCTCAGCCCTATCCCAATTTAAGGTCTAAAAATGCTCTTTTTCTCTCACTGCACTGATCTTTATGTGTTGGAAATTATTAGCTCTTGAGATAAGAGTAAGATCCAAAGGGAAACTTGACTGAGTTACAGACGAGCCTACACAATCTCAGAAATGTGTCTTCAAGTCTCAGCTATGTTGTTTTTTATCTGTTCTTGAAAGTCTGAGCAGCCCATGAGCATAACAGCAGAGTTTGTGCTTTTCTTGTGTTTCTCCTGTCATTATCATACTGGACAGGATCATTTGTCTTAGATAGATTTATTCTTTTGCTCTTTCTCTAAGGGGGTAGGAGAAACAGGTCTGAAGTCAGTAATCTCCAAAATAAGATGATTTACTTCTGACGAGACAAAGGAAAGACTGCTGTGAGCAGCAATATTTTCCTCTGCGAGTCTCTGCTCAGTGCAGTACAATTGGCGGCAAAAAAGCACTTTAGAGAAAAGCTTGAAGATCCCAAGCAAGTTGTGGCTGTTATTCTCTTTATTCCAAAGGGCAATACATCCCTACCTAATGACAAAGCTACACTCTAACCCAGCCTGACTGTACGGGAATACATACACTCCACACACCCTCAAACGTTAAACATGGGGCTGCTGCATCATGGAAGAAGAGCAGAAATGATTGCTGGAGAGAAAATTATATGACTTGCGTCCAGCATCAACTGGGGTGGTGAAAAAAACAGAACGTGTGTGTGTGTGTATATATATATATATATATATATACACACTGAGTAGTTCCGCCTATATATATTTATATACTCCCAAGATGGCTGTAGGGCACACTTGTCCTCCTAATACAGCTCATGGCCAAATTAAAATGTTAAGTCCTTAAGCTACTTTAAACTGCTCCCTTTAAAATGGAAAATGGTTTCCCAGAAGACTGGAGCTAGAAGGAACAGTACACAGTCCGATGTATGTTAAGCAGGCTTCATACAAGACAGAGTACAAATTAATTGTTGTTGTCTACTACTAATTTTACAACTGGCATTTCTACCCAGAAGGCAATTATTTACATTTATTTTTGACAATGACAGAGACAGATAATGTACTTACTGAACAGTTATTTTCTCAACCTGGAAAAAATACAGCGTTTTCCAACAACGTCAGTGAAGTACCTGCAGTCTCTGACTCATCAGTCAGCTGCTGTCCTTCATGATGGAGGAAGGCCTTTTCATACCAGGCCACCTCTAACTGCTTATGACATCTGCTCTCAGAGGTGGGATATGCAGCACAAGGACCTGAAAGGGCAAACACTGATTGCCATTTTAACAAATCAAAATAATGAGTGTGGCTCTTGCCCCTTTTGTTGTGTTATTCCTTAAGTTTTGCTATAAATGACTTTAATTCCGGGTGGGAAAACAGTGTCCACAGGCATTTATTATCAGTACAAAACAGTGGGTGTGGATTTTTTTTACATGCTCACCCTAATAGCATGTGCCACATACATACTTTTGTTTCCCTATTCCTATTAGATGTTAAAAACTAAATATACTGTATTTATGTGGAATTTAATTGACTTCTGTGCGGCCATTTTCTCTCCTCGTTAAAATACAGATGCATTTCAATACATTTCCACTTATTCTTTTTTCAGCCTGGTCTTTCCCACCTCAGTTGTGTTTGCAGAGGTTGTCCTTCAATGAGAGGCGCTTTTCACACTTTGGGTGTGCACTGATGGGGGGGTGCTGCAGGCTTTTGATAGTAAACAAGGTTTTATACCTGAAAATCACATCACAGAAGCAATGTAAGGACATATTTCATATTTAGGTGTATGTGTTTAATCTACATAAATCTAAAGAGGGCCTGGGATAATATAGCATGATTTGGTATAAGGTATGGCTTCATGACACAATTCCCAGTGGAATTTTCTGCCTGAATGGACTTTTACAGACAGTTTGCACTTTACTAGAACAACCCTCAGAACCAACCTATGTAGTGATGGCAGTACAAGTAAACTCAGTTTGTTGCATTGCATTCATGTTCCAAAATAGAACAAATTACAAACTCTGAAATATGTATCTGCTATCATTAGATTGACACTATTGTTTTAGATTTTCATGTGGTTTAATGACCTTCTTCTTCATTTGATGTTACAGTGCTAAAACAAAATGTTTAATTAAGCAGAGTGGCCTTTATTTCATAGGTATGTGTGGGAGCTGTCCAGTGCTGAATCAGGGACACAGAAGACATATGCAGCCTATCCATGCATGGTCTTAAATCTACCAGTCTCATACAGTTACCAACTTCAAAATAGAAACGTAAATTCTCAATAACACCTGATTCTGCGCACATTTAGATTTTCCTTTCAACAAGCTATTCTCTAAGGAGAGGGACAATATTCTTCTTTTCCCTGGAATCCATTATAATAACATATAAGTAAGGGGTAAAACACACTGAGGTGTGTAGTTATACTGGAATAATCAACAATAACTTGGTGAAATCTGGCCTTACGTGAAGCAGAGGCCTGCTAACCAGTACATGAGTTACATTTGATACAAATCTAATGATAGGCTATTTACACTGTTATGAAAACTATTAATTTGGTTTGTGTTTATCTGTAATTCCATTCATTCCTGAGAAATTGCTTAGTTTTGCAGCCTTTGCTAACATTTATGATCAATAGTCATAGTTTTCATGAAATTTAGTTTTAAACATCCCATTTTTAAAAATTAAATACAGGCCTGTAGATGACTCCGTGTGAGATTTACCTGTTTACTGCATTTACTTAAGAATTCTCATTTCTTATTTATGCAGATTTTTATAGCTATGTGAGTTTTCAAAGCAGTACTTTGCTTTGTAAACAAAAATGTATAATGTATCCTGTCTTTGAGACTGTTAAATAACCCGAATCTCACTTAAGTTAATTCAATTGTTTACATTTGGAAAAAGCAGTTAAGTGGCAGTAAAATTATTAGATACTGGACCATAATGAGTGCTCCAGGTCAGTGAAGGGTACAAACTGCAAATGAGACAGGTACTTGTGACTGGCAGGCGGAAAAATACTGAATTCCAACACAGTGTTAGCTTTAGCTACTCTGTGCCAAGCAGAATTGATTCCAGTATGGAATTTCAAGTTTCCATTGATTTTTCCATGCATGGGGGTTGAAGGTTTACAGCAAAAAAAAGACACATGAAAAAAAAACACAATTTATAGATCTCAACCAACTGAATGGATGCCAAAGAATTGGTTTAACACCTTAAAAGAGACCGTAATAGTAAAATTTTGGGTGCCTGATCTTATTCAGTGAAATAAAAGGCCTGCCGTCACACCCGGTTCGTACGATCCTCCTGTGTGCCACGCCCCCTCATTAACCGAGGCTACCTACTGGCTCACCAAGATCCCGAAGCCTGGGCTTTTGGTCAGCCGCAACCAAGACTTTCTGGAGGGGAGCTACTGCTATGGAGGGTAGCTGAATTGCAAACCCGGCAGGTATCCTGTGGTGCCGAGCTACCTCCTGCTATGCCATCTGAGCCCCCTGAAGCGTCCGGGAAGCCTCCGCAAATGACCAGCTGGCAAAAGAAGAAGCGGAAAGATCGGAGACCTGAAGACGGGCCGACGATCTTTCTGGGGCCGGCCTCTACCTCCGCTACTTCCTCCCCAGCCGGGTATCAGAGGGAAGCCCTTCCGATTCTGGACACGGCGGTGTTTGCTCCCTGCATCACCACCGCCACTCCACAGCAGCCGCCTGCCGCTTGGTGGCCTGACGCCTGCAACTCTGCCGCTTTTCTGCCCATGTCGGCAACTCACCCCTTTCTGGGGACGCGTCTGGCCCTTAAAGGGGCCAGGTTCATTGAGGACTCAATCCCGCGAGTCCCCAAGTTTCTGCGATGGACAGCGACCGCGACCAGGGCGCGAACTCCGACACCACTCCCCGTGGTTCCCGTGCCTGAGGTTCCTCCGCTGCTGCCTGAGGTTCCAGTTTCGCCTCCACCTGAGGTTCCAGTTCTGCCTCCGCCCGAAGTTCTAGTTCTGCCTCCACTGCCGCCCGAGGTTCCAGTTCTGCCTCTGCCCAAGGTCCCTGTGCCTCCGCCTGAGGCTCCCTGCTGTTTCTGTGACTCAGGCACCTGTTCTGGTGACTCCTACTCTAACCCCTGAAGTCCCTGTTCCACCTATTCTAATCCCCGATCCCCTGGACCCTGTTCCTGTGCCCCCAGTTCCCAAGTCCCCAGTCCCTGTCCCTGAGGAGGTCCCAGACTGTCAGAACACCACTCCTTCCCCCTTGGGGGAGGAGGAGCTCGAATGGGACCCCACAGGTATTTTCCCTCTGGGGGGTCACCCTGTCCATCATCCTAGCATGGTCGATCCCAACCGGGTCCCTGCCTCTCGGTCACCCAGAGCGGACGGGGACACCTGTGCCCCCTCACTCCGGCTTGTCGGTCGACTACAACTTCGCTGACTGTGGCTGCACCGTCGCCTGCTGCAGCTTCATCTTCCTCCTCCGCTTCGCCGGTGTCCCCTTCGACTTCCTCCTCGCCTCCCCTGGTGCCCCCTCCGACTTCCTCCTTGCCTCCGCTGTCTGTCCCTCCGCCTACCTCCTCGCCCCCCTCATTAACCCCGTGTGAAATCCTGATGTTATCAGCTGTTTCTTGTTGTTTTATTAAGTCCGGTGTACTTAATTCCATGTCAGAGTGTTGAGTTCTGTCATTAACGTCATGCGGCTGGTTATGCCCTGTCTGCTCGTGTCTGCAAATAAACCCCGTGTTCCTGAAGCTCCGTGTCCTGGATCCTGATTGTTCGTTCCCTGCTCTGCCTGCCAGCGTGACACCTGCATGCATACTAATCTTTACAATAATTGTGAAATAAACATATGTACTTGTATGAACTTTACATTGCTTTCCTTATGGATGGGAGATTTTTTAAGCTAAAAAATGTGCTCCCACAGTATGTTTCTCCATAAGATGGTTGTTCCAGAAGTGTTTCACACATAGCATGTTTTTGTCTCACTTGTCATGTCCGATTGTAACACTCTGTTCCTGGCCACAAATAAACATCTATGTGGCCGGAGGTAATAAAAGCTCTGTACATTTAGACATTCTGAAGGAATTAACAATGATGGGGGAAATGCCCAGAGTGCCATTCTATAAATATGCTGACTTCCAAACAGTGGTGTCGGGAAGGAGTTTGACATTGGGGGGGGGCTGAATTTCCCCACGGTAGGGGTGTGATCTACAGGGTGGGCCGAAACAAGGCTTATAGTTTTTATTTTACAAAGTAAAGGTTCTATTTTGCAAAGTTATTTTTAAAAGTAGGTATACAGTTTTTATTTTACACTACTGATTGGGTCATGTTTAGCCTCTTAAGTATACATTCCTGTAGCTTGTCCCTGACGCTATGACATACTCTGGCCCACAAATCCCTGTTAGCATCAATGTCCAGGTGTGTTCTGTCTCAGGTGTGGCTGGCTCTGCAATCCAACACAAAGAATGATCTTATGTTTCTCTTCTTAATGGGTTATCCATTAAGGCCCGGGTCCATGGTCCAGCTCGTTAACACCTTAATGTCTATGGAATGACATGAGACATGAGGGATACACCCTGGCAGTATGGGTGAGTGTGTAGGCAGGCCGGGTGCAGGGAGTAGTTTTAGAAGTTTTCAGCCTGTGTTGTGATCCAGGTCATTATTGCCGGCATATAATTTACATCAAAGATGTAATCTACACAGCCTGTTATGGGAACAGTACTTGTTCTCTAGAAATGTTCTCAAATGAAGTGAAATAAAAGGGATTATATTGACCAGACAACATCAATAGGCATGTAAGCAGAGGCACCAGGTGAAATATTTTAATGGGGGTGAACTAGGGCTGGCCAATGATTTTCATGAGGTGACACATGCACCAAGTGTCACAACTGGCACAGGGAAGAAGGCGAAGGAAGCCGTGGATATGAAAAAGGGTTTTATTTGCGGGGTAACACACAATGTTAATGACCAGACTGGGGAAACAAACTGAAACGTGGACTAAATACATTGAACTAATGACAGCAACAGGAAACAGCTGCTGAACATGGGGAATCCACACGGGGTAGATGAGGGGGCGTGGCACACGGGAGGATCGGATGAGCGGGGCATAACACCAAGACATCATCATTATTATTATTATTATTATTATTGTTATTATTATTGTTGTAGTTGTTGTTGTGACAGAAGTTCGGGGACCCAAATCCAGTACACAGGGAGTTTATTTCAGAACCAGGTAAATAGAAAATATCTCAGTGATCAGATATTTGCATCGGGGAGGGTAGCTGAAAGAGTTGAAAACCAAGGAAGTCAGTCCAACAGAGACACAATGGACAAGTGGCGAGAATACAGGGCAGGACCCAAGGAGATGGGAATGGGGCAGGGTTGGAACACAGCTGGTAGTATTGGTCAGGGCTAGACAGAGGACACAAGAGAAACACTCAGCAAGGTGATGGAAACAACAATACCTTGCACCCAGTAAGTAATAGGTAATATGTTGCATTGTAAAATAATATATGCTATAAGTTTGTTAAATTTTGTAAAGTTATTAGAGAATGTGTTGTTACAAGGTATGTTGCAGTGAATTATGTAATACCGCATTATATGATGAAAATTTGTTGCATTTTGTTAAGTTATTACATATTGTGACATTATTACATAATGCATTGTGACAGCCTCCCACTACTCGTGGCCATGTACTGGATAAGTGGTCAGAAAATCTATGAAGGTTACTACACACAGCAAATTATAAATACATAATATGAACACTCCTGCCCCCAAATATTCACAAATATTCAGTTAGCAGTCTTTCCAAAATGCAATTGAGTGCAGATAACGTGCCAGATTGGTTCACAGGACTAGAAGCTAAACCAATATTCATGCTGTGTAAATATTTTACGTGATGTCATTCACTGGGCACATGAATTGCACCCACGACCATGTTAATTGTCACCCAGTCAAAAAATATATTCTTTAAATGAGGTGCTGCTT